>JACGWL010000008.1:4178974-4391222 GCA_034509725.1 Sesamum angolense
ACCGGTTAGATATTTTGAAGCACTTATGCATAAATACCTGTTACTTCTAACAAATCTCACCGAGAGAGGAAGTGAGGTCAAAACACAATTATTAATAAATTATAACTTATAAACATATAATATTTATATATATATTACTTTGATTTCGAGAATTATGTCACAATGATACAAAAATGAAATGGATCGAATAATACATACCTAAATTAAACTTGCACCTGAGCACTAAATAATATTGACAACAGTTATCATCGTACAAGATTAGAAATAATGTAATACATCTATGTATTGTTAATATAAGTTTAATAAGATGAAATGAAATTTAATATATTATATTATTTAAATCATTATGTAACATTAACATATAACTAATATTACTATTAATAATAATCACAACAGCTATTAGAGCAATGTCCCTATATCACCAATGCCACAACTTGGTACCTTTGTTCTTTTCGTCGGGGGTGGTGCCTTCTTCTATGGGAATGAGTTTTGTTATCAAAGTTAGACATTATAAAATGCCATTACTAAAATGGCACTATAGTAGAAGTATGATATCCCTATAGATGTTCATTCAGACCATCCGGGACTAATGTATTTGGTGAGCATAGGTCCTGATAGTGATGACAAATGGCATTTCGTGTCCGTGGATGTGTGGTGAGAACATTTTGAGTGAAGAAGATCAGCTACGATGGATGAGAGAGAGACATGAATATATGAATAGAGAAGGTCTCTAGCCCGATGTGGGAAATATAGTTGGCACTCAGAAACACTCAGCTAGGGTGTAAACATTCTGTATGAGGATACCATGACCCAGTGCGTGGTTAGACAATTGAATTGTTGATTTCCGCTAATCATCTTCATCGTCTGTAATCTGTCCAATAACCTAACCCTCCAGTGATCAGTCCAACCACGCAGAGCATCGGATATCTTAGCAGCTTCGGTATAAATTCAATAAGTTCACATCACAAATTGAGACAAGGCGATGTATTTCGGTAGCTTCCGATTTTCCGAGTCCCTTAGGATACCGGTGAGAGAATTTGAGGTTTCGAGGAGCGAACCAAATTGAAAATACACAAATCGTAACCATCTAGTTGCTCCATCATGTTATACCCTGATACTAAATCAGATATACTTGTAGCGAGCTAAAATTTGTACAATTAAGGTCGTTGAAAGCATTATTAACTATACATTTCAAAATTTCAAACCGTCTGACGGGGATTGAATTCTTCCATAAAATTAATTTAAACTTACTAAAAAGAAAATCGACATCATCAACACGTTGTTCCTATAAACCGCGAGCGAGTGATTGCTTCTTGCGCGAAGTCAATTTGACAGATTTATCGTGCCATGAATTGAGTCGGAGATTGATGATTCATATTTCCCCGTGTTATCCTAATTCCTATATGGGGAAAAATTGCCAAATTTTGTACCTTTATTTATGGAAAGTTTTTTGGTTTTCACATAATCATATTGGTGTAGTTTTTCTTTCTCGTTCTTAGATCACACTATTATATATTTTTTGGCTTTTTTTCGTACAATTGAGTAGAGAGTAGTTCACAACTAGTAAATATATGGGATGTATTACAGTTCTATCACATAAAGCCGAAAACAAGAATCACAGATTTTGTCGATTTTTTTTTCAATTTTGGTAACCCGATCCTATTTACTCAAAATGTTTTGTTTGCGGTAATTCAGCAACCACCGACATATGATCTGATACCGTCTCGTTCTATTTTGCAATATAGTCCCCTCCTATGAATAAGTTGTACAATTTTTGTAAGACCGATTGGACACACAAAATAAAAGAATGATGCGCCAAATAAGCGCACATATCTAAATATATTTATTGTCATAATCATCGTTTAACTTACACGATATATAGGACTCTTGGGTAATATATCTGATTAAATCCATTTGCTCATATATATATTTATTTATGCCTGTATATGTAGACTCCTGTTTTCTCGGTGGAATACATCTCTCACTATTTATCGATTATATAATGATATACATCAGTATAGTATTCCATAGTATGTGACAATGGCATAAAGCGATAATGATTGCAATTCTACATAAATTAGTTGGCCCCTAGAAGAAGTCGTGGATGTCCATAGTCGATTGTCATCACACAATAACGAAGCAAAAAAAAAATAAACATACAGAATAAATAATCCACGATCCATCAAAACTAATTGACAAGAGATAATTTGCAAAACATGAACACAACGCGATAACTTATAGGGTAAAAACATATCTCCACCAAGAACGCCCGGCGTCTTCAGTAATGCTTGCGTTAGACCTAACGTAATCTTATAGAGTCAATCGAATATACGAGACATATGTGAGTCTACATGTGGTATTGAGATAAATACTGCAATATATGCGAGACTAACCTACACTACAATTAAACAATAAATGAGGAGCTACTACTGAAATCCACAAATTATTGTATACTGCCAGCGAAAGAAGAGTATATTTTATCAGCGTATATATATGACCTAAATAAAATATGTAACAAACTACGTCTAGCATATAGGAGAATGAAAAGTAAAAAGAATTTTTTCTAAGGATCACAAATCAACTACGAGTTTGCATTCAGAAATCCAGTTGCACTATTGATTTAGCCACTAGAGATGAAGAATCGTAATCAAGAGTTGTTATGTATGACATACCAGGCCACTCTTGAATATTATAATCAACCTGCATAGCCACCGATGCGAAATAATCCAGTAGGCTCTCTCACCCATTCGCTTGCTGATCCCTAAATGGCGACATAGTCTCATTTAGATAGAAGGTCCAAAACATCGTCCATAATGATACCGTAGTTTTGATCGAGTATCTACTTACCTCAATCCAAACTCAGTCCCACATGTTGTAGATACAATTATACACACACGAGTTCAAGATAACCGGATCGTCAAATGGAGCGCGACACAACATCCTCCGAGAGCCGAATAACAGCACATCCCACTAAAAACATACACGTCCTACTTTTAAATAGTTGAGAGCATCATTAAAACAATGGAGATCTAAATAGCAGTGTCCAGCGCGTGTACGTTTCTACAGACACCCTCAACTCGAAGTGAAAAAGCGTGGCAGATCTTTCCTTATTTAAAAACATTCTGCTTTATGTAATAAAAAAATTGGGCTCATTGCTGGAACTCACAGACCATATATGAACTTGTCAATATTCTCGTGCAGCCTGATTGAAAAAAGAACTCGTTCATCCACTGTAATTCTAACTCCCGACAATAAGATTATCTTCAATTGGCCCAGACGCATAGAGATGAGAACGCTCGATGTCCTGCAATGTTATCGTTGGTATGCGTCTCGAAACGCCATCTCTCGCTAATGCAGTAATTAGGTGTGTATCAATCTCAATGTGACCACACTATTAAAGTCTAAAAAAAACTCATATTTTGTAACACCTATAAAAACGAATGTGGCGTGGGACTGTTGAAGGACATAAAACAAGATATATCACTGCCAAACGGCGACCACCCTAACCATTAGTATCCTGATCCAAATATTGCCGGAGCACATCTGATTCTAGATCCATACCACTAGAGAGTCTCCATGCTCGTAACAATACACTTGATCAATTTGAGGATCAAGAAAAAACACTCTACTAAAACTCTCATCACCTAATCTAGTAATTTTTCTTAATACTATCCTAATTAATAGTTGACAATTTTCTAGTGCTGCCTAAAGACCTTCGCATTCAGCACACCTTTTGAGCTAACGCAACGGAAGATTCTAATCTTATTAATCTACATTTGTCCACTCACCACGATAAGAAGGTAATTTTATTTAGTGCTCACTCTCCCGTGTACCCAATTAGCGCAACTATCAATTTCTCACCCTTCTTTGTTATCTATTACATTCATCTCAAACAAGTAAATACTTTCCGTATTGAGGCGCACACGAAGAGAAGGAGATTATTAATTGTCACACAGAGGAAAATTTTGGAAGATAGCGTACAATAGGAAAATTTGTGAATTTCATTCTTAGCATGTCTTTGCTCATTTTCTTTGAAAGAGTTGTAATCGCACGTCACACATTTTACTAATAGAACCCCTCATTTTGTTTAGAGATCCCAAATCTCGTTGAGAACAATATCGGTGAGTTGTGAAAGTGCGTATCTCATAAAATGAGTGTACCTTTTAACCAGAGGATTGTGTCAAATTATACAAAGTAACTAATGTTTCATGTTCTGTGCATTGAATGCGTGAGAAACTCACGTTTGAGTTAGCGTTTCAAGAATCCTAATCTCAAAATACTTTATATTTGTTGGTAAAGTAATGCCCAATTTTTATCAGGTGTTATATGATAGCAGTTGTAAGAAGATATGAGAGTTGAACACACGAAACAGATTATTCATTACCTATGGGGGTTGGGAACTTTAGAGACGGTACACTGATCTATCACCGAGATTGAGATTGAGATATTGAAACATGGGATTTTAAAAAGGAAATGAATATAAATGACAGAATGGTAAGAAGGTTTTTAGACATAAGGTTTATTTTCTATTTTTTTTTGGTCTAGTATTTGTTGTATTGATATGCTACATCCAGAACTTCTATGTCCGATAAGTTAATAGGAGCTTAATTTTCTAATGATATTAGCAATATATCAATACTTGAGTTGTGATGTATGAAAAACTTCTAATTATAGTTTTTATCCTTTTATGTAGGTGAAATGTTGAATTCAAGTGGACCAAGAGAGCAAGTGAGACTGAGTATCAAATTCAAGACAAGAGTAAAGAAATAATTTTATGAATAATTCCCGTTCCACTATATATTTAGTTTCATTAATTTCAACAAGTGACGATTTAGTTTCCTATGGACTTTGCTTTTGTTAATGAATAACTATGAATGATATTAGAAACCAATATACGACACTTTCATACCCTTACCCAAACTTTTATGGATTTCAAATTGTTTATCACGTGCATTGATTTTTGTGATCAACTTAAAAATATAGATAATTCTCGAATTATAATTTATTATGTACACGAAAACTGCGTGCCACTGTTGCTAGTTTTAAAAAATGCAAGAGGTAAACTGCTATTTTTTTTTTACTTTGAGATCATTTGCTCATATAATATTACAAGAGAAAATTCGCATTAAACCCAAAAACTTCATCCATAAAGCCTACACCTCCTATTTCCAATGTTCTTAACAAAATGTGCATATTTTGGGTAATAATACAAAGTATTAGCATGTATATTTGGCTAACTGGATAAATTAAGGAGTCGAAACTCTCCACTCAAAATCTAAGAAATGAAATCACCTCAGTAGATGACATAATACCGACAAATATTGAACTTAAAAAAGTAGAAATAGTGTGTGTTTATAGGAAAGCCATGACCTAAAGTCCCTATATGTTAATTTTATATGGTGTATTTATAGTCGAAAATTTAGAGAGTAATAATGTTAATACTGTTTTAAGAAAAGAATCTAGAGTAAATCTAGATGGAATGTCCACCTATAGAATCCAAAATTGTCCGGAACATTGTTTCATTTATATTTCCAAATACTTTTGCTTTTGAAAGACAAAGCCCCATTAAAAATATAAAATCATTAGGGCCTAATTATTTCAATGCAATTTATAACTTCTCCGAGACCATGCGATAATATAATGCACAAAGATTAATTGGAGGTGTCACAATATTATTTAATATCTCTTTTAATCTCTTTTTCTACAAATATGTACGGTTTTATTCATCCCTCATAAATTTTATCAGTTAAGAGCTCATACTAAATAATCATATAGTTGTATTTATGTAAATTAATAAGTATTAATGTCTTTTTATGAATCCCTAAATATAAGCAAATTATAAATAAATTTTCAGAATGGCTGTCCTTTTCCTCCTAAGTGATTGGTATTTATTGCCTTATATATATCAGGCAGCTCTACCCTTATTTACTTAATAATTGAAGGGCTGATCTTAACTCTCTCGCGCGTAATTTTATTAATTATGTTGTTTCATATTTTTCTAGACGAAATCCTAATAAACTATACAATATTAATTGCTCTCTTTAATTAAGGAACATAATTTACTTGTACGAGTAAGGTTGCGCAAAAAAGATATAAAAAACGGTCTACTTGTTGGTGTACCTTTGAGGTGGACATTTAGAGCATTCTAGTTCTTAACGATCAATATAAAATATTTAGTGAATATAAATTATATAACCCTTCAATTTTGTACTGCACAACTGTAAGAGAGTCTATAGGGGGAGTTCATCTCTCCATTTTTGTACCTGCTCAGCGAGAACTCTAGAGACCATCTTATTTTTTTTCTATCTGTAAAGTCTTGCTAAAATTTTAAAATATTTTACATAAATATTTTAACAAGGATTATATTGATTAACGAATTGACCCATCCATCTATGTTTAAACTAATGGAATAAAACAAATTTCCACACCAAACGTCTATCAAACTATGAAAAAAATAATATAATCTCTTATACACCTTTATTTGTATTTATTACTAAAATTAATACATAAAAGAATATAGGTCCCCCTCGAATAGTCAAACTAACGGTCACTATTCATTGTATATAGGATCAACAAAAATCATTTTAGCTTTAAAGAAGTTTTAATTACTTTTCACCATATTTTTTTTTACCACAACCTTCCCAAGCTCAGGCAAAAAAAAACACTACCGTTAAGACATGAATCTCGTTTATCATACCACAAAAACTTTACGCATTTTACAATACACGAATACCGAACCATTCCCTTAACAAAAGAAGCCAACGGTGAGGAAAAATCAATCTTGCGGTAGGTCCAGAAAACAGATTTTTCAATTGTTGTAAATTTAGAAACCAGTGCTTATCTTAACACCAAAAAATCAGCAAAACGCATAAACAAGGGCGCCAATATAATAAATTATCTTATATACAACAAAAATTTTATATATAATAACACAACCAAGGTCAAAGAAAAATAAGAAAGATTAGAAATAATATATAGTTCGAATTATAAAATTATAGCATTGATCAGTTATATTTGAATGAAACATACACTGGAAGGAGCACAAATATTTGCTAATGGTATACCCAACTCAAACAAAATAGAACGAGGGTTAACCATGTAATATATATTGCAATTTGATTACGTACCACATAGGAGAGGCAGTTGAGGAATTATGTAAAATTGCGCCGAGATAAAGTTGAAACACGGAGGGTAGCAGTCAACTGTAATCCCTATCCCGAGAGATGTATACTTTCTTTTTTCATGTACACTTCATATAAAATGGGGCTTAAGTTGCAAATTCATCGAGAAACCCGGTTACAGTAAAAAATCGTGTGTTCCCACACAAACTATGTTGAGAATTGAGTCATTGTTTATATATGTATGACAACCGGTTAGACCCAAAACAGTGGCGCTATTACAAGATCTATAAATGGAAAAGGTTTCATAAGCGTAACAAATTTTCAATGAAAAATTGAAATTTGGACAATATAACTAAACCCAAATCACTAGATATATATCACTAATAATTAGTATTTGATACCAACGAGATTTAAAAATGTGTAAAATCAATGTCACTAGAGACCAGAATTAATCTAATATCATTGCCTTATTAATTACGTGCAGACTAAAACTCACACTTATAATCTTCTGCCAAGTAGGATGAGTGACTTGAACATAGGGGAATATTTGTCCCAAATTTATGAGGAGAGCTATTAAGTAACGTTACATCTTCACTTTAGTTTGGAAATGAATGAAAATCTGTAGTTTTGATGATTATTATTTAAGGTTGAATATATTAAATCTCCAATAGTCCAACTCTAACAAGGATGCGTGCGCTATGTGGCTAATTATAGTGGTGTGTTTGAAGGTTAAAATATCAGACGAAAAGAAGTCTGAACATAGGTAAGGTGAAAATATTGAAATAATATAAATATTTTTCTGAAAAATGAGATCTAATAATTCTTCTCTTTTATTTATATGTTGATTCTTCTTCAAAATTGGACTCATTCTGACAAAAATCATATCAGCGGCCAAATATTACTCTTCTGCGTATTTACTTCCTCCTCTTTGACTTTCAAATAATTTGATAACGTTCTAATTCTCAAGAGTTTTACCATCCTGCCCAACCCTATATCAATATCTGAACTTAAACACCAGCTACACACATATATATAATTATAATTATTTGACTTATGAGATTGAAGGATTGAAAGTGAATTATTTTATCACTTATTAGGATATTTTTAGAAATATATATAGTTTGATAATAATTGTATTATTACGATTAATAATTCGATGGCTTAGAGATAATACTTTTGTATATATCACCAAATAAATTAAACACGTTTTGTATACTACTTTTAAATAATAAGATAAAGCATCATAAATTTATCTATCCACCTTGAGCGACTTGACGAAATAAATTCTTATGATACTTTTAGTCAAAATCTAGTTAACATGTAATATAGAAAATTATTTATTTATGACATTCTTCTCAAATTGCGTCCTGAGCTTACTTATAATTTTTCTCTATGTATCAATAGTTCAAAATAGAAGTTAATGATAATATAGATAAATAAATAGTTAAATATGCGTAATGTTATAGGAATATCACGATTTTAATATTATCTCTTATAATTTAATTGTAAAAGAGAAAAATAACATCAATTATATTAAAGATTGGATATAATTGGTCAACTAACAATACTCTGTAAATTATTGAGTACATTTTGAAGAATAAATAATTGCCAAAAATAAAGTTTATATTGTGTGTAAAAACAATATTATATAGTAATTTAGAAAGTACTTATCATAGCAGATTTAGTCTCCACTATGACAATTAAGTACAGTTTGATTGAGTACTGGAATCTTTGACTAACGAAGTCCTATATATGAAATTATATTGAATATGAATATTAGATAAACTAAATACTTCAGTGACACTTGTCGGACATGTAATTTTTAAATTAATATATATATAATATTGTATATTTAATAAATATATAATTAATAATTAATATATATATATAATATAAATAATTAATAAAATATCAAAATAATTGAGTCAAATTATGACTATAATTATACTATGAAATGAATTAATTATAAATTTCAAAATAAAATAAAAATAAATATTAATTAGTAAATAATATCTTAAAATTTAATCACTTGTCATATATTTAATTGGGTCAAATTAATTTATCAAATTATAATAATAATTAAAGTTAATATTTAATAATAAATTATAATAATATTAAGAATATTATATTATACTGTAATAAATATATATAGAAATAAGAAACTGGTATGATGCCAATCGATACCAAACAAAGTACAGCGGAGATATATCTACAAATAAAACACTTCATAACCCATTCCCGGAAACAAATTTAATAGAGAAATACACTACTTGATCCACTGGCGAAAAAATTAATCTGCTAGTACCAAGAACATCCTATTCTAATTTATTACTCGCCATTAAACACAAATCAAACACCAATCAACTTGAAAAAACCAACGATCTACGATATGACCACTATCAATATCCATCAAGAACTGCCCATATTTCACACCTCTCAGCTCTCATCTCTCTTCCCATGAATTCAGACAATGAAAGCTTCATCGTTTCCGGCAAAGAAAGCCTTCTTGATCATGATCAACAACCCTCTTCACCCAAACACACAAGCAACAACCACCTAGTAATAAAAACCATCTTCTTGTCCTTGCTAATTTTAGTTATTCTCATCCTAGGTTCTATGTATATGTCTTCTACGAGCGAAAGGAGAGAACCCGAACGCTTCAAACGTGTACGATACTAACCCGTCATTCACAAGTTCTGCTCCATCCTAATTTTATCTTGCCTCCATCCTGGCTATTACTCCCTATCTCAAACACAAAATACCTATAGAGAATAACCACTCAATACCGACTCATCGTCCTCCATCATGATCCAGCAAACACACAGACAACCATAAACTTCCCACAAACGATGTTAACGCCATAGAGTTAATACTCCCGCCCGATTTTATATACATTCCCACTATAAAACTGGTTCGAAAAAGTAAAAAAGAGCCAAGGGACGACCCTCCGAATCGAGCTTAAAAAAGCACACAACTGTTAAACAAATGTCGGTACTGAGGCAATCTAGTAAAATATAGCCCGTAGAGCTTTTATCGTTTGCAAACAATTCTTTGGGTTTCCAGGCCCGAGGCCGTGAGTCCGAGTTGTCTAGCATGTTGCGGTGCACAGTCCATCCGATGAGGCGTAAAGAACACAGGCCCCGTAATCGAGCACGTCTGGTCGGCGCCTGACTCATGAATGTGACCGTTTCCCCGCTACGTGTCCGGTTCTTTGTATGTATCTTGGAATGAATGAATGAATGAGACAACAATGAAGCAGGGAACAATTTGGTTCACAGGACCATCCAATGAATTGAAGTGTATTCTAGGCATTGGAAGGCAAGGCCTTTTATTGAATAATGATTCGTGGCTGTGTAATGGTCAATGGGGCAAAAGATGTAAGATCGCCTAAGCCAGTGAGGTAAGTATTAAAGAAAACTTCATGAACCGTGGATAAGCAAGGAAAAAGTCCCTCAAGCATAATCCCCTGGTTAATAGGCATTTGGCGCGGTTCTATTACATGAGAGAAAAAACATCCAGTCCTTAGTATTTCACGTAGAATCACATACCTCTCTAGTAAGAGGACAGCTTTGTGCGTCCTCGAGGAGTCTCTCTTACTGTCCTCCCTCTACCTCACAACTTGATTACAGTTTATTGGTTCTCCTTTGTACTGCTCTGGCTCATCTGTCATTTCCTATTCTCTTTGGCTTTTGCGCTCTACTCTTTTACTGGCTAAGCGCAACTTACAATATTTGACCCATTGATTGCAAATTAAATCTGAGATATCGTGAAAGATTCGCGAACGAATTCTGTATATGGTCAATGAGTTATCCAAACGCCACGAGTCTGGGTTGGTGCGTAATCCGTAAAACGTTCAGTTAATTTCTCTTGTTCAAATTTTCCTGACTGTTGAGACCAATGCTCAAAACTAATGTCTAACACTACTTCGTCAAACCATCTTAGGGTGTCGCCTTACA
Organism: Sesamum angolense; assembly: GCA_034509725.1. Lineage (NCBI taxonomy): Eukaryota > Viridiplantae > Streptophyta > Magnoliopsida > Lamiales > Pedaliaceae > Sesamum > Sesamum angolense. The sequence goes on from JACGWL010000008.1 coordinate 4,190,052, forward strand.
CTTTGCTTTCAATTTTGACGTTTGAATTCCAATGACGAGTGCTAAGCTCCTTGAGTTCAAACACGCCACGTAGATTTTTATGTAAGTACCTTACCTGTATATTTTCCCAGGAACTATTCTAGTTGTAGCCAGGTTTTGATTTGATTCTATGTGTCTGCACTCACGAAATAGAAATCAATATTTGCCAGCAAACTACCAAAAAATTTTGTTAATCAAAATTTTTGCTTACCTATCTTTTCAACTATCAAATTTCCAATGTATCTTTTTGGCGGGGAGCAGGATTCCATAAATGATTTTGCTTCGGCTCCTTTAATAAGAGCGTGAATTAGATGTTTTAGTTAGACATATAGTGAAAAGAATGACGACACCATAAACATGGAAGTAACTTAGTAGCATGTTGGGAAACGACCATTAAACGGCGGTTTTATTAATCGCTTTCAAATGAAAACTAAAAGTCAAGGAACATGAGGTCTCATGAACCAAAATTAATGGGACTATAAGTATTCAATTTGATTTCCCTGGCGTAGATAAAAATAGTTATAATAAGTCATCGAAACAAATTGAGATTGAATTAATTATAGACGTAGAAACAATATTTAGTGATTGTTTATAATTTACATTTCATAAAATATTAATTTGCGGAAAGGTGAAAATAGTAATTTAGTGATTTTATCTATAATAAACTGTTAGAGGTACATACTAACAAACCTCACTATTTCAAGTTTGTTTCCTCCATATTTGTGGGAACCTGAACACTCACTGAAAACCGTTTATTTTTTGTCATTCAGTGGCATACTTGAATGCACAATTAGGAAGGGGTGGAGCTCTTCATAGTTATGACAATGCTAAAGTCTATTAATTATGGTGCGCTCAACACTATTGACTTACACTCCCGAGACACTCAGAACATAGCGAAAGTCAAAAGCAAACCACCTCTACATGTAGGTATGCAAATCTCTTCCCAGGAGCACTTCTTAGAACGAGATATGCTTGCCCCATCCGATAAAAACGATACAATTGCACTTATTTTCGAGTAAGGGAGTCTGACGTTCAACAAAATTATTCTACTTTCCATGGGCTCACTAACTATATGAAAAATTTTCGATTAATGCTTTTCCTCTGAACCCATTTCTGCTAGAATCACCACTTATGGGACATAGAAATGCAGTATGTACACACGATGCCACGTGCCTCTAATAGAGAACAAAAACCTCCATCGGTGAGAAACGACGTAAGCGCTACTCTAATCGATAATCCGCAGACGGAACAAAATCTCATATCTCTCGTTTTCTTTGTTTTAGACTCTTTCAAGTCGTGCTTGCATATATCAGAGTAGTTCACATATGCTGTCATAATCCTGTCTTTACTACCTTGGTTATCTGGCGAAATCGGGTGGAGACTGAGTAATCTCAATGTCTGGTAAGCCTAACCGCTAACAATTCTGCACTATCCCAAATGCCCATCCTCTGTTCGTCGCTTCCGACAGACCGTCGTGTACAAAACCTTCAATCCCTGAAGGATTTTCATAGTGTATGGAGGGAAATCCGTGTGTCTACCCACATTTCGCACTGAAAGTAATTTGCTACAATTCTCTTAGTTGACGTCAGTGGACCAATTTGCGTCTCTGCGAGGAACTGTTGAAGCAAACCACAGCGATCGACAAAGTAGAAACCTACGAAGAAGACACACCCGAAGCCATCTCCCACTACGTAACGTCCAACCCATATCGAAAAAAACATCTCGAGTCCGAAAATTTCTGCGACGGAGAGAGAGACCACCGGGTTCGCGATATAGTCAAGCAGTAGCCCTTTACTCTGATGTGTTTTGTTGTTGGGGTCTTAATAAAGATGGATCTGAACTACGACTTCAACGCTCACGAAAGCAGTCGACATAAATGAGTTCGAAACCATGTTTGTTTCCATGAAAACGTGTCTCCACGTGGGAAAATGCGGCCCCAGGCCCGTTTGTAAGCGCAGAGCGACGAGCAGAGGGCGGAGATGTGAGCCAGATCCACGGCGGTGGAAAGATCTCGTTATTTTTCGGTGTAAAGTGTTTATAAGGGATAAGAGTTATGGAGAGAGCGGATTAGACTATTTCCTTAGCGACTGGCAATCGATGCCCAGTGAGAATAGTAGGAGGATGCTGAAGAGTGTCGTTATGCGAAGGCGTAACAAATGCCTAATAGATATTTCAACGGAATTGTGCTTGGCTAAGCATACAACTTTCTCCTGCGGTTCGACAGTTCCACATGGTCCGGAGTTACAGCGTACGCGAGTGGAAAAAGTGGTAATTTTGATTCGAGATAATATTCTCTTTCCCAGTATAGTTTTGCCGTTGCCAAAATGTGTGTGGCCATTTTGCAGCTTGACAATTGTCTTTGTGGGTTTGCTCTCTAATTTGTTTTTTTCCAGCGTTGAAGGTTGATAAGATAAAAAATCGTGGACCCTCAACGTATTGGTATCAAATGTATTTAGATGTGGCTGATTCCATCTAATTGCCTTGCCATACAATAATTGGAACTGCAAGAATGTTGAGAATTTGAATAGCCATCTAAGCTATCTGAGTCGCCTCCATCGGCTGTACAAGTACATTACAATATTCAAACTTTTCTCAATAAGTAATCAATATCTAGAAATAAAAACACGTTAAAAAAGATACTAAACCCATCCGGCGATTGAAAACGACGCACTTCTGGAATCCTGGGGTCAAGCAGTACCAGTCATTCTGCATAATGGGATTACAAGTATCATTCGTTACCACAACCGGCCAATCTGATGCACTCACACGAATTGGTTAAACTAACAAAAATTGGCAAAATTTTTTAAAAAATATACACACGGAGGATACATGTATAGATAGCAGGTTGGTTTGTAAAGAACATCGCGAGAGCGATTTCCATGACATTTCTAATTTAGTATAGCTAGATATTAGAATGTTAATCGACCAATGAAAAGATTAGTGTCTGAAAACAAAATACTTATAAGAGGAAATTTATTTTTTCAATAATATGACATGCCAAAAGCTATTTAGCTCACCTTTAACTTCCGATATCTAAAATGATATTTTGGTATTTTCGTAGAAAGTCATTGTATAAATGAAAAAAAAAATAGTTAATCAATTTTCACTCACATTGAGATAGGTATAAAGATCTTGGAGTCATGAAGTAGTTTTTCACCTCAATAGTAATGATTTTATCTTTATTGGCCCGATGGTGGATATGGAATAATTGGTTGCTCATTTTAATTTTTAAATGTGTATGTGAGATAATATGTGGCGAGAATTAAATAAGAAGATCACTAATTATATCTGTAGAATTTCTAATTCTTTATTTTTTTTTTTTTTGCGGGTGTGCGAAAACTTTCCAATCACAAAGCTCGAGTAGTTGGAAGTATCTGTGCTCGGGGAATTGGGAGGCTTAATTATTTTTTTATTATCAATAAAAAAGAAAAATTACAGAAAAAATATTTTTTTTAATATATGTCTGATATCTCTAAGAGTTTGTTCTGAATGTTAAACTGTTTATTAAATTAAGGAAACAATCACCTAATTTCTAATCTATTTTCCCCCATCAGATTTTATTACGAGTCTAAGGAATGAGTTCACAACCGCGCGAACTCGAATTTAATTCTGATTATTTTTGTATTAAGTTTTAATAAGAGGAAAAAAGAAATTCCAATGAGAGAACATTTTTAATATTCGGAAAGTCCGCCCTGGTTTCACGAAGCCGGCAGTGACAAATTCACTTTCACGAAACGGCAAAACACTGTCACATTTCTAAATTCTATACGAGCACGTATGCAGGTTGCGAGTAGGAGCGTATAAAAATTAACAATAAACAACACACTGTTGGTACCATATTGCCTCCCGCATGCAAGATGTAAGCATTGAGCTAAATTGCGTTAGACCAACAAAAAGCCTGCTTCAAGCAGATCCCATCTACCGGTCACGTGAAAGAATGACTAAAATTGATGCTTAGGTTCACGCTCAAGCGACTTCGCGCAATTCCGTGTCGGCTTACGCTAGGCGGCTCAAAGGGAGTATGATGCAAAATTGAAGCCTGATGAACACGGACCAATTAACCAAAAGAAAGGAGAGCTTGGGCCTAATATTGTCCAATGGCACCTAAAGAACCAGCGGAGCGCAACCTTTGGCTCTAACTAGCGGCAAGTGGATATCGAATCTCCTGCATTGCCCCTCCTATAACTTTCTAGCTGCACAACAAGTAAGCGTGCCTCTGTCATCAATATAAGTCGTCTGCAATCATATGTTAAGAGATTCAATTAATGAGTGTGTACTGGCCAATTACAACAATCACCTAATTTCTTAGCCCAATCCTTTTGAACCAGTCAGTCGAAAGATTATTGGGATGACCAAATTTCCAGTTGGTGCATCGGACAACCTATTATACCTGTACGTGTGTCAACACGACGTCACTTGAGGTTACGAATCCTAATCAAACAACACGGCTATTCATGAGATGTGAAATTAGGATTTGGAACGGCAAACCTCAGCGAGCAATGAAACTAAAGCAACAACGCGAGAAGCACAATGGAAAGAGAAACCTCAATCTCTTCCTTAATACAAAATAGTAATATCAGAGATGTGGCCCCTGTAAAATAATCGGAGAAACATAAAGTTTGCGATAACCATAAAATTCTGTAATGTAAATAAATAATGTAATAAACAAACCCTCTTTTTAACACATCTATAAAAATGGATTGGAGATCACTATTAAATCTTGGTCAAATATTGGCCACTTTACAGCCATTTGATGTATTTATAATATTAAAAAACTTTTCACTACGCTAAAATTAATAAATTCTATTAACATAGTATCAAATATAAATTTAAATACGCGTTAAATTAAAATAATATAAGTTAGATAAGACTTATAATTAATATATAGTAAGAAACCGAGTCTGCGGAGCTAGCAAACGTCAATTTGGAATGGGACCGAGCTACTAATCGAAAAAACTAAAAACAAATAAAAAACTTCTGACAATCGACCAGTTATACGAACACGCGACTCGATTAAAAAAATATCGAGTCGCGGTTTGAGACCGCGACTCGTACACAAAAACGTTATATTATAAAAGAGATATCCTTTTTATATTTATTGAACCTGTTTAAATTTTTTGTATCATGTTTTTGAGCGAAAAGAGTAAACATGAGGATGATAAAAATATGCACCTAAGATCCTCTGATAATTGGTGATACGCGAATGAAATTGAAATAAAAGCCGTGACTCCACGGGTTCACTATCAATACCATTTGATTTCATTTTGGGCGGTGGATGGTATTTCTGATTTGCGAGGAACCAAATAGGATTTATCAGAAGATAATTATGAAAGAGCATTGGATATCGAAGGATGTTAATTTGAGGATTCCACCCGATTTAAGTTAATCTTTGTTAAAAATCCTGGCACCAGGAACTGCGTTTATATTAATATTTGATGAAAAAGGAGCGAATTTAAATATTTCAAGAGATAAATAATATTTGATGGAGTAACTTTCATACAATACAATGAAATATAAGTATTTTACAATTAAGAATAAAGCAATCTTAAAAATATAATTGTGATATTTTTGAGATTTTTTCTTATATCATATAACTTTAAAGAATAGTTTATAAACTAGTAACATAACTCTATTGTTAATTAATGGTATAGTAATATAATAGAACTATTTATAATCTTTATATATTATATACAAACTAAGTTAATTAATAAATATACTATTGCCCTTTTTTGTAGCATTGTACATAATATATTTTGAATATTAAACTAGTGCATTTTTGAGTGGCACAAAACATCAGTTGGATGTGTTAAAATTTTATAATTACTATTCAAATAATTTTTATAATTCATCTATGTTGCTAAATATATAATATAGTGAAAGAGACATTGCCATCCCCACTTATTTACCTATATAATCTAAATAAGTGAATTAAGTAAAAAGAAATGTACGGAGAGGAAAAACAATATGAGAATAGTAAGTAAATAAAGTAGCCTGAAAGAAGAGCTGACCTTCATTATAAGGATCTAAATAAAGAGGTAGGAAATAAATAAAATGAGATATATGTATAACAGTAAAAAAGAATAGAGCGATAAAAAATATCAAGCCTGAAAGAACATGGTTGCGGTGTGTTGTTCCTCAACAAAAATTACATTAACAAGAGAGACACAAAAAATTTTGTAGCTATCCATATATTATAACTTGTTAGATTATGTTCATAAGAGGAAAAATAAAGTATAGTTTACTATGAATGAAACAAATTAGTGAATTTAGAGATGTAAAATAAGAATTCACTAACATGTCTCCATCCATTGGTTCGAACAAGTTTTTTTTCCTTAATGATACAACATTGACAGGAAACCAAAGAATATGAGGACTGTGTTATGCCCACAGCGGCTGGTATAGAAGATTGGTTTTCAATCTAGTAAATATCAGAAATGGCAGGAAACTTCACTGATGTAAGTCTTCAGGACCAGGTGAATGGATAGAGCCATCGATTGGCATAGCCTCTGCACTTCTATGGAAATGACCTTTGCCCTGCATCTTATGGAACCATTCTTCAATTTACTGTCTGAAAGATGTTCTCTTATTTTAGCAAATGACAGACTGATTCTGTTAGTTTAGCAAGTGTAAACAGTTTTACTTCTGGGCAGGTGGATTTTGAAGCAATTTTAGAAGGCTAATTTATTATATATTATGATAATCATTCCAGCTCGGAAAGTTAAGGACAAATTAAAACTGAATGTATCTAGGTTTAGTCATGAAGGCCATTCAGTGAAACAGTTACATTGATACTGGAGATTTGCCGCTTTTAAGTTGTTAATTGGCTACGGACTATGTCAGCATCAGTATTGGCATCTACAAGTTTGGAGGGTCTTTGTTCAGTATCTAATATATAGGGCAGTTGGGGGTAGGGGAGTTGCTTTCAGATGAGACAGAACAATATCTAAAGAAAAAGGCAACTTCCATATCATCTAATCATTGAAGTCGAACTGATGCGTTACGATCTCTTTTTTTAGCAAATATAATGCTGTTATGTGGTGGATGCCACCATTTAATTGCTTTCAACCTACTTTTGACGAGTTGCTTATCTGCATGCATCCTCTTCCAACTTCAATGAATATCAACTAGTGACCTCATCAAACACAGTTGGGGTGCCTATCCTTTCTTCTACTGTATGAAATATTTGCTCTTTTCTCATAACACGAATCTTTGACTCTTTTGTGTTACCCGTTCTTTCACAGTGCAGGACAAATACTTTTATGGAATTTCAGTTTACTCATTTCATGATTGTAGTCTCTAGCTCTTCTCATTTCTGGCTATATGTGGTCCTTGGATTTTAGTGAGGAAAGCAATACTGAATTTTTTATCATTTGAAAATGATATACATTGGTTTTAAGTTTAGAAGTTTTTCTTTATCCTTCCCTTTTCGTCACTATAATAAGATCCAATAATCTGTTGGTCTCCAGTGTCTTTCTGACGCACTGAAGCTCTCAGGGAACAGTGAGTTGTTTTATATCTTTATATTACACAAGAAAAGTTGTATCAAATTTCGCTACTTTTGGCCTTGATTAACTATCCAATTTGCTATGTAACGGAAAAGGCATTAATGGCTGGCCTAGTATTGTGGCTTATTTGAGAAGCAACAGGACTGGGTGGTACCAGTACTTGTGCTCTTGAGGAAAAGCTTATTGTGGATGTTGTTTCAACCGGTTGTGCCAGATAGTTTTGCTCTGGCTGAGTTCAAATTTTTGGGCTGGTGGCAGATGTTTTTCTACTGATTTAAGAAACTTTAGTGACTTACCTCAGGATTTTTGGGTTCTCTCTGTTGTGGTCCTGGATTGATAAATTGATTCATGCAATGAATGATCTCAGTGTCTGTTTCTCCTTTTAAAGTTGCTTGAAGAGTATTGTTTGATTTTTAGGATGCGAAGAAGGGTGTCTTGTTCATTGACTTTCCTCCAGTTCTCCAGCTTCAGTTAAAGCGGTTTGAGTACGATTTTATGAGGGATACGATGGTTAAGGTTAGTAGCTAAAACATTAGTTTATCTTTCATATAAAATTGATTGTGGTTAGCATTTGGTTGCCTTTTCTGTTGTTTTTGGTTTTAACTTTGTGTTGGCATACATTTTCTGCACATGAAACTGTTTTGTTTTCATCTATGGTGCATTGCCAAATATCAGTATAAATCATGTAAGTAAATTTGAAGTTGTTCTGATCAACACCACCACCACCACCACACACACACACAAAAAAAAGAAAAAAGGAGAAAGAAAGAAAGAAAAAGAGAAAACTAAAAGTTGCTTATTTGCTTTTTAATAGTTATGCATTCTTGTCTTGTTTGATAGCCGGTTTTACTTTTTAAGCCAAGGATAGCAGCAGAGTTTCTTTTCCCCTGCTTCCAAGATCACCCTCTGCTAGGCCTATGAATTTTAAGGAAAAAGCAGTCTCTGTTCTGGTGGCAATGAAGTCTTAGCCTATTTGGAAGATTGACCTTTCTTGCGTTTGTCTATTGAGATTGTCTTCTCAGTAACATTTGTTGTAGATTTATGTGTCTGCTTCTGCAAGAGAGAACTCTTGTCCCGTCTTTCTTTCACTAGTTCTTTCTGTTTGTTTTTTCGTATCAGATGGTTATGTTTAATTGAGCTTCTCTAGATTAGAATGATATGTGATGGCCTAACTTATATCCTTACGTGCGTTGTTGATGTTACTGTCGAGACCTTTCCCTATCCAATTTTATGTTGTTTTTTATTTTCTATAACAAGGTAGATTAATTATATTATCTTTCATCTCCTTCACACTTTACTTTCGGAGCGGGTCTTTCTAGAACAAGCTTCTATGGGAACTCTGGTTGGCATCTAAAATGTTTTTCTTTAAGTTTTTGGTTCTTATTTCTGATGATTTAAAGCAAAAGCCTGAAGGTTTTGATTTATTTTGATTTTTTCTAGAGTTTGATATTGCCTTCAGTACAACATTTAAAAAACTGTTTCATGGTTGCAGATAAATGACCGGTACGAATTTCCGTTGGAACTTGATCTAGACAGAGACAATGGGAAGTATTTGTCACCAGAAGCAGATAGGAGTGTACGAAACCTTTACATGCTTCACAGGTCATTCTGCGCTATTTACTTATATTTCTTTGCCTCAATCCTTTTCTGTGCCTTTATATCTATCCTTTCGTATTTATGTTTCCACTAGGCTTTGGTTGGGATGGGGGAGTGAGCTATGAAATTCTTCAATTGAAAATTTTAGAAAGAACAGAAGCATGAGCAAAAACGTTGTATCACACAAGTTGATCCATCAGAATGACCTCTCACTTTTATTTGGTTACAGATGTTTGAAGGTTGTGCTACTAGCTCAGTCAAGCTCATTTATAGACCTGTATTGCATAACGTTTTAACATCTGATTGGTCATCTTGTTGTCTAGAGTTCTTTTTGTTCACTAGAATGCTCGACTTGAATGGGTGCTGTAGAACTGTTTTATCATCATAGAATGATTGTGTCCTCCTCCATTCTAGCCTTTCTGCTAGTTGAGCCAAGTGATTGTTGTTGGCAGATGACCGCCTTTTGATACTAATTAATTTTGATCTCTGCTTCCTTTTAATCTGGCCCTCACTCGTGAGGTGGGTTTAGAAAATTTATTTTAGCTGTCAACCAGAATGATTGCTGATGTAGCTTGTCAAGGCTTATTCTTATTCTTTTAGGAATCCGGACTCAGGGACCTTTTTGCCTGTTGTTGGTTACATGGTTTAAAATTTCCTTACTTTTCCATCGAAACTATGGAAAGCTTTCCATTTTCGATTTTGTGGAAACGAAAATAGATGGAGGTTTTGAAATTATTTAGTTTCCTTCATAACACTCCATTTTTCTTAATTTTCCTATGAAATCTTTGAGTTTCCTAGAAAATTTTTATTTTTCCTGATTTTCTAGCAAAACATTTATCTCATACTTCTTTCAGCTATGAATATATAAATTAGTGTTGCCACACATAAGTATTTTAGTTAATGATCATCGATCTATACACTAAATTTGGTAATGTTATATGCATATATTAATATATCAAAGTAATCAAGACATTTTATGATACGTATAGAAAATATAAGTACCCAATTATTATTATTTGGTTTCAATAGCAACTACATCAAATAATAACTCTAAATATATAATTATACTACTTAAAAATAAATTATTTAAATTGACAAACAATACAAAATTAAAATATATATTTTTTAACTAAAAAGAGATAGGTAATATTTTGAAATGTTATTTTATGATTATTTTATTTGTTTCCTTAATTTTACAATTTTTCTGTAGCATTTCTGAAACGTTTCCAAAAATTTTCCAGTATTTATTAACTCAAAAACGTGTGGATAGAAAATACTAATCCATGGTTGGTATGGACCTTTGGCAAGTGTTTCTAAAAGTTTCTGAGCCTGTGATCTTAGCATATTATATGAGATGTTTTAGACTGGAAATATTGATTGTAAGTAGTTCATGATTCTGGATAGATATGGCATATTGTTGATTCCTTAATATGAGGATGATAAGTTTGATTGTTAAAGACAGCATAATGTTATAAAGTGGCAATATCTGGCAGATGTGCTTCTTTGATTTTCCTGCAGCAATTAAGCAATGAGGACTTTTCTGCATATGGTTTTCTCTGCTAACCTTTTCTTTTTCTTGTCTCCGCTACTTCTCTCTCCAACAGTGTTTTGGTTCATAGTGGTGGGGTGCATGGTGGACATTATTATGCATTCATCAGGCCAACACTTTCTGATCAATGGTATGTTTCATCCTTCCTTGTAGTGCACCCACTTTTATAAACTTCAGAGTTTAGGTGTGGGCATACTGAATAAAATGAAATCTCCCAAGTTTTGGTCATGGTAATGACAGAATAGACATGATTCATGAATCCTCCCCCACCCCCTTAGGCTCACAGTCCACCAGTGTGGCTAGTCTTGGTTGCTTAGTAGATCACATAGTATCCTTCTATCTATTTTTCATAATTTGCTTGGCTGTATCTTCTTGAGTAGCCATATGCGGCTTGATTTGTGTTTTACGATTCAATTTTGCAGGTATAAGTTTGATGATGAGAGGGTTACTAAAGAAGATGTGAAGAGAGCATTAGAGGAGCAGTATGGTGGTGAGGAAGAGGTGATGTTTCTGCCTTTTGATTTTCTTTCTTGCTTCCTTTTTGTTTGTGTGCTTATGTTCTCTTATTTTTACAGTTGCCACAGACAAATCCTGGCTACAACAACACTCCTTTCAAATTTACAAAATACTCAAATGCATACATGCTTGTGTATATAAGAGTTAGTGACAAGGATAAGATAATCTGTGATGTGGATGAGAAGGATATTGCGGAACATCTTCGGGTAATTTTTGTAATGTATCTTGAATTGAGTCGACCTTAATCATTGGTTTGCATAGAGCTTTGTCATTACTCATGAAACATTATATACCCTACTTACTCCAGATAAGACTGAAGAAAGAACAAGAAGAAAAGGAGGACAAGAGAAGATATAAAGCTCAGGCCCACCTTTATACCATTATCAAGGTTATCATTATCAGTTCAGAATATCGTGTAAATTGAATTGTGTTTTCTGTAATGGATTGCTGAAGCAATTTAGTAACATTTACAGGTTGCTCGAGATGAGGATTTGAGGGAACAAATCGGAAAAGATATATATTTTGATCTTGTAGATCATGATAAAGTCCGTAACTTCCGAATCCAGAAACAGATGCCTTTTAACCTTTTCAAGGTACCATATTCTTATTCATTATTTTGATTATTCAAATTATGTGAAACCATTTTGTCTGAGTAATAATAGGAGGTAGCTTACCCAGTTCAATAAAAACTGCTGTATATGCTGGTTTAGTAAAAATAATTCAGCTTGTACTTCTGGTAATCCTTGTGGAGTTCCATGGAAATTACATGAAGTGGGATTGTCCATATTTGTACTGTATATGCTGGTTTAGTAAAATGAGTTCAGCTTGTATTTCTGGTAAACCTTGCAAGTTCCATGAAAGTTACATGAAGTGGGATTGTCCATAAGAATTTCACCATCTTTATGGTCTATATTTGGGACTACCCTAGATAGAGCGAAGTGGAAAAAAGATTATATATATAGCTGGCCCAAGACAACACTTTCTGGAGTTATGTGAGGGATGGTTGCACTGCATTTGAGAATAGGGGTGCCAATATACAAACTTGGTAGCACAAGTTCTCTGAATGCTATTGCTACGCAAGATCTAGAAATTAAGTCGTGCTCAAATGAATTGTAAACTTGTCCAAGCAGTGACAATCTATTAATGGAGATGCTGGCTTAGCCAACAGCAAAATGGGGCTAACCGCTAGAGGAAAATCACTTTGTCCGTGGCAAAGGATTAAACCATGACCAAAACCCCCGTGTTACCAGCTTCGTTCTTAGCTCCCTCGACAAAGTTGACATGGGGAAATTCTAGTTACTAAAATGGTTTTGTATCTGATGACTCTTACTCATCTTGGGACTTGGGTTGATAAAAGGGTGGAACCACCTGATCTAATGTGTTGTGAATAACCATGAATTAATTACATTTGAGATCATTTCTTGTGCAGTTCACACAGATATAATTATTCACTTGTTGAATGGTTGGATGGAATCAATGTTGGTTAGGTATATCAAATTAAAATTGTGATCACAATAAGAAGACTGACTGGACACATATAAGGTAAAAATTTAGAGGGGAATTGATGTTGTTCATGTATTTGTGATTCATGTAATTCGCTGCGAGAAAGAAATATGAAGTTGTTATTCGTACATCTTTTAAGTGGGCCTAATTGGTTAAATCGTGGGACTATTCTAAATTTGATGGACTTCAGAAACTATACCTTTTGCTGAACTAAAAAACTTGATGAAATTTATCTTGATCCTTCCCTTTACTTGAATAATATCAACGCTGTATGTGATTAAGTGTAAAAAAGAAGGCTTTTCAATGACGTGAAAAATACTGAAAAGATGTGTGCAGGCACCTCTAGTGTGTGGCATTCTTCTGATCAGTAATGTGGGCAATTTTGTTGATTTGTGCATTGTGATGCTACTAAATAAAATTGTTTCGTCGTAATTATTCTGACACTCTGCTTTTGTAGAATTGAATTAGTTTCTATTATTGCTTTCTGTTTTTTCTTCTCTTTGTGTGTGTACAGAACACGTGCACCCTTGCGCCCTTGCTTGTAAGCACATGTGCTTTGGTCTGTAGTGTGGGTGATTTTGTTGATTTTTTGGTTGTAATGGTACTAAACAAAATAGTTTCATCGTAATTAAGTTGACACTCTGCTTTTGTAGAATTAAATTAGATTCTATTATTGCTTTCTGTTTTTTCTTTTCCTTGTATGTGTGCAGAGTACATGTGCCCTTGCTTGTAAGCACATGTGCTCTCGTCTTTTCCCTCCATCTCTATGTATAATGTCTAGACAGATGTGTTAGCGGGTGCAAACATTAAATTGTACTTCTATCTGGTGGCCACTTCTTTTTGTTCCCAACTTATTTTGTTCAATATCTCAACTTCAGTTTATTGTTTATCATGTGCTGATATAAGATATTGAAATATTTCATGATTTTGTGCAAGTAGCGTCGCCAAGTTATAATTCTGTTTTTCAGTACTTATTTCTTGTTTTCATCACATATGCTTTATACTAAGGCTATTCTCTTGTTTTGATATTAAGAAAAAGTGAAGCATTCCTTTTATTTATTTTTCATTCTTTTGTGTAAAATTCTGACTAATATTGTGGTGTGTTACGAAGGAGGAGGTTGCCAAAGAATTTGGTATACCAGTTCAATTTCAGCGTTTCTGGATATGGGCAAAGAGACAGAACCATACATACCGTCCAAACCGGCCGTTAACACCCCAGGAGGAAGCACAAACTGTAAATATATTACTGCTTTCCTTACCATTTATCTAGATAATGAGGGAATAATGTTTTTTCCAAGATTACTTCATGCCAGTATATGAATATTCTGTTCCTTGACCTTTAGAAGTTGAGACAGATGCAGCATATAGGATAGATAAGCTGAACGCCCATTCACCAGTGATCAGTGGGCGAAGAAGGTTTGCGGAAAAGATATAAGCTTCATAAGAAGGAGAGATGAAAGAGTTTAATAATCAATGGGCAACAGTTTTCTTCATGTCACCTTATTATCTGTTCATATAAGATCTGAGCAAAGACCGATTGCCTGAGGAGACTTCGGTAGATGCAAATAAATCATTTTAGGATTCAGAAAAGTAGATCAGTAAATGAAAAGAATATCAAATAAATGACAGAAAATAGAACAAAGCGACATGTAAATTTGCAGGCTCTGTATTTGGAATGACCACAGTGTGTACCATGTGCGCTATCCGAATGTCCAACTTTCTTGTTTTATGTTTATGAAGATGGTTTTCTGAGTTGATTTTGGCTTGAAGAGGCTCTTTAGCTTTAGTTACTTGTTTCATTAATTTCTCTGGGACAGTTGCTATAATTGGCTATTTCATCAATCCATGTTCTTTATTTGTTCTTTGAAGTTCTAACCTTGTCCTAATTATGCTTTGCAGGTTGGAGCATTGAGGGAAGTTTCAAATAAGGCCCACAACGCAGAACTGAAGTTGTTTTTGGAAGTAGAGTATGGAGTGGTATATCTTTAACTATATTCTATTTAATTCTGTTCGCTTGCCTGGTAAATGTGACAATTGAGGGATTTTTAAGTGCCTGCATGACCCTTTTTGCTGTCTTCATCTTGCAGGATTTACATCCAGTTCCTCCACCAGAAAAAATAAAGGAAGACATACTGCTGTTCTTTAAACTTTATGACCCTGAGAAAGAAGAGCTTCGGTACTTCTTTTATTTATTATTTTGATTTTATTTATTTTGTGGAAAAAAGGTGTTGGTGGCTGAGCTTTACTCTGTTATTTTCAGGTATATTGGGAGGCTTTTTGTAAAAAGCTCTGGGAAGCCAATTGAGCTCATAGCAAAATTGAATGAAATGGCTGGATTTACTCCTGATGAGGAGATTGAACTCTTTGAGGTTTGCTAGTCACTGAATTTCAGCACATTTAGACTTCGGTGCACACAATTTCGTGTCATACAGTAAACCATCTGCACTGCATTTTTTTAATTGAAGATGCATAAGAAATTATCTCATAAACATTGCTTTTGTTCCCAATGTCTGCAGGAAATTAAATTTGAGCCCTCTGTTATGTGTGAGCGCCTTGATAAAAGAGCTTCATTTCGGTTTAGTCAGGTATTTACTGTTTTTCTTACCTTTATCATTTAAATGTACCTCTGTGTGTGTGTGTATGTGTGGGTTATGTACTTATGCAAATCCCAACGCCCATCCCCCCACCGTCTCGCTCTGTTGGCCTCCAGATCGAAGATGGGGATATTATTTGCTTCCAGAAACAGCCTCCACCTGAGGGTGAAGAGAAAGTCCGATTTCCTGATGTTCCTTCATTTCTGGAGTATGTGAAGAACCGTCAGGTGAACTGTTACATATTGAAAGATTGTCTTTACAGGCCTTTTCTTCCCCTAATCAAACTAATGGGTGCAGTGTATCTGGTGACCTGATCACTGTGCATCCATATGCTATCCAAATTAAATAAGGACTCCTAGTTACCAGATACGCATCTTTTGAGCATTTTCAATCAATTAATCCGTCTGAGTTCTTTTCATTACCTTGCCCAGCGAAGTCATTTCAGACAATTCTGTGGAATTTAATTTTTACAACCATTACTTCCTTGATTTTTCTCATTTCAGTCCCTGTGCACTAAGGTTTAGCTACATTCTTTATGAAGCCTTTTTTTCTTCATTTTCTACAACTGTAAAGCTTGTGCAGGCACCCCATGGCTGGAAGTGGTTCTTTATGATGCTGTTATTTGCACTTTTGTACTCTTTTTTATATGTAGTTACACTTTTGCAGATCGTTCATTTTCGAGCTTTGGAGAGACCCAAGGAGGATGACTTTTGCCTAGAATTGTGAGTGTGCCAACTTCTAGACTGTTCTGGGCTGTTGGTTTCCAAGTAATTTTTGCTTTTTACTTGTCTTGGAATTTTTGGTTAGAATTGTATGTGACAATATTTGCATAAATTTACAGAGCAAAGAATCACACTTATGATGATGTTGTGGAAAAAGTTGCCCAGCGCCTTGGCTTGGATGACCCCTCAAAAATTCGACTTACTCCTCATAATTGCTACTCACAGCAACCGAAGCCCAACCCAATTAAATATAGATCAGTTGATCATTTGCTAGACATGCTTGTCCATTACAATCAGGTAGTTGCATAGAGTGTTTTTGCTTCGTTTTTGCTTTTTGGGGGTTCAATTTGAGGCGTGTTAATGTAATTCATGGACTAGTAACATTTTTGGTTTTCTTATGACAGATTTCTGATATACTGTATTATGAAGTGTTGGACATTCCTCTTCCAGAGTTGCAGTGTCTTAAGACGCTTAAAGTTGCCTTCCATCATGCTACCAAGGATGAGGTGCTGATATTGCTATGCTCTATTTTGTGATGTCTTGTCAACTCAAGTTGTCTAGACTATTGACATATGCCATGTTGTCCTTTACAGGCTGTAATTCTAAATATTAGATTACCGAAACAAAGTACTGTTGGAGATGTGCTCAATGAGATTAAAACAAAGGTTAGATCATTGCTGGTGCAAGTTGGGTGTTACAGGCCTTTTGAAAATATGAAACTCCTACCGAATTAATTCCTATCAAAAAACAAACATGACTGTTACTGAAGTTAAACTGTCAATGAATTAATCCCTCTTTTTAAGCAAGTTTCCGTGACTTTCTTCATCTAAAATAAAAGCCAGATAATAGCAGCATAAGATAGACAACGCCTGACACATTTTGCATCGTATAATAGGTAGAATTGTCTCATCCAAGTGCTGAGCTTAGGTTGCTTGAAGTTTTCTATCACAAGATTTACAAGGTAATGTTCTCTGCTCTGACATGCTTTAATTTCTTATATGTTGGCAATAATGTGCCGGAACCATATCCACCCTACCATTTAAGAAATTGTAATGTGCAGAGACTGCTTGAGTAGGGAATTTTGTATTTTTCACTATATGATAAGTAAGATTTTTTTGTTAGATAATAATCTTGGTAGCTGATTTGATCTTTGCCTGGTTTGAGAATCCTGCATGGGGTTTTCTATTGCTCCTTGAATGGGCAGCATGAAATTAATTCTCTGAGCCACTAATTATAAGGAACTTCTGATACATCAATATAAATAAGTAACTGAGTTATATTCCGTCGTTATGATTAATCCACAATCTGCTTTCTCAAATTTGCAGATTTTTCCTCTCCATGAGAAGATTGAGAACATTAATGACCAGTACTGGACTCTGCGTGCTGAGGAGGTCTCTTCACTAAAATATTTTCTTGCTCTCTTAGCTGTCCATGTTTATTGTACTCACTTCTCTATACTCTACCATTTTAGCCTTACTTCGCCATGTTACTTTAGAACTGGATAATAGGATCTACCATATGAATCTGAACATTGTTTGGCTAGATCAGGAAGTGACAAGTTAACTGGTTTTAAATCTGTTTTGTCGTGTTTTGTGGAAGTGATTATTTATGCAATAATATATAATTTTACTATATTTTTACTTTTCAGGCCGCCATGCATGTACTATTGTTTTTGTTTTGATAGAAAGGCGTGTTTTCCACAAGTTTTCATGTAGCTTAAATTTGTGTGGTTTTTGTTCCATCTCAGATTCCAGAAGAAGAAAAGAATCTTGGGCCCAATGATCGCTTGATTCATGTTTACCATTTTACAAAGGAGACTGCTCAGAATCAAGTGGTACTGTCAGCCCTTTCAAGTACACACACACACATATATACACACTGAGTATTTAACAATGTTGCAATTTTCCATCAACAGCAAGTCCAGAATTTCGGAGAACCATTCTTTTTGGTCATTCATGAAGGTGAAACATTAGCAGAAGTGAAAGCACGCATTCAAAAAAAGTTGCAGGTTCCAGATGAGGAGTTTTCTAAGGTATGTTCTCTATTCAGGTTAATACTCCTCAATCCATTGTCAAGAATTATGATTCATTAGCTAAAGTTGCCCTTGTTCGGTAAGCAGGCATGCGTCATTGCTGAAGTAATATTCTGATCATTTATCTTTTGCTGAAATGTACAGTGGAAGTTTGCCTTTTTGTCATTGGGACGTCCTGAGTATCTTGAGGATCCTGACATAGTCTCCAGCCGTTTTCAGGTCACATTTCCTTTCTGAGTCTTCTGTCATGTTGATTATTTTTATTATTAGCTGTGGAGTTGTTAATTTTCCTGGGATGTCAATTAAGACTGAAAAACTTGCAAACCTGTCTTCCAGAGAAGAGATGTATATGGTGCTTGGGAGCAGTACCTGGGCCTGGAACACTCAGATACTACTCCTAAAAGAGCATATGCTGCGAGCCAGGTAACATATTCAGATTGTGATGGCTTTTTATTATGTATGCGTTTCAGCTAATAATGCGGACCACTTACGTGATGATCATACAAGACTTAGAGCTGTTTATAATGTCTTGGTTGATCAATCTTGAAAAATACATAGATCGAGATTCCTAGGATTTTTTAAAAATATATTTGTATCTAAATGTATAACTTTCATTTTTTGGATAATTGCAGAATCGCCACACATTCGAGAAGCCAGTGAAAATATACAATTAGAGATAAATTATACCTTTCCTAAAATACCTGGTGAGGAAGGCAAAAACCTTTAAATGTGGATATGAAAGGAGAATTAGGGCAGAGAACAGAATGCATGCCCTTCTATTCTTCTCTGAAGGCTCTCGTGATCTTTTCACTATTATTTGTCCTTTTGACTTGGAGATTGGACGGGGGCTCCACTCTTAGATGTATTTCTTGTGGTTGGTAGACTTTGCGCTTCTCCTCTTCCCATTGTCACCTTGCTTTGAAATTGTAGGAAACTGTTATAATTTTCCCTGTGTATTTTATCATCCATAACAAGATTTTGATTGTCATGGGGTTGTAAAGTGGGTATAGTTAGGGATTACATATTGTCTTCTGCCTTTTTGGTCTCATCTTTTTGTCATTTTTTCTCTTCTTGAGTTTCCTATCCCTTGTTTTGATTGTATGTCATGTTCTATATAAATAGGGGATATGGTTGTAAAAGAAACAATTATGTTGTTTTTCGAGTACATATATTTTATTAGCCCCATTATTCAGAGCCTTGAATTGTGATCCAGATTTTCTGTTTATCCTTTTACGTAGCCCAGGATACTATGCTAAAAATCTAGTGGGTGTTGGGCCTTAGTAGTAGTTATTGTCGAAGTTTCAAGGCGTTGGGGGCTTCTTGCTGCGTCTCTCGAGTTGACCAACTTCACTGGAACTGTAACTTGTGTCCGGGGACGACACTGGTTCGCTGCTTGAACCTATCCCCTTTCCTTAACTTTGCATTGTTCTGAAAACTGGTTATCCTTGCGATTTTCAGGCCCCCATAGTTGCATATTCTTTTTTTTTTTAGCTTCTTTATGTACCTAGATATTTCTTTTAATAGATTTAAGGTCATAAGCAAGATTTTCTCTCCAAACACTTCACAATCTTGCGTTTCATAGCTTTTCACTTGCTTTACAAATATTTCACTTTTTAGGATTTTTGTCGATAGTAATTACTTTTTTTCAAATGATCATAAATTTGTTTTAGTTAGTATAGTTCATATTTATTTTTTATATGTTTTTGTCATTTATATTATTAAAATAATGAATATTGCTAAAAAAAAATTGAATGTATAATTTAATAATGCTCTCACCAAGTAATACAATTGTTTCTTCATCTATACTAATATAAAAAAAAAAGGGGTTTTATACTCACAAATGGCGGTTAGTAGCACTACCGCACTAATTTTTTGTAAAATAATAAACGCTCTTCAAGTAATAAGATAACTAACTAATTATACTTTCTAAATTATTCATGAACCAATAAATTAGTTTTTTTTTTTATTGTCATATATTGATTTGTTTATTTTGTTATTATTATAAATAAAAAAAATATTTATTATATGCACGTTGAAACGGCGTGCCACAACAACTAAGTACACAATAAATAAACTTGAGTGATTGCCAAAGGATATGTTTTATTATTAATTATAGCAATTTAATATTTATTGATTATTATTTCAAAAATATACTTATAAAAGGATATTTATATTCATTTGAGAATAATATCAAATAATATAGCAATTAAAATATAAAAAAATAAATATATTAAATATATAAAAGTATAAATTTTATAAGTATTAAATTAATCAAATTATTTTAAAACTCGCATATTAATTTTGGTTGTGTAATTGAAATAAATTTGTATGAAGGTTATTGGAATGAGGAAAAAAAGAGTTGAATTTATTTATAAAAATGCCAAATTAGCTAAATGCACTCCCAAAATGCTCATGAGTTTTGGTTTAAACAACTCAAAAAAGCCTTTTTCTAGGGGGGGGGGGGGGGGGGGGGGGGGGGGTTTAAGAAGTTGAAATGTACGTCTCCTTACAAAAGTTTTAAGGGCTTTGACAACCGAAATGGAAAATATTGATCTAGGAAAAGCCACAACTACCATCCCTGTGACGATCGAAATGGAGGGATCAGAAAGAACAAATCAAAAAATGCGAAAATCCATCAGCTTGAAGATTTTAGATTACCCGGTATCTGTTACTATGAACAAAACAGGAAAAACCAAATTATGAGAATAGCGATAATGGCCACAAGTTTACAGAACTCTGTAGGAAATCACACCTTCATTCGTCTCAATGCTAAGCTGATTCATTTTAATGAGTAGCAGTAGGTAAGATCTTGCTTTTTGACCTGCACGAGATAGACCGGAATAAAGCAAATCAATATTTGAACAAGACGGTTGACTAAATCAAATAAATCATCTCTTATCAAGTCTCTGCTGAAAGATCAAATTGTGCTTCCTCCGTCGGTCCCTAAGATAATAGTGAATGTGAATAGGATCGAAGCAGAACAGTTTGCAACAGGGGCTAAGGCATTGAGAAAACTGAGAGAATCTTTGTTGGGAGATGATTAGAATAAACAAAATACAATGTCCATATGCCAAGCATTTTGTACTCTTGAAACCAACAAAATAGATCAGATACAGAATTGGAAATGCACAGGTGACTGAGGTGAGGGGGTAGGCATGCTGTGAACAATGAACGAATTTCATGCTCTTGGTTTGGGAAATGAGGAAAATTCAAACTATAAAATAGTCTAGCAATACGTACCCAATCCCAGCAATTCAATATCATCCTGTTGGAAGCTATTCTTTTTTGTCTTCTTTGTTCCTATGTGGGAGTTCATCTTTTCAACTGCAATTAAGAGATCCTGCAAACCAAATTTTCAGAGTTTTTATCAAGAAAATAGCAGTAACGGTTAAAAGCTCAGATTATTTCTTAAAAATTATCATCATTAGGTTTCTAGATTTGCAAAAGGATATAGAGGAATGATGATTAGTTTGGGATGTGCAATGATGCTACAGCACCTGGAATGTATTTATCCAATCCGTTAAAACCTATTTTACTTGTTTATAAGGTGTTACTCACAATGTTGTACACAGCACTGTTGCTGTGACCAGAGGTACGCTTGAGAGGCCCAAGTGCCACTAAATGACAAAAATCTCATGAATATGATATCACGCAATTGCCAAAAAACATTTTTAGTTACAGAATCACAAATAATCTGCATGGTTATTTGGTCCCACCAACATAAGAAACTTGCTCTGTGTAGCAGTAGCTAATCCAAAGAAGCATACATGGAAGTTTAATGGTTGAGAGGTTTCCGTTTCCTTCATGTGACATACAATGAACAAGAGACTTTCAAATTTCCCATAAATCTAATAACAACTTTCCTTTCTATATAAACTGCAATTATACATGATGAGCATCTCAGTCCAAATTCTCTGCTTGTCCTTGAGCAAAAAGACGAAACACAAAGTTGAAGACTCGAAGTTCAAGCACAGTTAGGTTTACAGATTATCAAACCAAGACTTGTGAAAACTCTCCTAGATAATCTCAAAGTTAGGTCAAAGATGATTGACTATAAATTTGGATTTTGCCTGCAACATGTCAATGCTACATGTGTACAATTCGTGTTGGTAACTGCAGATATTATACATAAAGTATTACATATACAACCTCAAGATTTTAGATAGTAAACTTCAAAATGAAACATAAGAAGAATCTTCAGTTAAGCAACTATTTTTGGCATATGCCACCAATGCAAACATCTGAGCAACAAACGAGACAAGAATAGCATACCTCCCATGACACCAAACCCTTCATGTGTTTGGGAGACTTTCATAATCTTCTCTTGATACATTCAAGAGATGTCTAGAATCCTCATACTGGTCCAAATCATCTGTTGTTTCCACTAGATTCATCATGAAAAATTGTATGGATCAGTCTTATGTTTCATACTTCTCTAGGACTATAAGGATAATCTTTAAAAGCTAGAACTTTCCACACCTGCTATGTGAAAATCAGGTTCATCCATCTCAAATTTATCGTCAGCTTCACCACATGCACCACAAACAGGAAGGAATAATCAGCACTTTTCAACAAATATGACAGGTGATCATGCAATTGCGAGAATAGAGTCAACTCACCTTCAGATGCAATGGTTGCAAGACAAACATCAGATATCCCAAAATTCTTTAAGCTCAATGAATCATCAAGTCTACTATGTTAAAGAAAGCAAACAAAATTTGAAACCACCACCCATCCACTTCATGAGAGATCAGCCTGTCCGATTGTTAGACACAGAAAGCAAGTAAAAACCAACAGAAGTAGCAACAGACACAGATCTGACAACTGAAATTATGTGCTAGTAAATCTCTCTAAAGAAAATCAAAAGGATACAAGGGATCCTCGTCTGCAACATCACTCTTCAGTTCTAAACTGTCGCTTCCCAGTGAAACATTATCCAGTGCAAAGTCGTTGACAACATCATCTTCCTCAAAATCAGCTAACAATAAAAAGTAAAACCCTATTAATTAACTAACACCAGAGAACCATTAGGAGAGCAAAATAAACTCATAAAATTGTGTGTTCTACGATAGACAAAACAAAAGAATGGAAAGAGAAACAAAATTGAAATAAAGTGAGGCGAACAAACGTGGGAGGATATAGTTGGAAGAGGAACGGAGGTGATCCTGGAGAGAACAAATGTCATTCTGATTCTTCTTCAAGACCTCATTGCAGTGTCCCAACAGCTCCTCAAACGACACCGTGGCGAAAGACATGGCTTCCAGCATGTTCAAGTCGTCCCCGGCGGCAGATACTCTCCGATTAACGCTCTGAACGAAAGTAGTTGATGCAGAATCTAGGAGCGGAAATCAAGGGAAAACGCAAGAAAGGATTCCGAGTAAATAAGACTGATAAGAGAGACTGCATATCCTCATTACTCACTCAAAAGAGGTGCGGAAAATGCGAAATACCATACCTAGGGGAATGGGACGGCGGTCGACTGATTCTTTGAGGGCGGTGCAGCTAGTCTGAAGGTGGTTGCAGAATTTCGCCACCGTTCTGCAGAATTTTCCGATCGAATCCTCCATCGCCATTTTCCCTCTCCCCTCCAGATGACCGCTTCTTTTATGTTTAAATACTTTCAGTAATAAGGTTGATAATTGGATAATATTTATTAAAGAACAAACAGCGCCTGTAGCTCAGTGGATAGAGCGTCTGTTTCCTAAGCAGAAAGTCGTAGGTTCGACCCCTACCTGGCGCGTTTTGTCACTTGTGAAAATAATTTTATTTTCCTTTTTCTTTTTCTCTTTCTTACACATGTCCGATACAACAAAGAAATTATTGGAGTTCTCATTTCTATCTAGTTCCAACACGCTTGATGTTAAGAAAAGATCTCTTGCAGGAAGGTTGGCTAGAAATTTCTTGTAAAAGCACTAGCCCTACTCACTGTCTGTGTCTTTCTGAGAGGAAGAGATCTTTTCAATTACTTCTGACACCGTTCTATAGATTGATGTGAAAAAGGGTACTTCCGACAAACCTATTTGTACCTTCAAATGATGCCGCGGCAAGCAAGACTCAACTTAAAATAGGTCACAATGTATAGCACATGAGTGAAAAGTGACATACATAATATGGACTCATTGGCAGAGCCAGAATTGTCCAGGCACAACATATTCATGAGGATAATATGGATACATCACCATGGGCCTAACGTTTGCATACTCAAAATCTGACCAAGCACGATCCCACTTTCCCAGTACTCGCCCATCCATAACTAGGAACGAAAAAAAAAAAAAGTATTGGCAAATATGATACCAATTATCGAGCATTGCCTTGATAAAAACTATACACTGAAAATACGTGCTGGCAAAACATGAAGTTGCAATGATTCAATGGTGCTGGAAACAATGGGGTTCACAGAGACAGTTGATGGCATGCATCAGTTTTCTCCGGGGGCCGACAGCATCTGTGCCCATATCCTTAAGCTTTTTCATAGTAAGATTTGCTAGCTGAAACTTGGTGATGCTTCTCCTCTGGAAAACCTTGACAAAACGTGTAAGCCCAAGAGAGACGAGCCAATTCTCCAATCCTCCTGCCTTCTTTAGTTTTTTCTCAAGATACGAAGCTCTCATTCTTGGATCTAGAAACGCGCTACTATCAGCATATATCATCATTCGGTTATGACCTCTTGATGTGCTACATTTACCGATGCCCATGTTGTCTCTGAAACTACGATGTGGAGAATTGTCTGAAGCAATCCTATAAGACAAACTTGATGGCTTTTGGAGTGTTAAATTCGGTTCAGAAGGATGCACTGTTACCGGATGATGATCAGCTTGTTCTTGAGGCCATGAAATGGATTTCTCTGTTTCATGAGCTGATTGCTTTGGGACAGATACCCGAGATGGATATTGCAACTGGGAGTTGGTCTTCTTGGGTGACTCGGAATTGGTATTTCTTGGCTTTTCTTGTACCTGGCTTTCTCGTACATTAGGCGTCGTGGCCTGCACCTTATTAGGCAATGGTGGGATTAAAATAGTGATTCTCTGCTTCTTGACCACCATCCAATCTTCGTCATCAGGTGGATCAGTCTCAGTGGAACGTTGATTTTGCCGCTTCTTGCCAGGTGCAGAACGAATGTGTCTCTGTTTCGGCTTCACCATTAGTTGTATGCCTGAATGAATTGAGCTGTATCAGGAAAAAATTCCACTACCAAGAAACCGGAACTTCTAACCTTGAAAGAGTCAACTGATATACAAGGGGGTGTAAGATAATAAAAGTGTATATGTAGTTGATGCAAACTGACTTTTATGAGTTTTATCATCATATCATACCTAATACTAAAACACTGAAAGGCAAATTATATGAAAATAACAGAGCTGATTAAGCAGAGGCACCAGTTAACAATAAAAGATGTTAAAGAAGCACCTTCCTAATCAGCCAAGTAACTAAAGAATAAATTAAAGACACGTAGCTTAAATCAATCATTGTCCAACTAATTTTGCACAAAAGCTCCAGTTTCTGTTTGATTCATCCAGGAAATGAAGAAAGAAAGAAAGGAAATAAGAGAGAAAATAATTGCATAACGATGAAGGATAAAGAAATGGTCAAAAACACTTGGACCATTATAAAATGCACACAGATTCACATTCCAGTTTCATCTCTAGCCACGCTTAAATCTCATAGTAGTAACATGTAAACCATTCTGTCAAGAACTGAGATACGTTCATGTATCTCAATATAAGAACGAATGAAATTCAGAGACTAATATTTCTCCCTCCAAACAGCCAAATCAAAGAGAATGATTCAACTTCCCATTCCTCCACTTAAAATGCTTCATTCCACATAAAAAATTTCAAACAAGATAATGCTTTCAAACTCCTCTAGTCAAAAGCTCTTTCTCCAGCCAGTACCTTACATTCTACAGTTCAAACTGTGTTACCAGGAATGATTCTCTTCAGCAAACCACCAAACATATATTGGAATTACCTAACAAATATTGTTGAAGACAAAGTCCAAAAACAATTAGCCGTCCCCTTTCAGATATCAAGCCAGCATCCGAACTTAACCAGCTTTCCATACACTATGAAAAATCTAACAATCACCAAAAGTTAGAAAAAAAAAAATTTTACAAGATCAACTTTACTCTCTTTTTTCTTTGTTGGTTCAAATACTATATAATCTGACTGTCGCCTAAATTACAGTCATTTTACAAACACAAACACATCAAACTTCAAACCCTTTGGCCGAAACCATGAAAACGAGACTTAATAGCCCCAACAGTAAGCCCAATACCAACTCATAGTCCAGAATTTTTGCAAAGGGATCTTGACTGTGCCCAACCATTATCCCACGGATGAAGATTTTCTCAGTCAAGGAAAACTATACCATCATCAAAATCCTCACAAATTTCAGCAAAAGTTGATCAAATTGGGATTGATTTAAACTCATTAGCAATCAAGACAACGCTATTCCCATGAACATGCCGAAATTTTAAGAACTTCAAGACTTTATGCGTTAAAGTAAAAGGCAGAAACCTGGTGAGGCTGCGCCCAGCAGAGATTATTCTTCAAGTGAAGATAACTGGATAGTCGCAGAGTTTCCAAGAATTTCGCCGCCTCAATCTCTTGAGTGTCCTCTCCTGTACTGTACAATTGAGTACTTTATACAATCTGTATCTTCTACTGCTTGAACACATGTGTAGTTTGTATGTATGTGAAGAGCGTCTACTGCCTACATACTGTATGAAGATTTTACTCATTGCACTGCAGTCTTCACCAAAGTTCAAACTCAAATGTTTTTCTTTTCTTTCTTTTTTTTTTTCTGTGACAAATGCAATTCAAAATTATAAACTATGATATAATAATAATTATAATTACAATATTAATGAGATAAAAGGATACTATTTCCTAAATACGGTATTAACTTACAGTAACATTTTAGGACGATACTAAAACCTGCATTTCGAATATAAATATAATTCTTTTGTTCAGTAATAATTTTTTAATTAAATTTTATTAAAATTATATTTTGATGAAAGTCGAAATTGTCAATGAGACGTTATAGTTAAAAATTGTGAATTTGATTTTTTTGAACGTGGGTAAATAAATTTATTTTTATAGTAATGTTTATATTTTATTTTCTATAAATATGATTGTTGATTTAAAAATATTAATATATTACATTAATTTTTAATTCGAAAGTGTTGAATAACATAATAATTAATCGAATTTTATAGTGAAAATAGAATAATAAAAGCTAGAATTTGTAACTTATAATTTCATCATAATTTTTTTTAATTACTCGGTAATAGTTATAACTATATTTTTCAACATTAATTATTTTCAATATAAGTTTATCATAATTAATTAGGGATAATTATACTTTCTTCTCTTAAGATTAGATGTAACTATATGTAGACTACTTGTGATTTGAAAAATTATATCTACCATCCACAATATTTAATGATCTAACAAATAAGTTCCCTATTGGTAAAAATTCACATAATTTACTGATATTAACACAAAAAAAAAAAAACTAAATAAAAATTGATATTTACCTTCGATTGATTTATTTAATGATTTATTGCAGGTCAAATAAAAATTTTCAGACTAAACTATCCTCATAACTGTGAGATTTACCTCCTCACATGCTTTAACGTATAAAGATGTATGTGGGTAGTTTGGTCATAAAAAAATTATTTGACATGCATAAGTCAGTAATAAACCAATTATAAGTAATTATATATTTTTTTAATTTTTTTTTAATATCAACAAATTCGGTGAATTTTAATTAATAAAAAAAGTTATTTGTTAGACATAACCAAATTATTTGAGTGCTAGATGTAATTAACTAAATTATAGAAGATCTACATATAATTACACAAAATCTCAGGATAGGGGAGTATAATTATCCCAATTAATATACAATGTTGGTCGATTGGGGCAATTGGGCCCATACTCAGTAATTAGTGCCCACAAGCAGAGATATAAGGCTTGGGTCAATTGGGCTTTCTTTCTTGGATCTGGTTAATCGGGCCCGACTAAAACGGGTCTTGTCGCGACCGGGTCAGGTCGGTGAGACCCGAGGCGTTTTCTTCAATAAAAGAATCTTCTCGCGTTCTCCATTATTTCGACTTTCGAGTACATCAATTATCGGCAGTCGGTGGGACCTGAGAGGAGTTGTTCTCTGTTCTTCATAGCTCAAGGAGAAAATTTTCATCAAAGAATTTCGATCTCTGTCTGAGCGTTCATATATTTTTCTGGATAACAATGGCGCAGATGAAGCTTCTCGGTGGTCTCGTACTAGCTCTGTGTCTGTTTGTACCTTTGACCTCTGCCAAGTCCACCGATGTTCACTACTGCAGTATGTTATCCTTTTTTTCCTTTTCAGGATTTAATATATTGGTTTTCTCCGTAATCTAGTTTACCAGAATGCTGTTTTCCTTTTGTTTTCTTAGCATCTTTCGATTTCGGTGTTTTTTGGCTGTTGTTTTAGGTTAGGGTTATGAATATTCTTGTGAGTTAGAGCAGCTGATGTGGATTGTAGCTTATCATGGTTCTTCATTTTTTTTTCTTAAATTTGGAATGGAAAATGCCGAGTGGGGATGTTTATGCTTTGCTTGTCTGTTGATCCAATGATTTCATATCTCCGTGTGTTAAAGTTAATTTACTTTATTTGAAGAGAACAATTGATATTGTGGAACAATTGAAAACATTGTTGGTACTATACTGAAGCAAACGAAGTAACTTAACGTGCTAGAAATTGAGACCAGAATAAACCTTTCTGGTTTGTATTGTTTGGATTCTTCGATCATGTTGAACACCGTAGGAAAAAACAAACAAACATAATTAGACACTTGAGAACGCCTCCTTAATGATTTAAAGCGAAAGATGTACAATTCCATTGACATATGATCAAGATTGTGAATATCAGATCCTACTTGTCACATAAGCTGAAGCTGATTATGGCTCCTGAGATACATGTTCATATTTAATAGTTGTATTCAGTAATATGCACGTCCTTGATGCACTATATTCCACTTTCTTCAAAAGCTGGCTGTTTGTGGGCATTCTTCTCTCGTTTTGGTGCCTACCCCATGTATGTTAAAAAGGAAGCGCAAGTATATGAAATAGACATGGATAGCTTCTCTGTGAAGCAAATCTCTCTTCTGCCTCTTTGGGTTTTGTGGTATAATTTTGTTCACGTTTTTTTAATGAATTGCAGATAAGAAGACTAATTATGTTGTGAAGGTCAATGGACTCGAGATAGACCCATATCCAATTTCCAGAGGCAAAAATACCACCTTCCAGATTGCTGCAGCTACAAGTAATTGCGTTGACATACGCCTTTAATGCTAAGGATGCATTTTACTCTTTAGTTCAAATTATTACCTCCTCCTGGAGCTGGAATCTTTCAGAGATATGTTTTAGCAGTTATTTAATTGATTCTGCGTTGAACAACAGCTCAAAGTTTGCCTAGTTTTTCCTTCCATAGTTATCCCTATTGTTTAGTTTATCCCTTCAATAGTGTCCTCAGTGGGTTTCATGGAATCTCACCATCCTCTGAAAATGAGAACCTTGAGCATGCTTTTGTATTTATGTTTGCTAAACTTGTAAGGAGTCTCATGCTCTAACTGTTACCAATAAAGCTTCTCTCATGTTGTTTAGTTTCTATGAGGCTTACCTTGGGGTTCCCAATGCAGATGAAGCAATAAACGGTGGGAAACTAGTAATTGATGTATCATACTTTGGATTTCACATCCACAGCGAGGACCATAATCTTTGTGCAGAGACTTCATGCCCTGTTACTGTTGGTGATTTTGTGGTCTCTCACTCCCAAGAATTACCTGGAATCACGCCGCCTGTGAGTCAATTACTGTTATCTGACTTTGGTATCACGTTATCTCTTGTATCTGATCTTTTGTCCAGCATTAGTAAAGTGCTAAACAGAAAAGTGCAGGACATATGCTGAATCTATTGATGCAGTTGCAGAATGCCATTGCTATGGAATAACGTCCATTTTGTTTTACTTAGTAGCTGAACTATTTACCTATTCATTTGACTTTTTGTGTGGCACTTGACATATGCAGGGTTCCTACACGCTGAAAATGACAATGGTTGATGAACACAAGAAGCAATTGACATGCATTACTTTTGATTTCAGCATCGGCTTCATAGCAGAAGAGAACTCGAAAGCTGATATGTAAATGCCCAAGGGTTGGTTCCTTTTCCCTCATTCCAGTCTTTAGATATTGTATAGAGATTTCCTATTTTGTATGTGCTGCACTGCATAACTTTGCTCCTCCTGTTCCGTGCTTATCGTACCGGTTGCCATTCTCTCTCAGTTGATTGCAATCCGGAGCTGTATAATAAATCATGTATTAACCCTCTGAACATTATCCAAACGCTTTCTCGTGACATTCTTCTTTAAGCTTTTATGGCGAAGTTGTAGTAATTTACCGGAAGATTTATAGATGGTGGGGGTTGAGTGATGGTTGGGGAAGAAAGCAAAATGAATTTTAAATAAATAATTTTAACTAACTGATAAAGTATATTTTCTTTTAATTTTATAAAATTTTATTATGAATTGAAGAATCAGGGAATTGTAGTAGTAAATACATATTAAAATAAATTACTTTTAATGTTAGAGAATTATAATACTCTTTTCATGTAATCTAATAATCACTTTTATAATTTTATTAACATATAAATTGTTATAAACTGATCAAAGGAAAAATGAAAATTATAAAACTTTCACTTTTGTGATACATTATGGATACCATACTACTATTTATAATCTATGCTATATATAATTAAAATGAGGTGACAGTCAATTTTAATGTTTAATTTAATTTCATTTATTTATTGACTTCTCACCCATCCATCCAACCTTCCGTTCCTCTATCTTCTAATAGTTACTTTTTTAATTTTATTTTTCATTTATTTTTTTGTCATTATTTTTCATAAGTTTAACATTAATTTATCATTTGACATATATTTTATTAAGTAGTAAAAATCTGCAAATATTTTATTTTAGATGATATTTATAAGAATTGCACATATATAAAGTGCACGACAAATTAGTAGTAGGTTATTAAGTCATAGTGTATTAATGATTCATCAATATATACTAATCGTCATTCATAACTATCTTACGTTTACGACAAAAGAAAAACAATTTGATGCTTTTAATTTTTAAAAGGTATAATTTTATATAGAGATATTCTATTAAATAAATAAAAAAAAGTGGGTAAATAGGATAGCAACGCTCGTTTAAAACTTATTAATTAATATAAAAGTCAAACACAAGCAGCTGGAGGAACATTCTTTAATCTGGGGAAACTATATTAGGTTTGATTGCTTGATTGGTGTGTCGTGGAAAACATGTGATTTGTGTTTATAATCATATTTCAAAATAATTTATATATAAAATATTATTATATAAATTATCATAATTGTATATAGTATGGAAATAAATTAAATAAATTTATAAATTAGAAAAATTGCAGCGATGGAGAATCACGACACTTGTCACTGACCTAAAGTCATGATTGTTTTTCTATGTGGACGGTTTAAAGGCTGATCATAACTCCAGGATAAAACTCCATTAGCTCTCAACAATGTTTCATCCCATGTGCACGACTACGAGGAGCCTAAGAACCAGTCCACAGTCATGTTAAAACTCTAAAATCACTTATCGGAGTATAAAATATTTCTCAACTCATAAGCTATATAAAAAATCCATCTCTCTCAATGTGTCAAATGAAGAAAGCAAATAGCCTTTTAAATAATTATAAAATTTGATCGTTATAAAACATTAAGTGGGCTAATTAAAATTCATAATATATATAATTTAAAAATAGTGCTTGCTCTATAATTAATTTAATTCAAGCAAAATAGAATTTTAGGAAGAATGCAAAAGAATAATGAGAAGGGTCTTGTCACCTGTGTTTTTACCATAGAGAGAAACAAGCGAGGAGACAAAGCCCTTGCCAAACTCCGCTTCCGGAGATTTTCCGGTGGGGTTTTTTCGGAATTGGCTTCAGGGTGTAAAATGCAAAGTTTCATGTATTCCAAGAGTGTAAAGTGCAAAAAAAATAAAAAATACAATTTTAAGGTGCATAATGCAAGTGAGATGTATTTGGGGGTGCAATATGCCAATTACTAAAAAATCAGGATGATGCTTTAAGATAATGTTCTCGAAAACAATATGTACTTATTTACAAATACTGATATTGACGTCTGTATCTCAAAACTCAACATTAATATTTATCTTCATGTGAATCGCGTCACCGTTATCGAAAAGCATTAAAAAACTTGAATTAAAGGTCAACCTGCAATACATACATATCATGAAACTTCGAAATTCTTAAAACAATATGTACTTATTTACAAATACTGATATTGACGTCCGCATCCCAAAACTCAACATTAATATTTATCTTCATATGAATCGCATCACCTTGATCGAAAAGCATACAAAACTTGAATTAAAGGTCAACCTGCAATACGTGCATATCATGAAACTTCGAAATTCTTCTTAAATAACATTCCACGTCTAGAAGCAGACATGTTTGTTTCAACGAATACATAAGACATAATTGGCCAAATTTTTATTTTTTCTTCAAGGAAATGGCAATTTCAAATCAATCAATCACAGTCATCTCGGAGAAGAAGAAGGAAGAAGAAAAGGGAACTCTCATCTTCTCCAAGATGACTGAGTCGGCTGAACTTGAATTGGAGAGCAGTTGCTGATGAAATTGATGCCTTATAACAACGTTAATAATAAATTTATTTTTATTTTTTTTTAAAAAAAGGACTAAGAGAACATTTCATGGTATTTGTTTTCGACCATGTTGAGAAGTGTGGGTTGGTCATTATATAGACAAGATTAAACAATTAATATTACAAGCAACCATGTTGAGAAGTGTGGGTTGGTCGGTCTTCACTGTTGCCAAACCTGCCATTATTGGGCCATCAATCAGTAGAATTCGGCCGTCCCAATGCTACTAAATAATAAACACAGCCAATGTGCTTTAATTTAGTCGTAGCAATACTCATATATATGTATCTATAGCTGTAAAAATGATCGTTGTTATTTTTGAAATCTTTACCTTCGTAGCTATTTATATTCATTTATTATAGATTAAATAATTTTTTTCTGACCAAATTATTACTATACATTTTCACACATTGATACATATGAAGATGTACTTGTTATTCAATTGAATTATAAGGATAAATAGTGTAATATATCTAATAAGTTGGCATTCAATAAATCAATTAAGAGTAAATATTAATCTTTATTCAACTTTTTTGTGGTTGTTAACGAATCCCGTAATTTTTATTAATAGATGGAGCTATTTGTTAGAAAGAAAGAAACGTCAGAGACTAAATTTAACTTTAAAATTATATTTTAAAGGTTTACGCATAATTGTAACAAATCTTGAAAAAATGCAATGTAACTATCCCTAATAAATAATGTGTAGCTTCTCCAAGGTCGAGTGTCAAGGATAGTGGCGGAACTACTACCACCACTAATAAATATAACAATAAATTATATTTTGTCATTCGAATTTTATCATTTTTTACATTTTATCATTTTGAACCTTTTTTTTTTGGTGGAGGGTGGGTGGGGGTGACTTACTATCTCAACTTTGTAAAATTTGTATTTGCTATATATGAAAGTTTTTAAATCAATTTTTCTGTCAAAAAAGTGTCACATGCATTGGACATGTGATATTAAGAATAACGTATAAGTGAAATACCACATATGTAATGCATGTGATGTTTTTTCCAACAAAAAAATCAACTGAAAATTATATGACAAAGTACAAATTTGTAAAATTAATATGTGAAAAAAAAATTAGATGACAAAGTGTAAATGAGCATAATTCGGATGACAAAATATAATTTACCTTAATTATATATTTTTTTTAAATTGACCAGTATTTCGGTAGGACTTCATCCTTAAATCATAAGAAGGGGAGAAAAAGAAAAATATAAAAACAAGAAAATTACTTGACTATACAATTTGTGTACATGTCAAATTTTATTACAAATACTGATGATGTTTTTTCCTTTTTGTTATGATAAAGAACAGTCTATTAACATAATTCGGTACACAACAAGATTCAAACATAGCTAAGTATATTGAGAAAAAATCGTATTTTTAATCCTATATATTAGGTTTTTTTTTTTTTTTTTAAAATTTAGTTTCACGTGTTATGATTTTTTCACATTACATTTCATAAGTTCAAAGATTTCTCAATCTTAGTCTTCACCTGCATTTTTCATCCGATTATCAACAGAGCCCTTAGTATTTTTCGTTAATTATTTGAAGAAAAATACACGTGAAGACTAACATTGATAAAAATTTTAACTTACGAGATGCAATACAGAAAAATCATAACGAATGAATTGAATGGAAAAAATAATTTCCTAAAATTAAAATAAGCCAATTTTTCTATATATTTCGTGTTAAATTTTGGTCATTTAAATAAATATAAAATTTGTTGAATAATTAATTGATTTATTTTCTTTCAATTGTTCCCATCAAATCAGCAAACTTGCTTTAAATCCAGAAAGGGAAGTGGAAAGAGCAGGTGCTTTTGCTCCCCTGTGGTTGAACTATGCACCATGAGCCACACCTTAGTCTCCCTGGCCCAATGAAATGGCCACTTTTTGAAAGTTCAACTAATCATGATGACTTATCCAGAGCTCTTTTTGTAGTGAAATTACTGGTGAGCACTCTACATGTTGACGTGGGATGTTGTCATTGGTTAATTTGATCTAAACTTATTCTTGCACTTGATGATTTTTTCATTTATATATTTTCACACCCTATGCATATAAAAGGAGTTTTTTACTTTGGAAAAATTATTTGTTTCCCCTTTAAGTTTGTTGTCTGCTATTAATTTAGTCCTTTAAATTTATCCGTTTTAGTTTTAGTTTTAGTCCGATAACTTTTAAAATTGCTTAATTTTAAATATTGGACAGTTTTACCCCTACATAACTTTTCAAGTGCAATTTTAGTCCATATATATCCATTTATTTTGCATCTCGTAGCAAATGTTCGTCTAGAATGATATATAGAGTTAAGATTTATTGAGAAAAATATTTGTTTATATTACACTTAGAGCATTAAGATGGACTACTAACTTTATCATCAAAAAAGACAAAATAATCATAAATTAAGCTAAAGGACCAAATATATACAAAATTAATAAAAAAAAAAGACTAAATCTAATATTACAAAAAATAAAAGATCAAAGTTATAGAACCACATCATTTTAGGTGGTTCTTCCAAGACACACTTAAAACAAACAACCTTTAGTCCTCTACAATGATGGTAGGCCGACCAAACACTGCTGTTGGTGCAAGTGAAATGAATGCATTATATGAAAAGGAATCTAACAGCTAATATAGACTGAGCTTAGTTCTTGAGAAAAATGAACCAAAAAGTCGTTAGTAAGCCAAACTCAATCTCCAGTATATCAAATACTATGAATAAGTCGCCGACATCTAATAACACACCCATATAATGTGGCGAGCTCTCATCTTTCAAATTCGAGCTTGTAACATTCAAGTAGAGAACTTGGGAATTGACCGCCTGATCACCCCCTCATCTTTCAAATTCGAGCTTGTGACATTCGAGCAGAGAACTTGGGAATTAGCTGCCTGACCACTGTGACTGTTTCACCTTTTCAAGAAAGCAGCAATTCACCCCAACGTAACTAATAACCATCGTGCATGATGTTCACTCGTAGAATTCAACAATTGCAGAATAGAAGGTGAGTTGACAAAGTAGCCAGAGATATAGTTATTAGGAACTATAAACACCAATGTGATGGGTTGTACCAAAAATGCTGGCAACAATAGGTTATATAGAATGAGTAGCACCAAGTTAACATTGTTAGAGGGGCATTGGTGCATTGATTGACATACTATCGCTTTAAAAGGCTATCACAAAAAGCAAAGACAACAACTTAGAAGATGAAACGGGGATGGGTATTTAGCCAGCCCGTTCACCCGACAACTAACATGTCTAAGGAAATAAAAGTTAGGTATAATCACACTACTCAAATATACAGTTTCAGTTCCTAGGTTAAGTCTTTAGGCAGCAACCTCCGATATTGCAACATCAACTGCTTGTGCTGTGGATGTGACTGGTATTACGGGAGGAGATGTAGATGCAGGTTCTTGAAGTTGTGTGTAGTGAAACTCTATCTGTAGCCGGTGATGAAGAGGGGTTGCCATTGTCAGACCTTTCTTCATATCTGCCTGCAGCTCTCTAATTGGAATTGCAGCCAAGAAATTCTTTATGTACTCTTTGCACGACTCTTTACCTCGACAAACAACTTCTTCTTCCTTTTCTTTCTCTTGTGAATCTTCGGGGAGTGTTACCAGGATCCCGTCTTTGGAGTCTTCAGAAAAAGTGCGCTGCTCGCCGCCAGATTTTTCTTCTGATGATTGGCTAGTGCTCGGAAGGTTGTAGATAGTTGTATTGATGTCAAATTTCAGTATGTAAGCCTGATTGCATCCTTCATGTAGTCGTTCCCCCAATGTGTCAATAATGTAGTAAGCATCTGCTTCAACCTTGAGGATGAAAAAGTGATCATTCCAACTGACGATGAAAACAGGGGCTTCACCATTGCTAGAACTCTCTGAACGACTAATCTCATCCCAAATATTGTCAAAGGACATAGCGCCATGCAAGAATTCAAAATTTTCACCCTCCATAGCATCTGGATGGAAAAACCCAATAAACGACTTCTCAGGAACTACACAAAGATCACGAACTTTAGCTTGGAGGACGGTCTCTAGATCAAAATGCTTATCAGGAAAGCGCTCCCGGTAAATATCATGCTCACAAAGATTTCTCCATTCCAAGGAGCCATCTCTGATCAAACTATCAAACTGTGACTTTAAGGGCATGTGATTGTGGTTATTCTGCAACCAATCAGCAATAACGGCGACAAGGGCTGTACAAGCACTTTCACCAGCAGCCCGCTCGCTTCTCTGATCAATGGATGCAAAAAATACCTGTGCCTGAATCTTCATATGTCCATCACGGCTTGTTATTTCTTTCTGCTCCCAGGTGCCAACAGCAAAACTATCTTCACCAAACTCAGAGACTGATGATCGATTTGCATTTGAGTCCTCATCCGGTTTAAGTTGCTGCAGCATAGATGCATAGCATTACTTAAAGTCGGAAGAATATTTAATATAAGCAATAGAACAACAAATTTGCATTTTATACCCAGAGTACCAATGAGAAACATTGCATCAAACAAATGAAGTGGATATTAAATCTTCTCAATTTAAAGCCAGCAACAACGTATAAGGGTCATTATTAATAAGCACACAACATTTTTCTCCAAATAGCAATATACACAAGTGCGCACACAAGCAGATACACATATTTCAGGAATTTTGCGTGGCATGATAATCATATGATCACAATATTAGCAAATATTTCCTTATAAGATCTTCCAATATATCCCACTGGAAGAAGCAAAAGGCTCATAAGAAGGCTTTAAAATCATTAATCAATGAAAGTTAATTCAGACTTCACATTTCATAATCATGAACAAGCAGCCAAGATTTTGATGCTAACTTCATACCTTTCCATGTTTTGTTAAGGAAGAAAAAAGCATAAGAACTTACCCCAGAAGAGAGAGATTCATCGGAGCTCAGCTGTCGGCGGTCAAAATCTATGTCATCTCCACCTTCTTCACCATAAGCCTTTTTAAGTAAGGGCTCACCTTTAGCTTTAGGAGACCTGAAACTCAGCTTCCTCTTCCTCCAAGGCAAAATACTACGTTTAGAATTATGTATCAACTGCTGTTCAGGAATTGTAGAAATTGGGTCATCCACACGAGAGCAGCCGGCATCTGATGTACGGCGGTTGCTGTAGTAAATCCAATCTTCATCCTCGTTATTGATACTGGCACTGGAATAACACGACACACCTGCATAATTAGCATACGCCAATGTCCCATAGCTAAATGACTTCCTAACAGCAGAGTCCTCCTTGCCTTCGTCAGATTCTCCATCCTCAAACTCATCAAGTGACTCCGAATCAAGGGGGTAAGTATATTCATCCTCCTCACTCTTGGAAGAGTACCTGCCCTCGCTACCCTCCTCTTCACGACAAGCTTTCTTAGATCTTTGAGTTGATACATACTCAGTAAATATTTTTACCTTCCTCAGACCTGCTTTAAGGGCAGATACCTCATCTTTCTCTACAGAAGTATCTCCAGATGCTGAAGGGGTCGGAAGAGGCATTACTGACTTTGCACCATCTCTGTTGGTTGTGCACCTCTAAGTTCCAGCAAGCTAAGAGATATCTGTAGTATATGAAGATTAGTCATTACTATTGTGGGCAGTAAGGAAATGACTGGGTACATGACAAGTTATTGGCAGTTGTGGTCAGTATATGTCAAGGTAGAAGTTACTTACACAGAGTGACGGATGATGCTCAACCGCAATGGCAGAAAGCATTACAGGAATCTTGATTTCGATCACTTGTTCGTCTGTCTTGGAAGCATATTCAGCAAGGTTCAGGGCTGCCGAACCAACAACGGAAATCTTGTTCTTTGCACCCTGATTCACCCCCTGGAAATAAAATAAAATAAAAATCAGTCAAATTCTCTTGCACTTTATAAGAACTTAAGTGGAAGTTTCTTTATTATAACCACCAAAGCTGAATATTAATGACTTGCCAAAACCCTGTCTAGGAAATTGCAGCAGGCGCAACATCATCAATAATGCAATATGATAGAGACTTTACTTGCAGAAAAAAGCAGTAGATGAAATTAACAGCTCTATCCGATGTTATTAGTATCTATTTTAGTTAACAATTATTTACTTCCCACATTACACGTGGACAGCATTCAAACACTGGATACTACAAAATAGAATTCAAAGTGGCGATGATTTCCACAAAAACGACAAGTATATCATTAAATATATTATGATCCTCACCGAAGACTGTCAACCTAATCTTCGCATGTTGGGTTTTATATTTTTCACTAAATGATAATCCTAAGTTAACGGCTCAAAATTAACAAAACAAGCATGAGAAACAACCAGAAGGCAACCGAATTCCATATGAGACAAGGACTAACAAATGTCTGGCACTTACATATAGATGGAAAAGAGCAACCAGCATGATATAAATCCATTCAAATACTATCATCTCAATCTAATCATCAATGTATAAGCATCGTGCAATATTTGGAACCATAGATATACCCAAAATTCATATATCCACAAAAGATAATTCATAAGTGCACAGCCACAATATTGCAGTTAATAGGTAACCATTAAAAACCACTCCAGTGATCCAATCAGTGTTTCAAGGACCACAAATGCTTAATCCCTTAGTGAAAAAGAGAAACAATTACATAGTTTCCACTCAACACAAGAAGATGTACATTTTTCTTTAAGGTTTCATTAATCAAGCCCTACAACAGTGGATTCTGATGGAGGCTATCAGCATCGAACTGGAATTTATCCTCTTTCTCAATCATCAATAAATATTAGACGAGAAGAATTGCAACTAGAGTCACAATTTGCTAAGACTTAAACACGTCCCGGAAATAACATCAACCCCTAAAAAAGACGGTAACCTCACAAGAACCCAAGGAAGAGTAACAAGACTAAG
Organism: Sesamum angolense; assembly: GCA_034509725.1. NCBI lineage: Eukaryota > Viridiplantae > Streptophyta > Magnoliopsida > Lamiales > Pedaliaceae > Sesamum > Sesamum angolense. Next base: position 4,229,738 of record JACGWL010000008.1, read on the forward strand.
GCACATGCAACAAATACGTTGTACCAGAAACAAAATCAGTAAAGAAACCTAAACCTAGATAGGAAATTATAATGTTACTGCAATTAATCTCATATGGGTGTCTTATTAACTTTTCCCTTTTATATGTGCATCAATTTTTCATATCAAACACAAAAACAGAGGGAAAAACGAGAAACAGAAACAAAGTAAAGAATTGACCAAATTATGCAAGTGAACCAACACAAACAAATAATTAAAACACATATGTGAAAATACATTCACAAAGTTTAGATCTTGAGCGAATAGCAAACTCAGAGAAACCGACTCACATGCAAAATAGAGAAGTTGATCTCCCAAGGATGAAACAAATTTTCCTTGTACCCAGAAAGGCTACACACGCTATGAAACTCTTCATCCCACTCCACCAAAACGCCGCCGTTTGGCCCATCATCAACCCTCCTCAAATTCTCCTCCCTAGTACAGTTCCTTTTCACAGTCCTCCTGAATGTCCCCAGCGAAATCTTGGGACCCTTCCACCTGATCTCCACCGCGAGACCACCGTTATCCTTCTCCGCAACCTCATCCACCCAATCACCACCCTCAAGCCTCAGCACTGTGAGTTTCACTTCATACTTTTTCGAAATCAGAGGCGGCCATGGCCTCCACTTCATCATTTTCACCACCATCTTGCTATTCACTCAAGTAACTGATTAAAAAATAATAATAAAAAAAAATGGGAAAATTTGCATGAAAGATTCCTCCTTTTCCCCTTAAAATCTGGGTGGGTGGGTTCAAGAAATCATGATGAATTCCAGCTCTCGCCTGTCTGAAAGAAAGAAAAAAGAGACAAAAATTACAGAAACGATGAAGATCCGTGAACACAACAGAAAAAACTACATGGGTTTTCTCCAAATTCTTCCCAAATGTGGATGAGATTCAAGACTATCATCAATGCGCTGTTTCCAGGACTACTCTCCGGAAATAACTAAAAAGTGACAGAGAGAAAGGAAAAGATAGAGCGGAGAATATGCCGTTATTTTCCCAACTTTCCAACACATATAAAAATAACAATAATAATCGCAACACACACACACCCCCCTTCACACACACACACAATATATATAGAGAGAGAGAGAGAGAACACTGAAAATATAGAGAGAGAGAGAAATGTACATACACTCATAGAGACAAGACAGGGGAAGAACAAGAAGAGGGTTCGAATAGAGGCAGCGTTTGGACACTGCTTTTATTGCGTTTGCCGCTATTCAAAACCGCGTCAGATTCTCACAATACCTTACATTGCCTTACCATATATTTATATAATAATTATTATAATAATTGCATGAATTATTAATCTAATATTTCTTCAATTTGTAATTATTATTACTTTTTTTTATAAAAGAAAAGCCGGAAAGCTGACTTATTTTACAATTTCAAAGTCAAGGAAAGGGAAATCTAGATTAGGTTGTCGTGGGATTTCCAAAATTTTGACTTTTTTTTTAATTTCTTTTTTTTACATTGTCTTAATCCTTAAGTGCTATTATATTAATAATAATTATCCTTTTTCTTATAAAAACACTTCTCAATCTTGAAATGGATTACAACTCCTAAATGAGTAAAACTTGGGCAATAGTCCAATGATTTTGACTGTCGATAAGGATACATCTAATTACAAAATCTTGAAAGAGTCAAAAAATTATACTTATATATTGCCACTGAGTTGAAATTTAATTAGAATAATTTTAGGGGCTAATGCATAAGATAATTTAAAATTTTTGTATAAGAATTAATTAATTATAACTATGGACTCAAATTATTATAATTTTAATTATAATTAGAATAAAATATTTTAAAATGTATAGAGTTTGTATATTTAATTTGATTATGTGATGAGGTTATTATTTAATTGTTGATTAAGGTATTTTGATTAATATATATATATATATATATATATATATATATATATATATAAATTGAATTAATAATTTATTTATTTGGAGAAAAGCATAAGAAAAAAATCACTTAATTTTATGATTTGATGGTTGAGGAAAGGGAAATGGAGATTAGGTTGGTTGAGGGATTTGTGTAATCTTGACTTATTTGTGTGGGCCCCTTTGCTAATTATGAGTCTTCTTTTCTCATTCACATTCTCTTGATTTTTCAGTTTCATATTCAATTAATAGCCCTTTTCTTCTTATTTAATAAAAAATAGCCAATGAAGTTTAGTTTAATCGATAAAATTGAGGTCTCATAATTTTAGAGGTCATGGTTCGAAACCCGTCATATGCTTGAGATGTTGTCTGATATATAGTAAGAGTTGGTATATTTTATAATATGAATTATTGTCTACTGTAATAGTGGGTATCATTGAGCAAAATATAATTATTGTAATAGTTTTAATTAGATATTTATATTGTCATGAATGATTTTACTTGTAATCGTTTATTTCAATTAATAAAAATTCATTGCTTTTACTTAAAAAAAAATCTTTTTATTCCTGAATTATGTAAAAATTAATGCTAGCCATGATGTGAAATGTCAATAATAATTCATTATACGATGTAAATATGAGATAATTTATCCATTACAATGTATTATTTAATATTTTATAATGTTGTATATCGATATCAACACTTTCGTATGAATTAATCGGACAAGCTCGGTGTTACTAATCATTTTAATATTTAAATAAGCTTGAAAATAACCAATCAGAAAACCTGAAACTCCTAATAATTTTAATTTCTGAATAAAACAAAATTTTACTTGATCATCGGAGTATCCCATAAAAAATACTTTTGAGATAACGAGTTAATAAAAATAAAAAGAATATTCACGAGATATCAATAATTATACTCACCAACGACTTGCCCCTCGAGAATTTAATCAGAGGATATTTATAATTTCGGATAACATGAACTGTGGAGTCACAATAGTGATCAATATTTAAATTAAAATAATAATAAAACAACATATAATCCATATACGTAATCAACAAATTAATCTTTGTACTCGACTCCACCCCTGTATTATTTTTTTATATGTACGAAAATAATAAATTCTAAATGTATAATAATAATTAAATTGGTAGAAATGTTTTTTTTTTTTAATAAAAAATGTAGAAATGGTTGTTGGGATGTGGGTTGACACAAGTTAAAAAAGACACACAGACACACGTTTGGGTTCTGAATTTGGTTGGTCCATGGGGAGTGCAAACTGGTCTTTACAGCTTGGCAGTTCCAATGCTTTTAATTTACAGCCTTCTAATGTGAGAAAATAATTGTTTTTTGAACCGGTTGACACAACTCATGTAAAATTATATTTTTAATTTCACATGATAGAGGGTTAATATTTTTAATTTTTTATTTTATGGGATTTTTAAAATAATAATAAACTGATAAAATGTGATACATTTAGTTCTTCGTTTTATGGAATCTATGAGACTAAAATGTGTCGAGTTTTCTTAAAATTTTGAATTATTTTAAAAAAATTATAAAAAAAATATGACTAAATGTGTAAAATTTTCTCAATTTTGATACTATTTTAAATTTTTTTATAAAATGTATGATTAAAATTGATGAACTCGAATCATATGGGATAAAAAGTGTAATTTTGCTGCCCATTTCATGCTATGCTAGCATGCTACCATCAAATCTCGTGTGAGGTGTATGCAATTTGTGTCGTAATTAAATCAACATAATAAAATAAAAAAATTCAAATCATAATTTTATTTTAAATTACTTTTTATTTGAAATGCGTTGATTTATTAAAAGTGAATTAGTTGTTACGATTTATTATTAAAATAATTAGGTGGGGAAAAGTTGAGGAATGCCGTAATCATTAAAATTATTTATATACCTACATATAGAAGAATCATAATAATAATTGGTGACTTATTATTAATGATTAATATATATATATATATATATACATATATATGCATGCGTTAATATGCGATATCATGACACGGTATTTATTATAATTGATTAATATCTAAAAATTATTATTTTCGATGGTACATAAATTTTAAGGTAATGGGTTCATGTCCTGTAAACGTGTTTGTATTTATCTCATTTATTTGAATTGTTATTTATTTCATTATTCTCAGTTATATTGATTGATTCGATGTATATATTAATTTATTAAAATATTAATATAATTTACGCACGTACGTTTAAAAAGAAAAAACAAAAAACATTTTAACTCATTTGAGAAGAAAAGATAAATCGCACTTTGATCCTCAAAAAAGTTGTATTTTACAGCAAATTGTAAACTCCCCATAAAGCAAACGGAAATACTTTGCCTCTTGCAGTAGTTTTTGTTCGAGCAGTTCTTTGCAAGTGAAGTGTTTGGTACATTTGATGTCTTGTTTGGATCGAAGGTTTTGGACTTGCACGACGAATTTTGAATAAATAATTTTAAAGACCGATATTAAGTGGATCGACATCAATTATAATTTAATAATTGAATTACTTTGTAACATGAAAATTATCAAACAGGTTCAAATGACCTATTATGGTGGGGGAAATTGCAATTTGATCCCACATGATAGAGGATATTACACTTTTGGCATTATAATTTACAGACTTAACGTATTTAGTCATATTGTCCAAAAATTTATAGTATTTGGGGAGACAAAATGCTATAATTTGTTATTCTATGCGACCAAATGTTCCATATTTTTTATCATATGAAATATTTTTTTTTCTCATCATGATTTTTTTTCTCTCTCATATCATATATTTTTTTATATACTAGCGAGAAGCGCGTGCAACGACGACTAGTAGATATAAATATCGAGTGTACTCGACTGTTGGTCATTATTAAGAGCGAGGATCTTAAAGTAACTGACTTTGATTGGTAAATATAAATATCAGTAAATACATTTATTTATTTTTTTACCAGAAATCAAAATTACTGGATCAATTGTCCAATTTTTATATAGGTCCACTGAAGCCCAAGTGTAAAGCCCACTCTCAGTTGAAATTGGGCCTGAGGCAATTTTTCTTGAAGTAAAATGGATTTCGTGTAGTTTTCTTTTGAAAAAATTACAAGGAGTTCCAATGAAATTGATATAATTATAAATGCTTATTTATTATTTAAAAAATTATTGATATAAAAAAATGGTGTTCTGAAATTATTAATTTTATTTTTATTGAAATTTTTTTAACAAGATTTAAACAATTGCAAAAAATTTGGATGAGGGTGGATGGAAAAATTCAAAAGATTTATATACTTATTTAGTTAAAAAAAATTATTTTTTTTAAATTAAGCAAAATTTTAATTTATAATCCGTAAATAATATTTTGTTTAATTCACCACGAAAGACGGATTAAAAAATAATAGAGACTAACACAATGTGATAATTGGTAGAGGATTTCAAATATCGAGATGGTAGTTACAATTATTGTAAATTTTAATAATATTCATTGAAATTTACCCCATATATATATCTTTCTTTTTTTTTTTAAACAAAAAGAATTGCAAAAATTAAACTTAAATGGTTATTACACAAACATAGGAAATCCCGTGTTCTGTTCCCCCACGAATCTGTCTACTACATGAGGTCCGAGGAGGAAAAAAACATACTCGAATATCACACACTCACACACATACACTTTTTCCTTCTTCCCCTAAATTACGTTTATCAATATTGATTGGATTGACTGGCAGTAGTAATTCCCAAATAATGGTTGAATTCTTGGCCCCGTCAGTGTCAAATCAATCCTCCTCCATGACTTTTCCTTTCCGTTTTGGTTCTACATAGATGAGCCGTAGCCTGAGACGACTCACCATTATTACTGCCATAACCAAAGCCCTTCTCCATTTCCCATCTCTTTCCCAACTCTACATCAAATCCACCCACTTCATTCCCCCTCTCCTCCGCCGTTTTCTCGCCAAATCAATCCGTTTCATGGACTCCCTTCTCTTTTCCCAGGAGGACGACGACCTTTTCTCCACCCCCTTCGACCACTCTTTCTTGCCCCCCTCCTTCTCCGACCCCGGTGAATCTGTATTCCTTGTTTCTTTCAGGTGGTGGAAGGAGGCGGTGTGTGGCGGCGCCGTGGTCGATGCAGTTGCTGGAGTTTTGTATGCTGCCACTATACAGTTGGATGGCTCTGGGGATGAGGAGGAAGCTATTGGGGGTTTTGGGGATTCGGAAATTTTGGTGGGTATGAGCAGAGAAGGTGAGGTTGGGATTAGTGGAGATGAAGGGGTTTCTTGTGGTCAGGGGGATTTGGCATTGGTGTCCGAATGGATGTTCTTTACTGCTCTTAAATGGTGAGGCTTACTAATTATTCAAAGTATTTGTCTTCTGTTTCTTGTTTGTCTGTATGCATGCAGGTTTAAGTAACAATGGCTGTTCCTTTTCTTTTTCCTTTTATTGTTTTTGGTAAACCAGTGTTGTCCTAGTAGTTATAATTCATGTTGACTGGTGACAAGGAGTAAAGGTATTTTCATTTTTTTTTAAAATTCTGTGGAGCTTGAATGGTTGTATTTGCATCTGAAGTCATTGAAGATTCAGATGCTGGCAGACTCAGTCTGGTCTAATATACTTCTCGGAGCTGAGAAGAATGATTGAATTGAAAGTGCTGAGTTTCTAAGTTAAACGTTTCTCACATTAGTTCAATCCTGGCTCTCATATCTCTTTACAATCACGAGAATCTTATTAGTTCTTGAGTTGGTAATGTTGCTTAATATTGGGCCTGTTCTTTGTTGACCAATCCTAGAATATTATGCTCATACACTTGGTGGGATGGCTTTCTTTTAGTTGCTTCCGTTTGGATTTATGCATCAAAGCGTGATCCTGTGCTACTTATGCAAAAATGGTGATATTATTTTTTTCATAATTGATTATGAATTATACTTTAGAATGTCAGAACAAGTTTAAATTGAAGTATTCTAAGTACCGCAGCAATGTGATTTTTCTTTTGGATGGATTTAGTCTTTGTCTGTTTTGCCTCAGCAGAATTTGAAAGAGCTAATGTTTTTGTTAATTTATGAAATCCCTTTAAGTTGTTGGGTGATTATGCTGTCTTTCTCTATGGTCAATGGCCATGTGATTTTATAAAATCATTAAGCACAATTTTTTTTGGGGGTCCATGAATGATATGAAGGTGGATCTGAGCTAGGCTCCTTTACAGTTGTCAATGCTATATTGACCATTTACCAAAGCTGAAGGTCTGACATCCTCTATATTTTGTTTCTTATTCTAGGCATTATGACAAGCAGGAAGAGGAAAGTATGTTACCTGGAGAAGATAGTGGAAATGATCTGTTCTCTTTGCAGATCAGACTTTTCCATGCAAAAGAAACAAGCCAATTGGTCATAAAGATTAGCCAAAAGGTTGCTTTACAATTTGGCTCTTTTTTTACTTTCTGTTGAACCATTAGATGATGTTTTCTTGATTATTTGGGTCTCCTCTGACCAAAGCATTCATACCGAGGGACGGCCATTTGTTGTCGCAGATTCTGTTAGGCAAATTAGTCTCTGTTTTCTAATAGGTTGAAGTTTGTTCTCAATATTAATTGAATAACAGTTTCAAATGTTAGGTGCCACTTGATGTCACTGTTTTTTGGGAGTTCAATATACCAACTCTAAGATTTTCTGAATTCCAGATGATCTGGTAGGTTTTCTAAGGGCAGACAATTCGGTTCATAATAACTATGAAGCATAAATACAGAGTGGATACTTGTTGAGGAAGATGACAGTCTTTCTATTCAATTAATGAAGTGCGCTGCTGATTCAAGAGTGCTTTTTCTTGATTGTAGCACATCTTTGATGGATAATCCATTTATTGTTAAAAAAGAACATGTAATTTCCCTCAGCACCAGTCACTTATTCAATTTGTTTACCTTATCATTGAACAACGTTTGAGTGGAAGTTTAGTTCAAAAGCTTTCCTTGCAATGTACTACTACTAACCGGTGAGTGAATAAAACTTTTTGATTTTATGAACTGGGATTTTAATGCCCGCTCCTTGAAAAGCTTGTATCCTGCATTGATGCTCACCTTTTCCATAGCCGCATTTCTGCTTTAAGGGAAATATGGTTTTTCTGCCAGTACTCGTAACGTACTTGATTTAACTCAAATAGTGGAACAACCACATACTAATTTTTAACGCTGATTAAGATGCTTTTGCCTTTCTCCTACTTTTGCTGTCTCTTTAATCTGACAATCTATGTGTGGAAAATTAAAGGACAATCAAGTTGGAGCTTTTGACAAAGCGTACAGTATCTTTTCTACCAACTCTGGCATGGTGAGCAATGATATTGATGATATTTCATTGTCTGAGTGATTGGATTCTTTCTGAACGTCGATTGATCGCATAAAATTTTACAGTTGCAAGTCTGGGACTTCTCAGGACAGACAAACCAGTTATTTGTTAACGACAGAATATCATCTGTGTACCCAGGCCAGTCAAATGAGGAGGTAGGTACTTTTCTGACTTATTCTAGAAGTTAGGAATTTGATGATTAGTCCTCTGAACGAAGATGCTTATAGCATGAGATTCAAAGTAGCATCCTTATGAATTTATGATCTTATTCTTGATCTGATGTGCTTCTTGGAAAAAAAAAACACTTTATATTTGATTTAATTACGCTGGTTGTAATCTACTTATTTATAAGTTATTTCAGATCAGGCAGTCAGACAGTTTGTTCTGGAAACCTTCTTACTTTGGCTGCCCCTATTAGTATTCACATTTAGATATAATGTAGGTCTTCTTCAGATCTTGGTCTATGTTGGTATTCAATTCAATTATTTTCATCGCTGTTTTGCTGATGTTTTCCTGTGCAGATTCTCTTAGAGTTGCAAATTTGGCTTCTCTTGTACCATCGATGAGAAAGAAAGGAGAAAAGAGGATATAAGAATGGAGCAGTCTAGGATTGGTGGTTCTTTACCGAGTTCTTCGGTTAGGATGAATGGCAGTGTGGATACAGTGGATTTGTTCTCTAGAGATATGCCGTCCTCTGCGGTTGATAGTGGCTTTTGCGGCACTGGAGCTTTGGGCTTGACTGGATTGTATAATCTTGGAAATACTTGTTTTATGAACAGTGCTATCCAGTGCTTGGTGCACACGCCAAAGCTAGTTGAATATTTTCTTGGGAACTTCAGGAAAGATCTAAATTTTGATAACCCACTGGGCATGAAAGTATGTTCTCGTGCCATATGCAAAATTTTATTATTCTGTATGTTAATATGGTTGGAGATTCGTTAGTTGGAATGCTAACCACTTTGTACCCTTTATTGTTGGCTTCTTATACATGTCTTATGGATATCTTCCCTGCAGGCTTCTGGCCTCTTGAATATTTTCTGCTCCATCTCTAAATTTTTGCATATTGTGACAGGGCAAGCTTGCCATAGCATTTGGGGACTTACTAAGAAAGTTGTGGGCTCCAGGGGCAACACCAGTAGCTCCAAGGATGTTCAAGTCAACCATCTCTAGCTTTGCTCCTCAGTTTAGTGGTTACAATCAGCATGATTCCCAAGTAAGTGGTGTTCTTGTAGCCTTAGAGCAGTTGTTTAAGTAATATCTGAAGGAGGAATATTTTTTCATGTCTTTACAAGTTTTGTTGTAGGAGTTTCTTTCCTTTTTGTTGGATGGACTCCATGAAGATCTCAACCGTGTGAAAAGAAAACCTTACATACAGGCAAAAGATGAGGATGGGCGTCCAGATGAAGAAGTGGCAGATGAATATTGGGAAAACCATTTATCTCGAAACAATTCCATTATAGTTGATTTATGCCAAGTATTCTTCTTTCTCATTGTCCACTTGGCACCTTTAATTGCAAGGATAAACAAAATTCGAGTTGTCCTATTTCAGGCATTGTCTAATTGTTAACATCGGCCCCATTCATGTGCTCCCTTTATGGTTTTGTTGATTAGAATGTTTGTTGAGTTCTGAGTATTTTGTCTCATTCATTTTGATTAGAAATGGAGTTGATTTCCCTTTCTCTGAAGTGCTTTATTTAAATTGTAGGGTCAATACCGGTCGACACTCGTTTGTCCCTTTTGCAAAAAGTTGTCCGTAACATTTGATCCCTTTATGTACCTGTCATTACCGCTTCCTTCTTCAACAATGCGAAAGATGACTTTGACAGTCTTGAATACTGATGGAACTACTTTGCCACATCCAGTTACAGTAACAGTCCCTGAGAATGGGACCTTCAAAGATCTTGTTGAGGCCCTCGGTACAGCTTGTTCGCTAAGGAGTGATGCAAAACTATTAATTGCTGAGGTATATTCTTGAAGAAATAATCCCACGAGTCAGGATGCTTAGTCGACCCTGGTTGTGGCTTATAAGATGTACTTTCACTGCATGCATTGCCCTGGTTTTCCTTTGCTTTTATTTGGTTTTAATAGAACAACTGACTATCAAGTAATACAAGCAGTGAGCCTCATCTCTTTGTGTCTCCCAACTTTATTTATCATAATTGTTCCCATTTTGATATGAGTCACTGGATTGAGTACCAGAAACAAGATTGTCTCCAAATTTTCTCTTTTAGTGAGCCTTAACTTGTGCTTGCAATATAATTACATCAGCTCTTGATTTATGAGGCGGTTTGCAGATATACAATAATTCAATCCTTCGAATTTTGGATGATCCTGATGATTCAATCGAGCTAATTAGAGACTACGACCAACTTGTTGCCTATATATTGCCAAAAGGCATGGATGGATCTTCTTTGGTTGTGTTTACACATCAACAGGAGGAGAAGTAAGTTCAATTGGTCCCTGTAAATGACTTTTACTAGCAATTACTTGAGTGCATGAAAAGTGTAAGCCAATGTTTCTTATTCTGTATTAAATAAGAAACTGCTGCTAAAGAAAATGAGGTAACTGTATATTGCATGATTGACGATGAGTAAGTTCTTTATTTTCTTGTTAGTGCCACTATAGAAGTTATAGGGATTCACAGCTGCTGAAAAAGTGCATGGCCCTGTATAATAAGTACTTTTTCAGCTGCTGAACAAGTGTATGGACCTGTCCTGGCCTATTTACATTTGTAATTCAGGATAAATACTGGTAGAGAAGCAAAGCAGAAGTTACTTAGGAAACTTTTCTGCTTAGGAGTGAAAGCACCAGGACTAGCTATGCATGACAAATAATGGGGTTGATGTAACTGGAATCTTAGATTCAAGTTGGAGAAATGTCCTCGTGGGTTAAGACTAGTAATCATAAATTTTCTAGATTCTTCACTAAAGCCCTTCCGGTCGGCAGAGATGATTTGGCTTGAAATGAAGCTGACTGCCAGAACTTTTAATCATCAGCTGTGTTAATTATTTCCTGGCACTATCCTTTAAACAAATACAACACACGGGAACTTGCACATCTGTTAATTTATGTAACCATTTTTAAATGTTTGCAGAAGTTATTATCTGTGATTGCTTGGAACTTGAATGATAGATTGCTCTTTCTTGAAACAATTATGGTGTTTTCAGGTCATATCTTCATTCTTTCCCGACTTTCAAGAAGTTCGGCATTCCACTTGTGGCAAGGATGTCTGATTTTTCTAAAGGATCTGAGATACATAATGTGTTTCTTAAGCTCATCAGACCCTTCTTACTTCCTGGTGATGATTTCTTGAGTGATGGTGCTTCAAGAAAGAGTGCCCATGAGGATGAAGAGATAGAGGACACAGTTTGGGATGAAGCTGCAAACTCAAACAATGAATCTGAAAGTGATTCAGATGCTCATCGCGACTTTGAATTTTATTTGGAAAGTCGCACTTCTTACTCGAGCGGCTTCAAGATACAGAGTGATGAACCAGTGCCTATATCAAAACCTGACCAGCCAATTAAAGTGCTGGTTTCTTGGCCCGAGAAAATGATTCAAGACTATGATACTTCAATCCTGAGCCTTTTGCCAGAAGTCTGTAAACCTGCATCAATGTCAAAATGGACTCAAGATTCCATTTCACTATATAAATGTGTCGAGACCTTCTTGAAAGAGGAGCCTCTTGGACCAGATGACATGTGGTATCTACTCGTACACTATTTAGTAGACATATCATAAATGTCATTGGCTTTTCATATATCATTACTTTGTTGCAATGCACAACCAGCACTCTGTAAAACAATTGCTGCCGCTTTTTCATTTTTCCTTTACATCTTGCCATATATACTTTTGTTAGTCGTATTTTGACTTTTGACGAGTTATCTGTAAACGATCCATGTTATTTGTTATCCTGAAACTGATTTGCAAATTTGTTGTAGGTACTGTCCTAACTGCAAGGAGCATAGACAGGCTAGCAAAAAGCTAGATCTTTGGAGATTACCGGAGATCCTGGTCATTCATTTGAAAAGATTTTCATACACTAGATTTTTGAAAAACAAGCTGGAAACTTTTGTGGACTTCCCATCGACGACTTTGATCTTTCTAATTACGTAATTCAAAAGAATAACTCGGTTTGCCATCGTTACAAGTTGTATGCTGTGAGCAATCATTATGGTGGAATGGGCGGAGGTCATTATACTGCCTTCGCCAAAGTAAGTCCCGATTCTGACTGAAGCAACTTGGTACTGAGGCTCGTTGATGATCTTTTAATTATGTTATCCGTCTTAAGATAATTTTGGCTTAAAATGAAAGTTGCTTCTGTAAAATTAGTGGGAAAATTACTATCTTTCTCTAAGGTCTGAATGCTTTGGAGAGTTCTAGGACATATGTAAATATCCTCAGTTTGCTTGTCAGCTATAGACAAACCTCACAAGATCATACGAAAAACCCGTGAATGTTTAAACTTAAGGCCATCTCTGTTTTTGAGTTCTGCTTTTCGTAAGGGATCAATACTGGACCTACTATAGTTCCTATCCCTTATTTCTTTTTCTCTCTGTTATTTCTTTTATTGTGCATTGATCAGCCTTGTTCCTAAATTCCTAATCTTAGAATCTGTTCTTGCTCCATTGCAGCATAGGCTGAAACAGTGGTATGAATTTGATGACAGCCATGTCTTCCCTGTTACCGAGGAGCAGATAAAGACGCAAGCAGCCTATGTCCTCTTCTACAAGAGAATCTAATTTTCCGACGCTCTAAAAGTTCGTCAGGTAGAAGTTTCTTTCATCTCTTCGAGTCTCTCTGTAGATTTGCGTCCGATGCTGTGGATAATCAGGTTTTGGAGGTAAAGGAAGCATTTTTATTAGATGTACATATTCCACTCAGAACCCCAAATCACAAGAATTGAATCTTCTTGAGACGGGGTATTCGTTACAGACACTAACATGGATTTTACTAGGTATAGAAAAGTCATTTCAGACATTGATACTGCTCCATTGTTCTAGAATACACCTCTGTGCAGAACATACTTCAGAAAACTGTACATAGACTCTTGATGAATGCATATGCAAAATCATCATGTCTTTTGATAGCTGAAACGGCTCTTTCTCATGGTTTCTTGGCTGTACCTTTTTGTAAATACAGAATTGGAATTTACACATTTTTATTGTTTCTCTTCATCGCGTAAAATTCCAATAATAATCGAAGATTAATATGAAACGATGCGATGCATCGAATGATTTTAAGGATGATGATGGTGTGAATTTTATAATTTATGACTTCTTACCAGAAATTATGGATCAATCAAATGTAACCTTATGTAATAAGTAAAAAGAAAAATAAACGAGTATGATAGAAGATTCTTATTCAAATTCGGTTTGGTAGAACTAAAATTATTATAAAACAAGTGTAATACTGGTTTTGTGATTGATTATTTTTCTAAAATTATTAATCAGTTATACAGCGATTAGTGTATTGTATTTGGTATATAATTTATTCAGTTGGATCAAATTGTGATATGTTAGAATTTCTGGGAGTGTGATATGCCATAACGTGAGAGCGTGTAATGAAAGAGGAGTTTATTATTAGTGGGTCGAAGTGGAATGGGGAACACGTTGGTAGTCTTAAATTAGGCAGCCTACCGTACCGCGTTGTCTTCAGTTTAGCTGTCTAACTTTTGACATAAATGCTTTGGTATGGTACCATCTCTTCTCGTACCTATAAAGTACCAATTTCTAATTTTTAATTTTAAAAATAATCTTGTCAAATTTAGACACGTTTGTAAAGATTGATATTTTTTCAAAAGCACTTAACTTTAAAAAAAAAATGGATAAATAATTAAAATATAAAAGATACGAGTGCCCGAAAATAATAATTATAGGCAAAAGGAAGTTGATGTGAAAGTGTTTAGTAAAAAAATTGATGTATAACGAGTTTATTTATGAAATTACTCAGCAACCTGATAGGTGAATAAATTTTAATTATTATTGGGATCATTTACTTTTGAAACACACCAAAAATAGTTAGAGCAAAATCTTCAAAAAATTTCAACTTGTTCATAATAATACAATAAGCGTCTTTCCATCAACTTACAATATTTAACTTATTTTTATCTTAATTCTGAAAAATATATAAACAAAAATTGTATTTCCAAACAAATTTAAGTTATAATTTATCAATACTTTTGCAAACACTCAACCCGATTTCCACGTTGTAGACATAAGCAATAACCATAACAAGAACTACTGCGTACGCTAACATTTATTATTATCTCGAATGCTCTTACGTTTTCCAGATGTTGATTAGTCTCTTTCTCAGGTTGTTGGGGTGCAAGAATATTTCAACACGATGAAATGCTTCCTCTTCGTTTGCCCTCAGACACTGCTCTATGATACTTTCACACACAACTAAAAAGAAGGCTAAAATGCATAAAACCCCCCTGTGTTTTAAAAAGTCCGCTGAAAACCCCCTCTGTTTTAAAAATAGGCTAAAAGCCCCCATGTGTTTTCTTAAATATAACTCAATCGCCCCTTTCCGTTAAATGTAACTAACGGCGTTAACTTTTTTATAAAATGACCGTTATACCCTTATTTAATATATATTACTTCTTATTTTAGTAACCGTTGGATTTTTTTGATCAAATAATTACCATTAGATCTAATGAATTAATCTCAACCGTTAGATTTCAAAAAAATGAAAGGTTTGGATTCAACTAATTATTTAATTTATATTATATATAAATAATTTAAAATTATAAAAAAATTATTTTTATTAAAAAAAAAAACTATCTACCCAACCCCCACGCCCACCCCCTGCTACCTACCCCCTCCCCAATCTCCCCACCCGCCGTCCACCCCCACCCCGCCGCCTGCCTCTCCTCCCGCCTCTCCCGCCTGCCCTCCTCCCGCGCCACCCCCGACTGCGCCGTACCCCGCAGATGGGGCGACGAAGCGGGGGCGGCGCCCCCCGCAGATGGGGGCGACGGCCGTCGCCCCAAATCTGGGCGACGTTGCGCGTCGCCCAGATCTGATCTGGGCGACGACGACGTCGCCCAGATAATGACGAAGGGCGACGGCGGCTGTCTGGGCGGCGGCGACGTCGTCGCCCTACTGTGCGAGGACGGCCGCCGCCCCCAATTTTTTTTAATTTTTAGAATTAATTTAAATTATATATTAAATATTTTAGTTAATTAAGAATAATTTAAATTATATTTAAATATATAATTAATTAAGAATAATTATTATTGTATTTAAATTTATTTATATATATTTTACTTAATTAAAAAGAATTTAAACATATAATTAATTAAGAATAAAATTTTTTAATTTTAAAATAACTAAAACATCATATTAATTATAAAAGTAATTCATTGAAATATGTTTAAATATAATTAAAGGAAAGTTTTAATTTTTAGTTTTAATAATTATAATAATTATTTTAAATTTAAGTATAAATTTATTTAAATATTTTAATTAAATAATAATTTAAATTATTAATATTATATTATTTTTATAATTATTAATATTTATATTTTTAGAGGATAGAAAAATGCAAAAAAAAATTAAATTTAAAAGTCATTTTGACTATAGTAATTTTATATACAATATAAGGTATTTTAGTCAATTAAAGACTAAAAATGTCAAAATCCGCAAAAAATCAAGCCCAAACGCACTTCAGGCGCGTGTATCTCACCTTCCGTTAATTTCTAACAGAATAGGGGTTTTTTGCTGAGTTTATTAAAACACAAGGGGGTTTTTTGCTATTTTTAAAATACAGGGGGACTTTTAGCTTTTTCAACAAAACACAGGGGGGGTAAAATGCATTTTAGCCTAAAAAAAAGTTATTGTCATATGATGGTTGAAACTAGGAAGCGGTTAGTCAAATAATTTCTGGGACTAGACAATTCTTGTTTTAGGTTAGTTGGGTGGGTCTTTATCCAGTGATCACTATGTTCGGGTCAACTGGTTGGGCTTTTTACATGGAAACTATGACTACTTTTCAACATATATAAAATTCAAGAAAGAACACGTACTGGAATTTTTCAAGTTTTTATATTTATTTACCGACTCTTTTTCACCAGATTTTCAGGCAACGTCGTTTTATTCTGCTCCGCCTAGGTGGGCTCACATCACCTGAAGCTGTCTCCTCTGCCTTTCTTGAGATCTGGGCTCCTGTTGCAGTAGAATTTGAAGTTGTTTGCATTCTCAACTCCCCACTCCAATTGGGTTTCAGCTGCAAGTGAGTTCTACCTCTTTTTCACTTTTAGCAGTTCTTGATGAATAATCGATTCTCATTTTCTGTTGGGTTTCACATTTTGATGATGAAAATGTTATGTTTGAAATGTTTTATGAAATGCCTTTAAGAATTTTGTTCAAAGAGTTGGACTTTCTGTTATCTTTTTTGCCAAAGAATTTGTTGGATGATTATTGACTTCTGGAGTTCTGCCTAATTTGGTGTCCTCTTCTGTGTATGTATGAGATGAGCAGATTGTTGCAGTAATAATTTCTTACCGTTGAACATTTTTTTTTTTTGTAAAAAAAATAACAAAAAATGCTTGCCGGTAAGAAATTCTTACAGGTGAATATTGTGTTGTCTAGAGCAAGAGTCCTGAATTTTTGATGTTTTTAGTGACAGCCGACAGGCAACATTTGCATTTTCCCTTTAGTTTTGTGATTGAGAAACTTCAATAGTATTACTTAAATATTTATTTGTCTTGTACTGTAATAAGGTACTTCTGGGTTCTTGTCCTTTTAGTTTCGACATGAAAGTATATTTCCTCTTCTGTGCTTGAGAAGGCAAGAGTTCAATCTCAAGGATGGCTATTGGTGGCATATTACACCGAACGGAGCATATATGTTTCAGGCCGTTGTATCATTTCCGGCATGCACATATAATTGTCTGAATTTGGTAATTCTAACGCAAGCATTATGAATTTTCTAACTGGGGTCTGTGATCTACTTCCAGACTTGCAGTTGCATCTTTATTTGTTTTTGCATCTTGAGGAGTTTGGTGGAGATCTCCCTTTCTGTTGGGACATGCAAATATGGAGTCAAGGGGTAATATATCAGATTATAGAAGCAAGTTGGACAAGACACTGGCATCTCCGGACTTGACAAACGACGAAATGATACATACCCTTGTGAAGAATCAAATTTTGCAATCATCAGATCATCAGTTAGAAGGTTGATTATCTTGATCTTCTGATATAGCACCGTTTTTAGACTTTACGTAAAGCATGTTATGAAGTTTTTATATGTGCTACGCAGAGTACACTGAGTATGTGGTGGAAAGAAGAAGTAAAGAAATCTCCAATTTCCTCAGTATGTTGAGGAGTGCCTCTGTGAATGATGTCGAGAAGTCAAAATCCGATGATGAATCGCAGATTGGCTGGAAAGTATGACAATCTATCAA
Organism: Sesamum angolense; assembly: GCA_034509725.1. Taxonomy (NCBI): domain Eukaryota; kingdom Viridiplantae; phylum Streptophyta; class Magnoliopsida; order Lamiales; family Pedaliaceae; genus Sesamum; species Sesamum angolense. The sequence continues at coordinate 4,247,399 of JACGWL010000008.1, forward strand.
TATCGTCGATAATCTGCTTTAGTTGCATATTCCTTAACTTTATATCTCAAGTGAAAGTTCGGCAAAATTGCTTAGAAGCTCTTAATTACTTTGATGCTGGCCACGAGGCCTATTAGTCTATGAATGTGATCTTGTTAGACAGTGGTGCTTAGGGACTTCTTATATTATCGTTTTATTATTGAATCATATGCTTCCGAACGAATTGCAGGTAAAACAGGACACTGAAGAATTCCGGGTGATGTATCGAGAAGGACCAGAGGGAACTCCCTTTCATACACTACTTGTCGAAGGCTATGTGGATGGGCCCGTCGATGTTTGTAAGCTAAATCAAAATGCTCAAAGATTTTTTTTTTTCTTTTAATGTTTTTCCAAGTGCATTGTCCATTGGGATAAATGCATGAGGCTATCAGTTTCACCATATTTAATCGGACTAGTTGCTTCATCTTTAACAGGTCTATGCATTTCATGCGAGTCAGACCTCTACAAGAAATGGTAAGTACAAAAAAAGTATGAAAAATGATCCCACGTCATATTACTGAATATGACACTGCTCTCGTTGTTTTGTTCTATCAGGTGGCCTCAAACCGCAATTCCAACTTTCAAAGTCATCTCATCCCAGTGTGTACAAAGAGTCGGAATTGGTGAACAGATATTGCTAGTGAGGTATGCACTACTGCACATTTTGAACTCATTTCTCGAGTTGTTGCTGCAGACCACGACTTTTAAGATGCTGATATATACCTACTTATTTGGAAGAAAGGATGAAGGTTTCATGGCCACTGTCGAGCAGAGAAGTTCTAGTACATTCATTTGCATTTGAGTACTTACAAGATGGTCTCGTTGTGGTTCTTCTTAACTCGGTAATTTACCAGTGCTTCTTCTATTTGCATCGACACGTTGCACTCTCCATTAAAAGGAAAAATGTCAATCGATTTTCAGATCTCCAACTCAGAGACCATCGATAGAAGTACCCATGGATTCACCAGCGATGGGATACCCGACCCTGAGGATGTAGTACGAATAGATTTGGTGGGAGGCTTTGCGTTGCAGAAAGTCAGTGCAACGAGGAGCTACTTCAGGTTAGTTGTACCTCATGTTTCGTATCTGTGGAGTAACACAATAATCACCCTTTTTGATCTTTTCTTGACCGTAAATTATATTGTTCACTTTTCATGGCAAATATTTATCGACATTGATCTCTACTTCCAAATGCTGACAAAATGTAGTTTTTTCGTGAATTCTTTTCATGTGATCGTGTATTATAACTCGGGAGAGATCCATGTCGATCACTTTTTGTCGTTCAATTTCAGACTTTTCTCCATCAGTAACTCCAGTGGCTGCCACACTTTCACATTTCTGCAGGACAATAGCCAACATGGATATCAAACTGGACTTTGTTCCTCCAGCGTTCATCAATTTTATATCGAGGCAGCTCATAGGTAGCGGTTTCAAGCTCTATAAAAAGGTTGTTTTCAAACTTTTGACAAGTTTTTTCGTTAATCAATTCTGATCAAGTTTGGACGTGCAAATTAGTGACAACCAGCAAATCAAACTTGCATTGATTGCTATCTTATGTTTACTAGTCTCGGTTACAACTGCAGGAAGTTGCTTCTGTTTCTAAAGGTGGTGAAAAATTTCATGAGGCCTTAAAAGACCCATTATACATTCGTATACATGAGTCTCTTTATTCAAAAAATACGTTCTCACCTTCTCCGCCTCTTGAAGAACACAAAATGGAAGCATTCAGAGACAATAGTGCAAATGCAGACAATGAGTGTGACAACGGTGTTAAAGATTCAGAAGCCAATGATGTGGGGGTTGGAGACAGAACAATGCTCGATCAATTCGTGGAGTTTGAGGAAAAAGATAGAGAGGAAAGTGAATCGTTAGATAGAAGTTCCCAGAAATCATGCGATCGGTTGAACAACCGAATCACAGAAGAGGATAGGACTGATGAGAAGATAGTTATTGGCACTGAGGTGGAACAAGTTCATAGGACAACGAATGAAAACATTGAACACTCTGGACCCGAGATGAAAAATAAGCTTGTCATTAGTCCGGAAGTTCAACGAGCTCTGGGGACATTGGAAAAGGCCATTTCCATAGTTCGGGAGTACAATGGTAAACCTGGGAAATGTCAGTCTGAGTTCAAGAACGAATGTTTCATAACTTCAGAGGAGGATGCTGGGGAAGAATCATTTTCTTTGGAAGCTGATCAAATAGGAAGGAAGAATGAGAATGAATCAATGGAAATCGGATCAACTTATTTGACTTCACATGAACCTGGAAACAGCTCTGATAATCATAGCTCCAGGTAACTTTAGTGCTTCTCTACTACAGTATACTGATCAATTGTGGCATATTTTGTGGCCCGATTTTTGTTGATAAAAACTCTTGGTTTCAGGCATAAACATTCCAATTCTTACACAACGGACACAAACCAAAGCAAGAACGCCCCAGGCTCACCCGCTGAAAACGGCTCAAGTCCATCTCATGTTAAGCACATCGATCCGCATTCCTCCATGAATCAGAAAACTGTCTTGACAGTCTTCGAAGCAGAGAACTATCCATTAAGTGCTGATGCGAGCAGTATCAATGGAAGCGGAGCGACTAAAAGCACAACTAAAAGGAAAAACAAAATATCGAGGTTTTGGTGCTTACGTTTCTTTTCTGGGTAGTAAAACAAAGCAGGAAGCTATCGATCTACCCAATTTCCCCTGCAGTTCACGGCGGTCGTTACAATATACAAGAACTTCAAGACTAGGCAAGCAAGCTATGAATTTTTGTACAAGTATCTGTACTTGTTTAGGAAGTTTTTGTCTGTGTATATGAATTCTATTCAGCAACCTTAGTACAGATGAAGAAAATGCATTTGTGAACTGTTGATATTGTCTTGATGATACATGGATAACAAAGAGCATCTATTCTGTCTGTACTTTGTTTAAGGCAATGAGTTTATCAAGCATTTATTTATTAATACACAAGATTAGATGCTACTTTTGTGGGCAGTACTTCAATTAAGTATAAACGTCGACATCATTGGTGAACATGATGATATCGGTATTTTACTTTATTACATTATCGTACCAACATTTTATTTTATAGCATTATTGTATCTTAATCCAACGGTTCACACTTCTTATTATAGGCTGAAGTGTATTTTTCAAATTTTAATATAATAAGCCATTTTTTTGGAGACAAAATCGACAGACTCTTAGAAATCTTCTTTTTAATTCAATTTTATGGGGTTAAGTGTCAACAATTGTAAAACGTGAGGGGTTAAAACGCTATTTGTTGAAAATAGGAGGGGGGATTGAGCAAAAGAATTTTTAGCTGTACATGACCCTTCTCTCGCCAACTGTCCTCAAACAGACACCAGAGGCACAGCGTATAAATTCAGCAGTCCACTGTTCTCTCTCTTTATAACGTTTCGCCGGCTTCTCAGAATGTGGAAGAAACAGCTTCAAATTTCTACGCGAATCTCAGCAATTCTTTCTCGAGCAATTACTTCAACAGATTTCAGTTCTTCCATTTCCATTTCCATTTCCCACAATTACAGTTCTTCGACCTTTTATTCTTCTTCCTGTTTGCTTGGAAGAACCGAAGGGAAACCTTTTCCTTCAGCCGGAGGTTTGTATTTCAGAAACCCAGGTGGTATTTTTACGAGAGATGATTTTGCGGATTTATTTGTGAAGAATGAGTACTTTTATTGCTCCCAGTCGAAGTCCGCCGAGAGATTTCGATGCTGGAATTGCGGTGCCGGGGCTGAGAGTGCGACGCCGTTTCTCTTCTGCCGGGCCTGTCGTAGCGTCCAACCCGTTGATGAATCGATAGATTATTTTCAAATTTTTGGATTGTGAGTTTTTGTTTCTCGTTCTTAATCCGGATTATCTTCTGTAGTCTTTGCGTTTGCATTTGGCGACAATTTCAGATTGGCATTATGGAAATATCTTTTTTAAGCTGTGTGATGGATAATAAGTTATTTACTTATTGTTTAGTAGAGCCTCCAATTTTGCTCCACAGTTAAGTTCTATATAGTTGCATTCATTGTTCATTGTCAAATGAAAGCTGTGACAATTCAGTTTGATTATGGAAAGGTGAGGCCTATTAACTATATGGACATAATCATTATTGGTAATAATTGCATTCTGTAATACCTTTACATAGTTCTTTTGGGGGTTAGAGAATGATAGAGCTCTTGTTGCCTTCTTAGGGGAAGGACATATAAAATTGAGGTGGAAGAATTGGAGAAGAAGTACAAAGACTGGCAAAAAAAGCTGCATCCTGATCTAGTTCATTCAAAATCTCAGGCTTGTCTCGTCTTTATGCTGTTATTTTTTCGTTTCCTTTTGTATAAAAAAATTGTTCTCCCTGAAGAATAAAATATCTTTGGAACTTGTTCTCTTTGGATAGAGGGAGAGGGAGTATGCTGCTGAACAGTCAGCTCGGGTGATAGATGCATATCGCACGCTTACTGACCCATTGTTGAGGGCAATCTACATTGTATGTTTTCTTTTAGTTCTGTTATGAATACATGGTAATAGTCATGCTTACATGTTAGTTATAGTATTGAGTGCTAGTGGAGTAACAAATATTATTTCCTTATGAAGAGCAATGCGCTATGAGTATCGAGAACGTCGAAGTTGCATAATGTAACGATAACCTTGAGTTGTCAAACAAGCAAGGGAAACTTATTCTTTTTGGATATTCCTGTTTCTTCATATTTATATGTGACATATTTGCTTTCTCACTTCAGCTTAACCAATAATATAATTGATTCTTTGTTAATTAATGCCAAGAATAATTCCCGAAGATGTTTGAGTTATTCAAAAGAAGAATCCAGGTCAGCTGAATAGTTTAAGTCTACACTTTCTATGCAGATGGGCTTCTATAAAGTTATGCTCAGAATTCCTCTTAGTTTCCTTAATAGTGCATGTATCCTATCTAATCATGTTTTCTTTTACCTAATTAACATGAAAGAGCTTAGTGGGAGCATGTGTAATGGTAATTAATATTTGTCACACTCGCCTCATTTAGCTTGTTGTTTGTCATAGTATGATCAATCATTGTATGTGGTAGTTGCTAGTTTATGCCATTTAACATTACTTCATTTGCCCTTTCTTCTTTCCTCACTCATTTTCCTGATAATCCACGTAGGTTAAATTAGAAGGTGTACATGTTGATGAAGAAGAAAGGATTACAGACCCCGAGCTTCTAGCAGAGGTAAGGTTGACACCAAGAAGAATCTATTACTGAGAATTGTCTTTCCTTTTGCTTTGTTTTTAGTTTTTCAGGTTGGTAAAGTGAAACTCTTGACATGTTCATGTATATACCATATAATTATGTGCATCAAGGTTTTACCTCTTTGGTTGTCATAATGAGGTGATTGGAGGGTCCAAGTAACGACAAGCCGTGGTTTTTTGCTTAGGCACATGATTTAGCAGATTAAAATTGTTGAAGATGTAATCCATTCTTATTTTCGAAAATATATAAAAGGCTGGGTTCTTAATTTCTCCTTTGTGCAGGAACAATGACTTGAAATTTAATCTAATCTTTCCGAGACTAAAATGAAAGTGTTGAGATGGAAGTGGGATGAGGAGAAAATGTTTGAGGATTAGGTGAAAACATGTTAGCTGATACAAGCTGTACTTTTTTGACATATATTTTGAAATGCATGACTACAAGCAGAGTTTCTGATTGTATTTGCAAATGTACTTCATATACTTTGAATGTTAATGTAGCATAAATTCCACTGTTGAGGTCTTGTAAATGTAGCTTGGATGTCTGACCGAATACTTCTGACGATGACAAGTATAGCTTTCAAGAAGACTGATTTGTGAATATTAATGTGGACTAAACTGCAGGTCATGGAATTAAGGGAAGCTGTTGATGAAGCAGAGGACACTCGGGCATTAAATGAGATCCAGGCTCAGGTATGAGTGTGCGATCCAATAATATGCATCTAGTAGTTCCTTATTTTTTTTGTGTGCAAATATTAGAAACATGAATAGAAAATTTCTATAGTTGCAATAACTTGGGCGACCTTCTAGTCTCCTTGAGAGTCATTTGAACTTTGTCGGTACCTTGAGTGTCATTTGAACTTTGTCAGTATGGTCCTTGAGAGTCATTTGAACTTTGTCAGTGTGTAATCTTTTAGGCAACTAATTTTATATGGCTTTGGGAGATGATTGATTTATACAAAGCAAAACGGCGTTTGTCCCAAGTTACTGCATTTTGTTTTTTTTAGAATATTTATTTTTTTCATAGTTATTTGCTATGAATGAAATTCATGAAGGCTATTTGGATTGAAGTTATTTTCAATCCTAAAATGAATTTGAATTTGTTTGGATAAATAAAAAATATATGTTTTGTTGATGATGTATTTCAAATTCTTTAATATGTTATCATATTCTCAAATCCTAACTGTCAGTCAAATGTCTGAAATGATTTCTTAAAAATTATTACTTTGATTTAATATCTCTTTCAGTTGCAGGAAAAATTGGGATATTGGTCTGATGCATTTGATGATGCATATGCGCATGGAAACTATGAAGATGCTCTGGGCTTCAATCCGCAGAATGACTTATTACAGACGTGCTAATGAAGAAATTGTGAAGAAACTCTAGTAGTGGTATGCTATTTTATATACCGCCAAAGAAAGGAGAATTACATGCCATCTTATGAATGTTCTAGTTTGGCCAGGGCTTGAGCATTAAGGTTTAATGTTACTGGCCCTTTAGTTTGTTGTTTAATAAGGATTTGCTCTGTGTATGGAAAATCCAATTCTCATGTTTCAAAATGTTATTATTTATATATCATTCCTAGTTTCTAATAAAATTGACTAATCTTCAGCTCCTCTCATCAGGTAGAATGAGTGAAGACAGATTGTGAGGAGATGCTACCAATCTTGCGTGAGAGAGCGGCAATATTAGCACAGGTTGGTTGGTATTATGAGTTAACAGGACAGGGCGCACACAGTTGAGAGAACCATCCTATTTCTATGGAAAGGAAGAAAATATTTAGTCAGGAGGTTTTGGTCATATTTATGGGGACTCCAATACCAAAAGTCTCTACACCAGTCCGGCCATATATTTATTGGATTAAGTGTAACAAAATAAGGGAAGGGTTTTGCCAGTGCAATATTCTGTCTTGGAAGCACTTTGGATTGAACCAAGTAATAATGAGAAGTTGTGAACAAAGGGAAGGGAATCTTGTGATTATCTACCACATACATCATGGATTACCCAATGGTTTTGTTGGGTATCAAATTGGAAAATTAGGAACATAAAAAGCATGCGAATTGGGGACTGGTATCCTGAAATAACCATTAAACTTTAAAAAGAATAACACAATGATAATTTAAACAGGATAATAATATGTTGGTATGTACTTTGTTTTTTGCATGGATATTTATTTCTGACATGTGCTATATACAAACTCTTGTGTAAAATAGTTGCATCTATAATACAAATTTTCACGCAGCCCTCAACTAGTACAGGAAAATTGCAAGTTTAGTTCTGTAATTTAGGGCTTTATATTTTAGGTTCTATATAAATCAACTTTCGTAATTTAGTATTGTAATCTTTTTTTTTTTTTTTTTAAAGTCATTTTTCAGCAATTTTGACTAAAAAATTTCATGTAACTTGCGCATGTTTTAATTAAATTGTAATTTAATCATATAAATCAAATTGTGCAGGATAAAAAATGTTAATCTCCCAAGCTACATTGCTAAACATGGCAACCTCTTGTAAGTTATAAGATTAAAATTATAATTTAATTTAGTCATATGTCAGTTATATGTAATTTTTCAGCCAAATTAATTAAAAAATTTAAAATTAGAAAACCAAATTAAAAAAGTTGGTTCATACAAAATAAAGAATATCATCCTCATATACCACTGCAAGACTAAAATTATATTTTTTTCCAAACCGGTCGTACTCGTGTTCGTACTCATCCAATTCCAATCCATCATTTCTGGCTGATCTGAAAATTAATATTCGGAATTTGGAAATTTCAACAATTATTTGTTTCTCTTACCAAAATGTGGACCCCCAGAATAGAATGCAACAGCAACACCGTTAAAGATTTCAAACTGGGACGAAATCTGGAGAATTTTGAATTTCAAATCCCACAACGGTCACAACCCAATCCCTAAAACCCCCCAACTTCCCCCTTCCGTCTTCAATCCACAAACGATGCTCAATTTCACCCAACTCTGATCTCTTCTCCACTGATTCAGAACGGAATCCACTTTCATTCCCTTTCTCCCTTCCCAAAAATGGCCACTCTCACCCCAGGCATCCTCCTCAAACTCCTTCAGTCCATGAATTCCGCCACCAAAGTCACCGGCGACCACCGCAGCCCCCTCCTCCAGGTCATCGGAATAGTCCCCGCTCTCTCCACCGCCGACTCTCTCTGGCCCCATCACGGATTTTACGTGCAGCTCTCTGACTCCCTCAACTCCACCTACGTTTCCCTCTCCGATCGCGACACCGACCTCATCCTCACCAACCGCCTCCAGCTAGGTCAGTTTGTACACCTCGATCGCTTCCTCTTTGACTCCCCTCCGGTTCCCACCGCTGTCAACCTCCGCCCAGTTGCTGGTCGCCACCCCTTTATCGGGTCCCCTGAACCCCTCATTGCTCGAATCTCCCCTTCGAAGAATAGCTTTGTCATTCAGCCGGTATCGGAGTCCGACCCCTCCGTGGACCCAATTGCCGCCTACTTGTCGAGGGCGGGGAAAAAGGAGACCGAAACAAAGGAAAAATATGCAGAGAATAAGGTTAACAGGCCGGTGGTTGCCCCCAAGGAGAATGTTAATGTCAACGTGACAGTTAATTCTGGAGATGATAATGCTAATAATAAAGTTGGTTCGGATAAGATTTCGCAGAGGTTTTCATCACCGGGGGCACTGAAGCAGAGACCGCTATCAGCTGGAAGGAAAGCCTTGGTGGCCGAGAGGGATCCATCACCAGCTGGGAAGTCAGCAAAGAGGTCTTCCTCCCCTGCGCCGTCAAAATGTGTTGTGCCCAGCCTTGTCGCTGCCAAGGAAGAAAATAGGAGGACAGCGAAGGAGCCCGCAATAATTGTCCCGTCTAGGTATAGACAACCATCCCCAACTGCTGGGAGACGGCAGGCAAGTCCAGTGGTGGCAAGGCGGATGTCGCTATCCCCAGGTCGGAGGTTATCAGGTGGGCTTAAGGTGTCGCCGGCCATAGACTCCTCTGGGAAGAAGAAGTTGGCTAATATTGCAGCCGGAATCTCTAAGGTCTCTGAGGCACTTGTGGGGTCTGGGAAGCCGAGTCGGAAGAGCTGGGATGATGGATCAGCTTCAGGTGGTGGAGGCTCTTCCGAGCATAAAGAAAAGTCTGGGACTAAGAACAGACCTGATTTTGAGGCCATCTTGAGGACTCAGGTGAATTTTATTTGCAGCACATGTAATTTATGTCTCTGTGTTTTCCCTCTAATATTCATTGTTGGGAAATTGTTCTTAAATTTGCAGGTTCTGTAGTAAAAACAAATCATTGTTGTCCTGTCGCCACCTTCATATTATATCACCTTTACGCTAGAATAGCCTTGTGATAAGCATGAATTTGAATGTTTGTAACCCTGTACACAGTTCAGTTAAGCACACCTTACAGAATGAACAATAATTCTTCATGACTTCTTTTGGTGTTATTCTTTTTCAGGCTGCTATATCCAGGCGTTTGAGTGATGTACACGAAAATTTACCAAACGATACAAAATCTGAGAGTTCTGTGGAGCATGAGAAACCAAATTGTGCAGCTCCAGTGATCACCATCCACGAAAAGAAATGGACTGATGGCAGTATGTCACTGGATGCGGTCTCCTCTGGTCTTGCAAAGCTAGGGAAGGTACGTATGGATTAAGACAAGATAAAATTCAAGGGCGAATAGTACAATAATTTAAAGCTGATTTAAGTGCCTTCATGACTTTTGATCCTTTCTGTAATTCAGCCTTTAATACAAATCTGTTAATGTGGTCTTCGATCAGGATGCCATGCAGAGGAAAAAATTGCTTCAACAGCCGCTGCAGAAGCTTTAGAGGAGGCCATTGCCACGGAATCCATTGTGAGAAACTTAAGGTACTACTGCAGTTATGGCAGATGTGTGGATATGCTTTGCACGTGATTCATTATACTTTTTACTTACAGGAAAAGCAACTCCATGGGCTGATTCCCAAAAAAAATTATTTGGATTTTGCTTATGTTCGTTTGCTGTGTGTGAATTTTGTTATAACAAGATTTGTCCAGCACTTTGAATTCCTCATCGTTGCATTTGATTCTTGTCCACATTTGGGAATATGAAACTATATACTTGTGTATGGATACGTTATGACGGGAATATAAAGCTCTTTGTCAGAGTGTAGTAAAATGCACTTGAAGTCGCTAGATGCCTGAATTCCTCTTTTGTTGTGTTATCTTGCAGTCTTGTTCCATTGCTTATTTGGTAGCTGAAATAAATAAGCAGACCTCTATTAGAAATTCAACAAGTCTATACTAGCGGAACATAACCATTTTAACCTCTTTACTATTGCAGTATGTTCTCAGATCTCCTTGCAACGTCAAAGCCTGAAAATCCGCTACCTACTATTGACCGCTTCATGTCCATTTACGAGGACGTTCTGAAATCAACAGCAGATGCTGACTCAGTGTCTGGTAACCGTAATCTGTCAGCAATTATTGATAATGCCTCATCAGAACAATCAAAGTCTAGTACGCTTTGGGTGGAAGCTGCTCTGGCTACAAATCTGGAGGTGGTCTCCCTTTTGACAAATGAGAAATTCGAGAATTCCTCAAAAGTGGAGCAAAGTTCAAAGAAAAGACTGTCAGTTGGTGCACCTATTAAGAATAACATGAAGGCCTCCTCACCAGTAGTTGGAACATGGAGCAGAGGCCTGGGAATGAATGAAACTGTAGAACTTGGAAAGAGTTTGCAGTGTGAGATGCAAATGTGGTTTGTAAGGTTTATTGAGGAGTCTCTTGATGCTGGTTTTCGAGTGTTTGGAAAATGTAACCCAGCTGCCAGCAGCGGCCTCAACTGTGGTCCAATAGCAACAATCTTATCGCAGCTGAAGCGAGTCAACGACTGGTTGGATCGCGTAGTGTCTAAACAGGATGAGCAGCTCATGCAAAAGATTGAGCTTTTGAAGCGAAAGATTTATAGGTTTGTGATTCAACACGTTGGCACAACAGCTGAGAATATGATTCCAGTAGCAGCACCTTGATTATATGATGCTTTTTGTTGTTGATAGCACTGGAAATTCTTCATTTCGTTTCAGAAATTTCTTTTCTTCTTCCAAGTGCCTCATTTCAGTTCAAAGTTGAACTTGTTTTGGGTATATGAAATGTTTAAAAGTTTAGCATTTCAAGTCAAAATTATCTTAAAAACCTAACCTAACCTATAATTCACTACTAATTTTGCTTTAATATTCATATGATTGTGCACTTCACTAGCACACCAAAAAATTTAGGGTTAAATAAGATGTACTCACTATGTTAATGAAAAAGTTCAAAAAAGTCCCCAAAAAAGTGCAATTTATTCCCTATTACACTAAAAAATGATGAAATTTATTTTTTTTGCACTTTGTTTTTTCCCAAGATTTTTTTTGTATTTTTTCATTAACACAGAAAGTAAATTATATTTAACACCAAAAATTCACCATCTCATAAGAGAAACAAAGACATTATTACTCCAACTTGTAATTTTCACTCTTTTTTTTTTAAAAAAAATCATGACAAAGAACGATTAATTTTATCATCAAATATAAAAACTATTTAAATAAATCAATAAATTAAAATATATCGAACCTAGTAAATAATAATAAACATAGAATCTATTATAAAAATAAAAAATAACACAATAAAATCAAGATCTTGAATTTTCTTTTTTAACAAAATTCAATTTTATAAGCAAATAAAATGATTAAATTTGATAAGTTATAATTAACTCAAATATGATACAATCTTGAATTCATCGCAATGGTTATATCTTGGATGCGTTTTAATCCGACGGTGAGGAGAAGTTGATGTGATGTGCAAGAGAACTAGTGGCGTCAATTACCGTAACTGCCCTCCTCTACCCCTCTTGCAAGTTGCAACGCATTTTAGATCCTTTGTAAACTGAAATTCGCACGGTTTTCACAAAATCAGCATCAGCAATGGGGTGGGTATGGGAGAATGATGATGATTCCGACTATGCTTCTTCCTCATCCGGTGACGTAGCTGAGTTTCCAGGCTCCTCAAATGTTGCTGTTGACGGTGCCGGCGGCCGCTGCGCCACCAGGAAGGTCGTGACGTCGCAGTGCCGAACGGAGGAAGTGGAGCCTGGGAAATTCATTCGCAAGTGCGAGAAAACCGAGCAGGTCTTTAAAGACTGTGTTGGAAGGTGAACTCAAAACTAGTACTGTATGTTCAAAATGTTTGAACTCAATTTACTGTTTTCGTATTTTATTGGTCTGAATCTATTAAAGTACTTATGGGGAGATTAGTCGGAAGGATTTATGTCGGATGCTCCTGAGTCATCTAAGTTTATCTAATTAATTATATTTCCCTGTTTCATCTGGTTTGGATGTGTAGCCGTGCATGTTGGTATTCATTTGTTCTGATTAGATTGAATAAGTTGTGTGTATAATTATTTTGAGTATTTGTATGAGTAGGAACTCGAACTGCAGGAGATGGAGGTTTGCTGTGTGGTCGGGAGATAGCTAGGGCCTTCTTGGTTGGGATAAACATTACTTTTGTCAAAAATTTGAGACATGCTTGGATCAAATTTAAGTGAAGTGAATGAAATGGTGAAAGATTTACCTACTAATATGAGTTGCTTGGAACTAGATGGAGTTACGACCTACATGTTGGCATCTGAAAGCTTTTCTTGATTTCAAGATGTTTTTATATACAATTTGATACCACTAAATTCTTAAAGATGATTGCTCCTTTTTTGGCACATATTTATCTATATGATGTCGACCTTGAACTTGTACATTTATTGCTTGGTTTCAAGATGTTATTTCTGAAAGGCGGGTGCTCAATTTTTGGTCCATATATATATATATATTTATGTATTATGTAAATCCAAGAAATTGTGGCTCTCAAGGTATTGCTTCCACTTTTTGCATCTTAATGAACCAGCGATTTACATGGACTTAAATGACTAATAAATCAGTTTATACTACAACGAAAATGATGCTTAACGTCATGCATGGACTGTTCTTCACAAGTTCATTTGCGTTAATAGGATCTTAGGATGTGTAAATTCCAGCAAATATGATGTGATATAGGGTCACTGGGATATTATATTCCTTAATCCTAGCCATAAACATATACGTACATCAGCGCCTAGTCCTAGATTTTCTTTCTTAAGTTGTGGATGCTCCTGTTTCTGCCTGTCCAGTATGCATCCCTTTAATTTCTGACTTAGCTGCGTTCTTGCTTCAGTTAACACTGTGCTTGGTGTAACTAATGATGTAGCATTGCTGCTTCTTGCTTATGCATTTCTGGTATATCCAGTATAAAATTTGTTGATTTTGTGCATTGACTTCTCTCATTGTTAATGTTAAGCATGCATTGGCAACGGAAAAATAATGTTTCAATGACAAAAATATACAGCCCCTGTAACCTAGACTCAATAGTTAATCATGCTATTATGGACAAATTTATGAATGTTTTATATAGTTATGCAAAATTCTTGTCTTTGATGAAGTAATTGTTTGATTTGTTTAGACTTTGCTTTGTGATCTCCATTGATTTGAAGATGCAGGATCTAAGAAATCTTGGGCGCCAATTTCTTTTGGAATTCATGATGTGTAAGATCTGCTTATGGATCCAAGTCATAATTTGCATTCATGTATGCTATTTTCATGCAGGCCCAGTAAGATGGTACAATCTAACCAAGAGTACAGTGAGGAAGATGTCACTGACCAAATGGTTAAAGGGTCATTTCCCTTCGAGTCGGCAGAACATGGACCCTCTTACTTTCCTGGGTTGCGTAGTGATAGAGAAGCCATTGAACGCAATTTTTTCGATGGCATTGTCCGATTTTTTCAAGCTGCTGAAGGGATGAAGGATGAGTTCTTAAGGTCAGTTGGGGCTCCACACATATATGATGATGATGCTCCATCATCGCACAGGAAACATGGAATTCAAATTGAAGGTCACCCTCCCACAGAAGCATTTCCTAAGAAAAATTCTGATGGATATATTGATCTTTCTGGCATGGCTAGAGATGTTTGAATCAAGATATATCTGGGGACTAACTAGTCTCATGGTTATACAATAAAAATAACTCTATATTGATGTGCCTTTTGAATATACAGTCTCTCAAATCATTTTTCCCCGGTTCGCAATGAAAGTAGTACTTCTTTCTCTCTGCGGTGTATTAATGTAGTTTATTCCATTATACTAACAACATTCTAGTAATTTGGGAACAGCTAGAGAAAAACCATATGCTTTCTCTGCTCTGATGAGGTATCAAGGTTGTCTTATATTATATTTCTCCTTATAACCCTATATTGTTCAGGAAAATTCCATTAGCTTTGAACTTGATTTACGAAGAAGGTGGTGCTTTTTTGGTGGTGGTTGACTGTTGCAATCATTAGAATTAGCCAATCATCAAATGTGTAATTGAGTCGCTTTAACAAATTTGTAAAGGATGTTAAACACATTGAAATTTCATTTCTTTTTTGGTGTTTAGTACGAGCAAAATACAAAGGGAGGCATAATTCTATAAACTTGAAAGGTTTGATCAGGCAAAGTGGATTTGACTCTAGAAATTTTATATCCCTATTTTTTGGTGCTCTCCTACAGGTCTACGTGCGTTGTTGCAAATCAGCACAGACTTCTAACCATTTTTTTTTAGAGGAATTACCATGTTTTATATATCATTGACGTGTACTAGATTTTTTGATTTTGAGGTGGGTCGATATGACCAAATTATGTTCGAGCCCAGGTCTTTCATTTGATGTTTATAGCTGAAAATGCATGTTGTCTTTCGTCTGTGCAAAGTGAAGGTGCTTTACGCCACGTGTTAACTTTTCCTCAAATCAATAACTAGGGTCATTTCTACCTAGTTCTATTTTAAGGAAATGCCATTCTCAGGCAACTCTTATTTCTTGTATATATTTACTACAAATCTTCCACGTGAATTCTATGTTGGCCGATCTTATAGTATTATGTAACTGTAATTATGAACCATATTATCATAATGTGTAATAAGGATGTTGACCAGTACTTCATGTAAAAAGGACGCATGAGAGTAGTGAAAGATTGAACCAAATGGAGCACAACTGCTTTCACTATTATTTTCAAAGCCAATCTGAAAGAGTCTCCAAATGATGGTTTTCTTTACTAAATATGATAGGGCAGAGTCCCAAAATGCTTAATTAAACTCAAATTTGAAGCATGCATGTCGTCGCGGAAAACATTTTATACAGACAGAGTTGACTGGATGATGATATGAGTTGGATTATTTGATTCTGGAATCATGTAGACAATTACTAGGTCAAGAATACCACTATAAGTCCTCTAACAGCGTTGCCCGGCTCCAGCCGGCTGCCGGCTGCCGCTCAACCTTCACATGCAGATCATCCTTTTATCCAAAACTTATGATCTTAGTGGCTCACCATTTCAGAGTCAAACATTTGAGATTTAGAATCAATCAAAGGTTTATAAGTTTTAAGGTTAAAATACGTGCAGACATAGTATGCATGAATGATAATTAGTTCGTACGTGCACACCAAACATACCTATACGTAATGTGCATCTTTAAATATGTAGTCTAGCTAGGACATATATAGGTTAACTAATATACTTTCCATATTCCTATACCATGCAACAACAATAATAATATATACCAATTGAATCAAATTTAATCGAAAATAGACAAATTGAGATGAGAATTTCTTGTTCCCCTTGTTAAAAATATCGCGGAATTACAGAAATAAGTATATCACCCTACAAACTGATCAGTGCAGCTTGCATACTCATTATATTCAAAATTATCCAATGTTACATACATTGCTAGCTAGATAGATATTAACAACTTTTTCTTCATTTACCTATATATGGTAATTACACTAGCAATTAACACATATACATACGTCGAAAGGCGAAGAATGTGAAATGGACACCATAGAGTCATTCCCTCAATCTGTATCTTCAAAATGCATTGCAAATTCAGGCAGATAATTGACTCAAAACTGCAGAATTAATAGGCTTCAAACCACACCCTCAACCTGCATGAACCCAAGGATGACCTGCAGGAAAAAACACCAAGAATTCATCAACTGACTTGCACTACATGATCATCATATATATATGTTCTAGACCTGTAAGTACTTCAACTCACTGAGAACTTGATGAGCAGTTATCCGCCTTTTCGGATCCCTCACCAGCATTTTCTTCACTACATCTTTCGCGCTTTCTGAGATATTAGGCCAAGGATCTGACCTGAAGTCAATTTCGCCACACATAATCTCTTCAAACAGTTCTTGTTCACTTTCTGTACCAAATATACAATAAGCATGATGAGAAGCGATCAAAGCACGCTTGAACCCAAGACACGAGAATATGTTCCATATCTTACCGCCCCAAAATGGAGGCACACCACACAGAAGAATGTAAACTATCACACCGGCACTCCATATGTCCGCCTCAGCTCCATAACGCTTACAGAGCACTTCCGGAGCTACGTAATAGGGGCTCCCCACCACATCACTGAAGCTCTCCCCTGCAGTTTCACATGAGCTGAAATCATCCATTTTGATACTACAAGAATCATGATCAGTTCAAAGTAACTTACACTTGAAACATATATATATGATCCAGACATTGGTTACTCAGCTGTGAAAATTGAAATGTACCTGGTTTAAAGAAGACTGACAATCCAAAATCTATGGCCTTTATAGGAGAATCCTCATCCTCATTGACAAAGAGAAAGTTCTCGGGCTTGAGGTCCCGATGCATCACCCCTAGAGAATGGCAGGTCTCTATTACACCGAATATCGTCTTAGTAAACTCAGCAGCCTTTTTCTCCGAGTAACGTCCCCGTCTAACGATTCTGTCGTAGAGCTCACCTCCTGTACAAAGTTCCATAACCACGTTTACTGCCACTGAATCTTCATAAGCTCCTTTAATGGAAACGATGTTGGGGCTGCCTGACAAGCGATGCATGATTTCGATTTCTCTTCTAACATCATCCAAATCTTCCATGCTTAGCAATCTCCTCTTCGCAATGGACTTACAAGCATATTTCTTCCCGGTTTGCCTCTCCACGCAGAGAAAAGTCTTCCCGAACTGCCCGTGTCCGAGTTTCTCACCCAAAGTGAAGTGCTCCTTCAGATGTCCGGTTTTCGTTCTGATCACAGACTCAACTTGAAGTCCTAAACTCATCGCTCTCTTCACATTATGATGGCGGGCTTTCTTGGCCGGGTTTGGGGTCACTACCATGATCACTTGAGATGATTTTCGGACATGATCATTCTTGATCGGGTCGTCCCACGTTGTGGGGCGTGTTGGTTTGGTCTCTTCTCTTTCAATCTTTGACATCTGAGGGGGATTCACGTGAACTGGATTAGGAGCAGCTTCTCCTTTGTTGTCACTGCAAGCAATAATCATAGCCGGTGATGCAGAGGACGAAAACCAACAACGTGAAATGGCGTAAAAGAAACCCTCCTCATCAGCAGTAGTCTTCTCGTTAACACAATTGTTTCCCATCTGTCGCTATTAAGATAAGAACAACTTTTCTTGATCAATAAAAGTAGATGATGTTTTATAAGGAAACTTCCATAAGAAAATATCCTGTGAATTAGGAAAATCCGTAAGAAATTGTTAGGAAAGTTATTTAGTACTTGAGAAAAAGTCTAGCAGAAATTAATGTTCATCATGCATTTGAGGAGGAGGTATATATATAATAGAGGGGTAAATGCAATTTATCCCAGTAATATGTGAAATGAGTAAATACCCTCTTATAAAAAAATAATTAGTAAATTATTCTCTTGTGTTCTAAAAAATGAAGCAAATTACCCTATCAATGGTTTAGATAGGGGTTAATTTGCTATTTTATTTTTTATAAGTTCTTTTTTGCTCATTTTTCAAATCACATGGTAAATTGCATTTTTTCATATATATATATATAAAAAATTGCCAAGATCATGTCAAATTAATCACAGGACAAGCGTATTATACTTGCTATGTGATTTGTCACTTTTTTAAATTTTATACCAATCACACAACAAAATAAATAGGGATAAGATAGTCATTTAATTTGTAAGCAACCAAGTTGAGAATATAAAACTAGCCAGCCGTCCTGCAAATATAATTGTCATGATGGAGCGTAAAATATTTTTATTTCTTACTGAATCTCCTAAAGGTTTATCAACTATTTAAAAGGAGTCGCAGGTTTGGAATTGGCTCAAATTTAGACTGTTTTAGAAGTCATGAAATTCTGCTAAAAATTAGCTCTAAACCTAAGCGATAATCTTGTAAATTTTCAGGTCTAAATAATAATTATAGAAAATACAAAAAATATTAATTAAATTCAACCTAAAAATAAAAGTATTTAAAGAATGGCCCAGGCGGTGGTCAAAATGATTGAATTTAGCGATGGATGGTGACCCCTCGCAATAATAGTGGTGAGGGTTGGATTCTCTTCCCGGAGCCTATCGAAACAATAAGTAGATCGTCTCGTATATAACTCTAATTGGGTCAAAAGTTATGGTCGTTTGAAGTGTTATCATCAAATCACAAAATCAAGTCACTATATTTTCAACTCACACGTATCCAAATGCTCAAAAAATACATCCGCCTCTTATTCTATTTAGGGTCCGCTCAATTTGATTAACTGAAAGTAATCAAGATTTCGGTCACCGAATCGAAATGTTCGGTTTGGTTCGATAAAATTCGAACTTATTTCAGTTTGGTCCGATTTGTATACCGAATTAATAAAAAATTATAATATATATAATTAAGTATGTATTAAGTATAAATTATTACTTTTTTTATAAAATATATATATATATAAAGATATTTAAGTGTTTTTTCCTGTACTGATGTCTATACTATATTTAAAGCATCAACACTTTAAGTATTTACTACCTTTGTATATATGTTTTTAATTAAATGAATTGACCAAATCGCCCTTATTTACATAAATAATATCCATATAGTTTTTTTTTTCCATTCTTATTTCTTCTCTCTCCTAATTTCCTGTTATGTTTTGTTGTTTTCTTCTTTTTTCTTACATCACTTATTATTTAAAGTTTTTTCCTCTTCTATTTACTTTTTTAGCTGAAAATCTCCAAATTAGCATGTCTCCTCTACAACATATATATGTTTCCCACCAATTTATGAAAAAAATGTAAAATTACACTTTTCCCTAAAAAAATATTTAAATTTACAATACATCCTTTCAGAAAATTCTCCATTTACAACTGACCCATTTTTGTCAGAATTAAATTAAATTTACTAACATTTGCAAACAATTTACATATTTTTTTAATTTTATCCCTCATTCAATATTTTTTTTTTAGTAATATTTATGTACTAAGTCAAAGTATCATAATAAAATAATGTTATTAAATTATGACCCTTAAATAAAAATGATTAATATATAAAAAAGAGGAAGATGAATTTCATATCATTCATGATAAGGCAAACTAGGCTCGAGCACTCCATGGCACGTTATTGTGCTAAAGGCTTTTGTTATATTATGATTAGTTGTAATGGCACGTTATTTTTACGTATATAATAAATAATTTTTATATTTAAAAAATATTATAAGAATAAAATATCGAAATCAATGTATCACATTTCAAAAATCAACTTAAAAGTATATTATCGATACAACAAAAATAAAATAAAAATGTAGTAGCTAGTGTCGCAAAACGCGGTCAGTGAGTGAAAAGTGCTACTATAAGTGCATATATTAAAAGTGGAAAATTAATAGTGTCACAACATTATCTATACTAATATTAAAATAAAAGTCCCTCCACACTCACAAATTGTGGTCAATAACATCGTCGTACCATTTTTTTGTGATGTCAAAAATACCCTTCATGATAAAAATAACTAAATTGTTCAACTTTTCAAAATTTACACTAAATGGTATTTTTTTTTCTTTCTTTCTTTTTAATTGTAATGTACTGGTTTATATATTTTATTTTTATTTGTTACATATTTTAAAGAATGAAAGTTTATTTATTACATGCACGTAGAAACAGCGTGCCACATAATCTAATTGTATTAATTCAAAGATTATTATCCGTCCTTTCATTATTAATTAAACGAAACATTCACAATGACATTAATAATGGTTCGGTGACACTACATATATTTACTACAAGTACTAAGAATGAGTAAATAATAAGATGTAAATATTCATTATTTACTAACCTAAATAATTAGAAATACACATGAATAGAAAACACATTGCTAGCTAGTTTTGACAATGAATAATTTAAAATCATAAAATAATATTTTAAATTTGATTTCCTAAAAGTTACTGTATAGAAAAAGAGTAGACCAATATTAAATCAAAAAGTAAAAAGGTATTTCTATTATTATAAAATATTGTAAATATATTTATATTCGACATTTATGCAGAAATACGATCGAGTTGAGTACTTGTAAAAGTCCAAATTTGAAGGGAAAAGAAAAGTAAAGTCTATCGATTTAAATAAGTAAGATAAAAATCAGACAAAATATAATCGAAGCAGAGTCAAATATATTGCCAACAAACAGACAAGTATGTTTGAATTTAACTGAACTGACACGACTGTTGATTAAAAAAAAAAAAAAAACATATTATTTCACGATGACAGTACCATATGTCAAGTTCCAAGTTTCATCACTTATAACATTTTATATTAAATAAAAAAATTAAACAAATATTTTCGTTCATGATTTCGACAGCAAATCTCATTTAATATACCAGAGGACTAGTATTTTTGCATTAATGAAAATGAAATAGGCCTCACAAATACTAATTAATTAATTAATTAATTAGCACACTAAAAAATATTAATAATAGATGCAATAATTGTAAGGTACTTAGTGTGTGTACTTATCCATCTTCTGTGCTGCTAAAACACATCCAAACAAAGGCCGAATTTGGTAATAACAATACATGAAGCGGTCCATAAGCGCAATAATGCATAATCTGATGTGGGTTTGTCCAAATCGCAGTTACTGGACCTGATTTAGCCATTCATTGGTCCTACTACCCTTTCATAATCAACATTAAATTCTCCGATTTTCATCATCAATATGGCCCCCATTCCCTTTTCTTTTAGGACACTGCAAATTTCATTGGAAACTTGGATGTAGGGTTGCTTAATTCTATAGTATAAACTGTAATTTATCCTTTTTAAGTTTGTCATAATTATAAATATTTTTTCGTTGTCTAAAAAATTGTAAAAAACATTCCTCTAGGGTTAATGATTTTCTAACAAATATCTCCTCATAATAGTTCATTTGTATGAGGTATTTGTTAGACGACTGATAAATTTTATGAAAGATATTTGTAATTATGACAAATCTCGAAAAAAATTTTATAATTTACCCTAATTATATATGGTAATAAAGTTGGCATTAATGAATCCTATGCTTCGTGATTAATTGTAAAATGTGGAAATGGTGACAAACTTAGATCATCGAATTCCTTGCATTGTCAAATACGGGAAAATTTTGTCCAAACTAGATTTGATTTTATTTGATCAGTCACAATTATTATAACTGTTATGTGATTAGTTTTTTTTTTTTTTTAAGTTATAGACCAATCACATGATAAATATAATACACTCATTATAAATTTAGATCATAAACCCAATTCGAGTTAATTTTTTCTAGGTCGAGTGACCGTGCTATCATTAATTTGTTAATAGCTAATTTCTCATGATTATTGGAATAATTATCAAGTAATGAGGATCTTCTGTCCATATCAAGGAAAAAGAAAATGTAATCCTGTCCTATTCTTGAGATGTCTTCCAATCATTATTTTTGTTAATTAATTATTAATTCCTTCCCAAAACATAAGATCATATCTATATTACTCTTCAATAAAATGATTTGGTCGTCAATTATTCTTAACAGCCAACTGTAAATTAAAGTAAAATGTACGTACCTAATAAAATAAATAATTATTTTTTGTCACGTACTCTAGATATAACTTTTACAAACTTTACTTATTGAGATATAGTATAATAAAAAAGGGAAAAAAATGCGAGCAACCCCCTTGTAATATTGCAAATGAGCAAATTATTCTGTTATGAAAACAATAATGACAATTTAACCCCTATAATTTTCAAAATAAAGCAATTTATCTCCCACAAACAGTACTCCATACTTTTTGTAAAATTACAAATACACTCCCTGAGTTTGTAATTGTAAATTGTAATTCACATCGATATATTGAACCACTTGGGTTTTATAACTTCGTATAAGAGATGGGGTGTTTGTATGATTTTATTAGATTTAATCTTAAGACGTATGGATATAATTTATCCCGATTAAAAAGAGAGTATAAGAAAAGAAAAAGAAAAATGTAGATTTAGGGTTGAGTTGATGATGCCTAGGATACTCTTACTTAGTTAGCAAAGAGGAGGGAGACAAAGATGCATCAAGTTCGGATGTAATATATACTACTAACATTACATGTGTGCTTCTCCCTATATATGCAATTCTTCATTCAAATATTATACTTAGTAAGCGACAACCTCTTCTTCAATTTTATTGGATTTCTTGTCAATAGTGACATCTAACATGTTACACCACTCAGATCACCCAAATACACCTCCTTTTATTTATTAACTAATTATTACATGCAACATTAATTACATCATCCAAAAATCTAGGTTTTTATATAGAAATTAATACGTACAAGTATACGGACACTCTGTTTGTAAAATTCAAATCATCGCTGCTATTAAAAAATAATGATAAAGTAAAGAGAATATTGATTCCGTCTGAAATGAAGATAGCAATTGGTCGAATCATTTCCAACATAAATTTATTTATGCTGTACATATAATGCATGTTGTATGTATTGACTGGTTCGACCTCATTTGAGCCTCATTTTATTCTAAAAACGTGACTGGTCACTAGGAAGTGGCTGACTTTAAACTTATAAGTTATTCAAACTCTTCATTTACAGCTGATATAGGACGCATGTCTACATCAATATCAAATGCTAAGTTAATAACAATGTGTATTATAAATAATAATAATAATAATGATAAAAATATATGGAAAAAAGATTAATTTGCACTGGATTAAGATTAGGTTAACCGTTGCATCAATAATTGTGAAATGGGGGGTGTGGGGCATGCAACAAATGGACGTGAAGGTGATAACTAACAACTAATCAACAAAAGCTAATTGAAA
This sequence comes from Sesamum angolense, assembly GCA_034509725.1. Taxonomy (NCBI): domain Eukaryota; kingdom Viridiplantae; phylum Streptophyta; class Magnoliopsida; order Lamiales; family Pedaliaceae; genus Sesamum; species Sesamum angolense. Next base: position 4,270,794 of record JACGWL010000008.1, read on the forward strand.
TCATATTGTTTGAAGAAAATCAACTATTTATATCAAGTACTAATTTAATATATCATTCAATAATAATAGAATTATAAATTACTCCGTATTTTATAGAATTCAAATTCATGGTCTCGAAAATTTTTAAAAAATACCGAATTTCATAATTAATTATTAGGTTAAGAGATGGATCGTGAATAGGAATTAGGTAATTAATAGTATATAATATTATATATTGAATTAGATGTGTATGATTTTAATTGAAGAATGAGGGAATTAATGACTGATAAGACATTATTAAAAGAATTAATGGAAAAGGATGGAGAAGATAATTGGTAATGAATAATGATGAGTGCAAATTGGAGTTGTACAAAGCCAAAGCCAAAGCCAGCCTTGAATACAACGTACCACCCGCAAAATCCCATACCCCGCGCCTCCAAGAAAATGATTTGACTCTGATGGACGGCTCAGATTTCTGCCAAACTAGGATCTCAGCCGCTCACTGCCACCAGGCCAGCATGTTCTGACAACTCACGATCAACGGTTGGTGGTAACAGGTCAAGGGTGGGACCAATCACGTTGCTCCATCGTGCCACGTCGGCGGCGTCCACGACAACCCCAGGCGCTCAAATCATCTAATTTTGTAGCCTCCCACGTTCTTCTACAGTTATGCCTCTCCGGTTAGCTTTGTGCGGTCAATCATTTCTCTACTCCGTTTTGACCATAATGCCCCTTGTTCGTTTTTTGGCTGGAAAGAGTGATTGACTTCTTCACCCCTCAATCCTCATATGGACATGCTATCGGTCTCAAAGTGTAGATGTCGTTACTTCATTTTATATGTTATTATTTTTTACTACAAAGATATTTACTTAATTTATTAAAATATTAATATAATAATATTAATTATTACTTTTATATATATAAAAAAAAGGAATCTCTAAGGCTAGCACAAAAATTCTTAAATAGTATAACACAATTCTTCCACAACAAAATAGATAATATAATACTTTATAACTTTTTTAATATTGTTTGATACTATACAAAATGATTGATTTAAAAAGATTCAAATTATCCATAAGAAAGAAAGAGATCGAGAGAGTACAAAATTATATAAACGTAAAAAAAGCGTAAAAGTGTCTTGAAACCAATCTGAATAAGGACCCAGGTAGAAAATGCATCCAAAGAGTCGAATACGGGAGCCGCAATGAATCAAGTAGGAAACACCCCAGGGGAATTAGGCGGTGGATCCACATAAGATACCTGCTCCAAGTCATCCAGAGATTTGATAGAGCGAATATGTTCCAATATCCAAAATTAGAACACAAGGCAATAGAAGGAGACGAGCTAGAGGCACCATTATCCCTAAAATAATTGTTTGCGCTTAGATAAAGCAGCCCTCCCAATAAAGGGATGCCTCCAATTGAATCTTGATATGTAGAGGATCCTGCCACCTCATTTGAAGATTGAAGATGCGGATAAGTTTCAATAGCCAAAGCTATGATTTGTGGCAATGAAAGAGAATGAGTTGAAAAATGTCCTTATCTACCCTAAAAGGCTCCCTCAACACAAAAAAATATGAAATTTTAGCTTAATTGCACTGATTTTGATCCTGCCTTTAAATAGCAGCCCCAAACTTGAAATTCCACATTCAACGCAACTCATTTATCATTTTTACTTACATCATTATTGAAAAACTTTCCATTATTAAAAACAAAAAAAAAATATTAAACTTTGTAAAATATGAATACAATATAAAAATCAAGCAAAAAGCAAGATTTGATGAGACGTAAAATTTTTAGGACTCTTCTAAATGTGACTACAAAGTATATCTGGTGTGAAAGTATTATCATTAATTAATTTCATAAAAAGCAGAAACAATTCATAATAACTTAGCAGTCTATAATTTTCTTTTTTCCAACTTTATTATACCAAGGTATTCCATGCAGAATTTACTATACTTAATTTTCTTTGAATTATTTGTGTTAACATTAGAACCCCAGTTTATAAGCATCAATATTTCTAATTTTAAATTCCGGAGAGTCGTTCTATAATGAAAAATCTAAAAAAAATGGAGCAATTAAAGTAAATAATCATCTCATTTGCTATATAACTCATCTTCAATTTTCATCATTAATTAATGAGGAATCATAACTATTTTGCTCATCAAATTATTTTATCTTTTTTTTCTATCATTGGTATACCCATTCCGGGTTGGAGAAATAAAACTAATCATATTCAGGATTGGAGCGAATGAGATAAGCACCTCCCAAAAAGTGCGACCCTCGTATTTCAAGTCTTCTAATTAACATGAATTCGTCTTAAAATCCAACTCACTTACCACTGAACCAACAACTTTGCTCGTCAATTCTGAATGTTCTGCACGAATTCTCTATTCAAAATTTTACTTATATGTACAACTACTATGTTGATAAAGCTCAAGGCACTAGAATTTTTATTTTGGTCGACAAATTGTGTACTTATTAAAATGCTCATTTCTTTAGAAAATTACATGAAATAAAAAAAAAAGTATTAAAATAGTAGAATATCTGTGAAAAAAATTGTCCATATTGATTGCAAATACATTATATGCTGAATTCATAAGAATTACCATATCCATTTATTCCATTTTAGAAGAAAACCATCATATCATATGTATAATAAAAAGTAAAAGAATTCATATTTTGTGTCTATTTTACATATATGTACCTTAAGGGAGTGGCAGTTTGGTCATTCCAAATTCCCATGTAATGTTTTCATTTTTCCTAAAGAATAGAATTCTCCAACAAAGACAGAACCCCTCACCCCCAACCCCCACCGACCCCCAGCCCCGTAGTATTGTCGAACCACACACGACACCACCTTTTATAGAAAGATGGAAGCAGCATTCAAATTCCACACATAATTTTGCTGTACAACACAGTCTTGGCTGCCACAACCCAATCTTCACACCTTCAATCCACAGCCTTAAACCTTATACAAGGTAACAAACACTCTTGCTGTAACTCATCTTCCTCCTCCTGCATTTTCTTTGTTTCTCTATACCAAATTCTCACTTATAACCACGCTGTTATGATCATTCATCACTGTTACTCTTGTTGACTTATTTATCTGTAATCTTGAATGCTGGATTTTCTCACGATCTTTTCATTTTTCTGATCTTTCTGGAAAGGAATTTTTTGAGTCTGTAGAGTTACATGTTTCTTGATCGTTCCCTTCTGCTCTGATTTGGTTTAACCTGAAATTGCTTTCTGGGATTTGTTCTTTCTTTGGTCTTTATTCAGTATGAGGGGATTTAGGATCTGGGACTTTGATATTTGAGTTGAAAATGATGTGATTTTGCTTTATCTTTTTTTTGCTGATTTTTAGGGTAATCTGATGGAGTCTGAGAATGGGGTTGCTGAAGATGAAAAAAGAGTTGTTCTTGAGAACTGCAGCGGTGAGGGATCAATTCTAGATGTAAGCAAGGAGAACATCACAGACAGTCATGAGCCATTTCTTGATGGAAATGAAGTGTGTAAAGATGTGATTGAAGACAAGGAGAGCTTGAATTCATCTGAACCAACAGTTCAATTATCAGAAACTGTATCAAAGAGTAAATCATCAAATGATGGTAAAAATTCTAATGCCAATGGCCCAAAAGAAGAGTAAATTGGCCAAGAATCAGTCTGATTCAAAGGGATCAGTTGTGTTTGGCCGCAGCACAAAGCCGAGCCTGGCACAGAGTTTGTCGTTCCCAGCCCGAGGTCGCCATTCTGATGTAATGAAAAGAAGCATTGAGGTACATCCAGCAAAGCCCGAAGCCAGGCAGTCTCAGAAAAATGGTGCAAAAATTGAGTCGAAACTTTCGAATGGTAATGGCCATTCTAGTCTGCGGGTGAAACCGGCCGGCAAGGGGCCGTCTCCTGGAGTGAATTCTAAGGATGTGACAAATGAAGGCAAGACAGCCAGCAGACGTGCAACTTTAGCTTATTTGCCTAGCCGTCATCATCAATCCCTGGTAGAAATTGTTCTTCCTTTAACTATGTTCTCATATGTCGTTTTCTCAAATTCTATGTGTTTCTTACGGTTTAAATTTAGTCCGGGAAGGATGTGTCAGCTGATGGAACTGCAATGAAGCCGGCACCAGATGCGTACGTAATATTCTTTAATTATGGAATTTTAATTCACTGATTAAATTCATATTTCACTATGTGCTATCTATGCTGTAATGCTGTTGACTGTTTGGTTACAAATCCAGATTGTCTGAAAAAGATTCTGAGCCTACAAACAATGCATTGCCTGTAAAGGAGGAGGAGGATGCCCGTTCGACTACTTCATCGTATTGTTCATCTCAGGCTCCCTATTAATGTCCTTTAGCTTCATTTTTACCCATCCATTTGTGATTCTGTTGAAGAGAATGTTCACAAATTTGTACTTGAAACAGAAATCAGCAGAGGATTAATGTTTCAGCGTTCTCCTTCAGGCTGGAAGAGCGTGCTGAAAAGCGAAAAGAGGTAGCTGTAAATGCACTGGATGTTATGTATTTTTCTCTAATTTCTTTGATATAAATGTCATGCTGTGACTGACATCTGTGTCGATCATCAGTTCTTTTCAAAGATAGAAGAGAAAATACATGCCAAGGAAGTGGAAAAGAGTAATATGCAAGCAAAATCTAAGGTGCGAGGAATGGCAATGACCAATGTTTTGCTTCATTTATAAAGTATCAAACCTAAGACCTAGTTTTGGTTTCTTCACTCATCTTATCTTTGGTTCTGTTTGATGTTAGGAAAATCAAGAGGCAGAAATTAAGCAACTGAGAAAGAGCTTGGCATTTAAAGCTACACCTATGCCGAGTTTCTACAAGGAACCTCCTCCAAAAGTTGAAATCAAGAAGGTAGTGTCTATGATCGTGCTTAAACTCAATGCAATTTTCTACCGTTAATGACATGAAAGCATTATATCATCTAGACTTTTAAGGAAAAAGCTCAAGGTTTTCTATCGAACATTTGGCACTTCAGTTTTATTACAATGCAGCCAAACCTGTGATTGCATTTATTGCGCTCTTGCCGTATGAAACTTCTCAACCTACTCTCTATTTTTCTCAAAGGGTGCAGTTATTCTGAATCATCACCATGACACCATTCAAATCATCCAACAAGTCATGGTTCAGATTTCTGGAAAGAAGTCAAATTTGCTTAAAGAACATTTTGATCATTCTTGAATGTGTACATCATCTATGACATTCTTAATCACACACAACCGTATATTGAAGTCATACATAGAACTCCTGTAATGTTGTAATTGCAAATTAGTGGTTGTTAAGGTTGTTGTCACATTTCTATAGATACCAACCACACGTGCAATATCTCCCAAACTTGGAAGGAACAAAACCACTGTGCCCACAGCTGTCAACTCCATCGAAAACGGTGGATCGTCTGTCACTCCACGAGTAACTAGAGATAATTGCAGTTCACCAAAAGCCCCCCACGTGAACGGTGACAAGGGCAATACTGCCTCAAAGAAGTCAACCAAAAGCTCCCTCTCCAAGCCTCATACTCGAGATACTTCAACTGCTAGAAAAGCAAAACCAGCAGAAACAGAGGGCCAAAACAAGCAGACTCATGCACAGAACTCAGACGAACTCCAGGATCGGCCTCGTTGTGTTCCAGAAGTTGAGGATCAAATAGAAGAAGGTCCTGAAAAGAATCCTTCTTACTGTAATGGATCCCACCTTGCTTTGACAAATTCTGAGGTAATGCCTGCGGACGTCACTGTTGAAGGTTGAGGGAATTTATCACCTATAATGCTGTTACTGCCAGAAAATTTAAACTAAAAAAACTCCATTTTGTTGTGAATATGTTTCTTGTATGTTATAAATTCGTGGTCTGAACTCAGTTACAGTCTTATGTATTTTATTATAGTTCAAGGAGTATTTGATGAGTTATATGGCTATGGTGGATTTCATCCAACCTTAACCATTGTAATAGCTGTGTTAATTCTTGTGTCGTATTTTCTCTTCGTATATTTCGAAAATTCATTCATGGCGTGATTTCTGCTGTTCCTCCACCATTGTTCTCTGACTGCAGCAACAGGAAAGTTTGAAAATGAAATTTTCTCTTTGTTCCTTGGACAGGGTAGTCCAAAGACAGCCTTTCCTACGTTACATATTTTTCTGGGTTCGTTTTCCTTCTTTAATGTGCACTTTGAAAATGAAACAAAAGAATATGTCAAAATCCTAAGAAGTTTCTTACGCAGTTGGAGAACTAAGTCATTAGAATTGGTTTTTATTGCTATGTCCTGTAAGATTCTAGAAGAAGTGCACGAAGGGATTGTGATATCCACGCCAACGAGCAGGTTGTCAAGTTTTACTACAATTACTTGAAATGCGTTAACATTGAGGATGATATTCCACTTCTATGGAGGGAACGAGGCTAACAAGACGGGCTTGGTCAGACTAGAGACTCGTATCCCTTTTTTTAAATAAAATTCAAGAGTCGCCCAGCCTCACCTCCCATTTACACCCCAACCCATCCCATCACCTCCACTCGTACTAACTCGATTACTTCTTTTCTTATTAATTAATTGATGTACTTTTAAAAAACTAGGCTTACACTTTACAAAAATCATAAGGCTATCATTATGTTAGAAATACAAATGATCATTCAAATATATATAGGGCAAAAGTTAAAAAACTTTTAACTTCATTTTATTTGTATATACTTTATTTGGGATCGATCCTAATCAAAACTCAAGATACATCCTAAATCTTCACGAGTTAATATCTGTGTGTTTGCTCGTCTCAATTGTCATCCCTACGTTACTCTCTTGGTTGGGTGAGCTCTTATTTTGGACCCTGACCCAAATTGTGAGTATTTGAAAATACGCATCTCATCAATCTCATATTGCCATGGACTGCAAGTCCCACAACCATTCCTCTAAGCCCCATTGACATTACTTCTTTAGGTCCATCCTTACATCTCTATAATGTTATTGAGGCTCAATGTCTTAATTTGATTGATAAAATATTTATTTTATTTAAATTAATCCCATATCTCTTTACACAATTACATGGTATCATAAGTTCTAAAACAGTAAAATATCTCCAAAAACTTCAGCATGTTGACTGCAATATATACATTGCACCTTCTTGAATTCATAATAACTGTCGATGTCTGATTATTCGACTTGGAAGAAAATTGACATATGATATGAGTAATTAAAAATTACACATGTTATATTCTTCTCTTACTTCATGCACGTATTGAGTGTGTTTCAACCATTACTTCTAAAAAAAAGACAACTCTCGTGGAAAAGTTTGATTTTATTTTCTTTTTTCTATACTAAAGAAAATGTCCTAATAATCATTGAAATATCTATAAATAAAATGTGCATTACCTACATATTTTTAAAAAATTATGTACTCCCTGTACATACACAAAGTATAATAGAAACTTACAATAAAAAAACCCAAATTAGTATGTGATGTGACGAATATTTTGCACATTTAAAGTATGTGAAGTTGTGCAAGAATTAAGAGGCTTAAATTTCAAAGGTCAAATTTCATTTTATTTCTAATTATTGAAAGGGTCTTATTCAAAATGCATAGTGGCCGGGTTGAGTTTGACCAACCTAGAACTAAATTGGTTGAACGAAAAAATGGGTTGGTCCAACTTAAGCTCAGTTATGATCGAATCAGTCCTGTCCCAAATATTAATATTTAGGATAGGCTCAATCCATTGACCCAAAAACACTTGGTTCGAGCTAGTGGATCAGCCCAATTGGGTCATTTTTTTTAAATATCGCATGACATTTAATTTTTATTTTCATCTTTTAAATTGATTATACAAATAGGTTTTTTAAAATTTTGAAACTCTAAAATCTTTACTATTTTACTTTTAAGTTTTAAGTACATTAATTCATTAATACTCTTTTTTTTATTCTTTTGCCTTATTATTTTTTTTTTTAAGTTTGTTATGTAGTTTTAACTATTTTTTTGCTAGTTATAAATGTTTAATTGATTTAATTTATTATTTATTGATTTTGTAACATAATCTTAAATTTAAATAAGTATTCAAAAAATATCTTAATTTCTAAAAAAAAAAACAAAGCAAAATAGGCTCAATCAACTTTGTCCTGAGCCTAGATTACACCTCAATCACACTGGTCGTCGGACTTGAGTTTAAAAATAAATCCACTGAATGTCCATTTAAAGATTTTAGACCACCGAATTGATTATAAACATTATTGGATAGCGTCTTTTCAGATTGGTCCATATCGATCCTACCGACTCTTCCCATTGTGCACCTTATGTTATGATTCTCAACTCATTATTAGAGTAATTCTGAGGGGAGGGGAGGGGAGGGGAGGGGTGGGGTGGGGACCCTAATTGAATTGACCAAATAAAAGATTGGGAAAAGCACAACTGCACACTATACATAAATTTGTCAACTTGATTCATCAGTCCGCTTCAGGCCTAAGCAGCACTCCATGTGAAATGACCACATTGACCCTGAATGGTGTCCACAATTACAAACCCAAGTTGGCGGCAGCATCAAATACTTTTAATTTATTTTGGGTATTTAGTGAAAGTTTTGGAGTTTTTGGAAAGGCCAATAGTTATTACATAAAGCCCCCACGAATCAATAATTGCATGTGAGACAGCTCACTCTCTCCTCCCTGATGTCATCAATCATTAAACCAAAAATTACACTCTTGTTTTCTAAAATTTGATCAAATTATACCTATATTTTTTATGATTTTAAATTTTATATTCAGTGTTCTTGAAATTTATTTTTATTTAATAAATAAAATTTTTCGTTAGTCAAAATACAACAAATTTCATGATATTACCAAAGAAATAGATATTTACCGTCGTTTGACTTGTTATTAATTTATTGCAGGTCAAATAAATTTTCAATAACCAAATTATCCTTATACATTTTCACATGTTAATTCATGTGAGGATTTATATCTTTAACGTTATAAAGATAGATTAGTCGCAAAAGATTTATTTGACTTACAATAAGTTAGTAATAAGTCAATCGAAAATAAATATCAATTTTTGTTTCTTTTTTTTTTTTGTTAATATCAACAATTCGATAAAATTTGACTAAATAATTGACATATTTATTAGATAAAAATAAATTTTAAAAATATTAAATATAATTTACGTATAATTATATCAAATTGTTAAACCACATGCCTCCCAAACTAATGCGACTTCCCTCCATCAATTGGCGCCCAAATTTTTGGTAAGAAATGAAAAGGTTAAAAAAAAAAGAATTTAAGTTTTTCTTTTCCTTTTTTTTTTTTTTAATGTTTCAAGGCATTATTATGGAAAGTAGTGTGTCGTGTTATTCTTTTAATTAAGATTGTATTTTTTTCAATACTTAGATATGATTTTTTAATATTTTATTAAAAAAAAAATTCAAGATTCAATTTATAATAAATAGGACACAACACATACCGATCTTAATCGATACCAAATAGCATGTTAGTCTATATGGTGGCAATAAACTCATTGTAAGGTTACTACCAAAATATTGTGGTCGCTCTCGATTTTATAAATTGATATCAGAGTTAGATATATATTTCAAAAAATAAATTAATTAATTATAAAAAAATTTATATGACAACAAATCAAAAGCGAATGTGTCGTTTGAGTAGTTTTACCATGTAAACCCTGAGTTGCTAACAAGGGTTCGTGTTCTTGTTCTTATGTCACGTACGTATGAGATGGTCGTTTTTCTCCTAATTTTAATTACAAAATAAAAAAAAATAGACAATAATTATTATTGGTATAATTGAGGATGACATACCCCTCTTGGACTGCGCACCCTATGCTGAAAACCATATTCCATCCGCCCATACTTTACTTTCTTTATCGTTTAATATAATCTATACTATTAATAAAGCATCAACGGCCTTTGATGTGTTTTAATATGATTTTATTAAAATGCATCTCTCTATTTTACATCACTTTATACTATAAATTATCAACTAAATAATAATTATCACTTAATCACTAAGGAATTTTTCTCTTTTTTACTGTTTCAAATCTCATAGTCACTAATTCGAAACTTAATAATTTTAAGAAATAGAGGATGTTATTATTATATTAAGATATATCAATATTATTTTTTTAAATATTTTACATAGGTATTGACTGTGCTTGATTATTAATTATCAATGATGTTTTAGTTTAATCGTTAGATTAAGGTTCAGATCTCACGAGTTTGAAATTATGAATTCGAATCGTATTAAATATGTGGATATTTATCTTATTTTTATATGAATATTTGTAATTGTATTAATTTGTTGTTTATCGTATTTAGTATATTAATAAATTGATTGATTTGACATACTATTTAAAAAATAATAATAATAATAATAATGATTTGACATGGTGCGTCTGTGGCACAGCTCTGCTTCTGATTCTGATTCTGATTCCACATTCTTTCAGCTCCCTTTATATTCCAAAATTACTACTCTATTTATTTGCATACATTATTATAAGACCAAATTATTTAATTCCTGCCCTAAATTATTGTTTTGATGCAGGTCTTCACTGAAGTTCTATAAATAAATAAAAGGACAAATTAATATTACTTTGTCTCAAATTTGAAATAATTATAAATATTTTTTATTGTATAAATACCTCTTGATTTTAATGTCGTTTTTAATTATGAATTATAACTTTATATATTTATTGAAATATTTTAATGGACTAATATATCATGTATTATTTACTTTACCCACTCTCAATTTTTTTAATTATTTTTTCAAACTATTTTTTCCCAAAAAAAAGAAAAATTAGCAAGAGTAAGAGTAGTTTATTCACGTCACTGTTTAGGGCTACACAATTATTTTTATTTGATGTGGGTATTTATACTATTTGAAATAACGACTAGGTATTTGTAATTATGTCAAATTTTAAAGGTGATAGCCATTATTTATCCTAAATAATATTTACGAAATATATGGGGTAATTTGTTATTAATAAATTAAATGTTGTTGATGGATGTATTTTGGAATTGATTGATATCTTAAGACTATGAAGTGATTATTAAATAATTAAGAAAAATGAAAGAATAATATATAGTAGAATTGGAGCAATGAAATTGATGGATCAATAACGCCACTAGAGTTAATAACCTTGACAGCTAATGAGAGGAAACATAATTTAATGTGTTGACTCATCACAAATGAACACAAAAATGTACATATATCTATATTATTATAAAAGAGAATTTTTTTAACGTACTTTAAATTATCTCAATTTATCCTTTATTTCATTTTTTTTCTTTAAGATTATTTGGTCAAATTAGTAATTTCAATATTTTTTTAATTTATAATTATTTTTTTCCTCATAACTACCCACTACCCCACGTTTCTCTTTCTCTTTAATTCTCCATATTTATTATAATTTATAATTATAATTTATTTTTTAATAAAATTTTTTTCTTATCATCTCACATCAAGTTTTTTTTTATATGTTTGCAGGAATCGCGTGTGACGATATCTAATAGTAGATAAAGGCAATAATCGGCACCAAGAATTGCATGTAGGGCTAATTATGATTAGAGTTAGTACCAATTCAATTTTCACATCAGTGGAGCTTAATAATCATAATTAGCTTGAATTATAAAATCTTAATTTGAGTCATTATCATTATCAAAATTTCAAATTTTGTTTAGGTGTAGTTATATCTACACCACCAATCCACCTGACCTATAATTTATTTACACAAATTATTTATATTTTTTTACTACATTTGACACAACCAAAAAGTGGGATCGTTTGTGTAACTGTTTTTAACGTTTTGGGGGAGTATGTTTAATTTTTTTTTATTAAAAAAATGGGTAGTTCGTATAAAATAACATTGATGTTTTTATATAAGTATATGTATAACTTTTTAAAAAAAAATAAAAATTACTTGTATAAATAAATAATAGATAATTGTGTATAGATGTAATAATCCTTTTTTTTTTTTTTTTTACTAAAAAGATTTGGGACCGTCACCATCACAAGCAAAGACAAACACCAAAAAATAATAAATTGCTTAATTTTTTATAAATTACCCGCCAACTCAGCTCCCCCCAAACACGCAATTTTTGGCGACATCACACACAGTGGCTCAAATTTTCAATTTTATTAACTGTAAATTATTCAAATCACCCTACTATAAATTCATATTCACTTTATATTTCAATTCACCATCACATGTATTATTTTTCAAAAAAATAAATAAAACATTTCATTATTAGATAAACAAATTACAATTATACTATGAATACCAATTACCAACAATTAATATTTATCAATTATCTATATCAAATATATAGAATCAAGCAATAATTAATAAAATTGAATAATAGTATGAGATTGAAAATCCCATGATGTCATAGTTAGGGAACCTGAATTTGAATTTTCAAGAAGGCTCGATCACTCAATAAAATGTGTACATAAAAAAAGTAGGTTAATCCGTGTTGCGTGGGGTTGTAATAAAGTGGGGAAGGAAAAGGAAATGAAGGATGGGATTTCCACGGGGACAAAGACAGCAAAGTTGGATTAAAACAAAAAGAAGAGGAAAAGTTACGAGGGTCACAAGAGTTGTAATATTGTTAGAAAAAGACAGAACAAACTCACCCCGTGAATGTTAATGTGAATGTCATCAACAGTACCAATTTATATATTATATATATAATTCTTGAGAAGTGGACTGTGCAAAATACACACACTGTCGGTGGAACAAACTTACATACAAATAAAGAAATGGATTATGATATGTAATTACAGTATTTATACCAAAATATTAAAAAAAAAATATTAAAAGAAGAAAAAACTCTCCTGTCCTGTGGGGTTCTGAGGGACTACTTCGACACCAACACCTCCACCCCTTTATGATGTTGTCATGCACATGCCTCTTCCTAAAGAACTATGACAAAACAATTCCATTATTACCACAATTGTCCAAATAAATAAATAAATATAATAAATAAATAAATAAAAGATTGATAAATACTCACCCTTTCTGATTCATCGTGTTTTCTTTCCCTTTTCTTATTTTTATTTTTTTTTTTAATTTTTTTGGCAGAGTATGAAGATTTAATGACAGCTAGAGAAATGAGAGTCCTGGCCAACAGTCCCAAGCATGGTGCATGCCATTTCCAGCAGCTTCCCTGTTACAATATTAGAGTAAAAATTAAGGATGTGCCCCAACAACTACAAAGTCATGGAAGAAGAGGACATGATGACCAAATTATAAGACAGACAGGTGATCAATTATGGGCAGTTTATGTTTGTAAGAGGCAAAAGGACATAGTGTAGTTGCAGTACAAGTCAACAAACAGCCTGGCCTCACCATCGAAGCTTAATATCAAGAATTATTGGGCTGGAGTAGCATCACTCATCTCATGATCCCTACCCCATATGATACAACATACCATACACCTCCTCCTACGCCCGCCCGCCCGCTTGTTATGCTTACCAACCCTCAAGAAGATACTTCTTCCTTCTCCCCCACACCATCGAATGGATGCCAACCGACAGTTCACTCCTACCTAATACTCAATACTAAACCCTTTTACCTAATGTGCATGCCTGTTCAATTGTCTCTTTCCATACCGATGCCAAACGTAATTCACAATTTAGTAAAGAAAGTAGTGAAAGTGAAATATTACTATAAAACACCGAGTATACGACCAAAATAACTTCCAAGCATGTTTTTGTTCTATAGCTCCTGTGTTTGAACGGCTTACATTAAGTTGATGCTTCCTATTAACTTCCAAGAGCTTTGCTTTGTTAGTAGGAAATCTATAAGTATTCCTCTAAACAACCTATGGTCCTATGGATTGACGATGATCGGAGTCGGAGCCACCCAAATCTTTTTATATGTCAATGTACTAGATAACTTTGGCATTAGGTCTGGTAGTAATATATAGGTAATAATAAAAGTGTAGCCACCAATTGCCAAACGTAGGTGCAGAGCCCATAAGAAAGCAAACAGCCAAAGAGTGGCAGCTGTAACGCCTAAAGCAATTATTCTTTTGACTCACAAAACCATCACCATCACCATCGCCGGCAAATTCACTGGCAACAACAAAATTAACCAGAATAGTTCCACCGGACAGTACTGTCACATTCCGGCCGAATTCTATGAATTAACAGAAACTCCGGAAAAACAATATGTCCGAGGACTCAGTTAACATATTTGCATGAATTCGTTCATATAGAATAAACACATTCAATGAAATTTTATTATTATATAGATTTAATTATGAAAAACCCCACAATAGATACGATTTGAAGAACATGTAAAAGGCGAAATTAAATAATGGGAGAAATTGGGTTTGAAGAATATACCTCTTCTTGGCTTGGAGACAACCTTAGCAACAGGGGCAGCTGTCGGCGCACCCTTACTTTCCTCCGGCGGAAACAGAACCCCGTCAATACCCTGAACGGAAATCCTGCCATCGGTGTATATATCCGGGTCAAACAGATACGCGGACCCTTCTCCCTGCCCGAATTTCACCGACCCATCAGCCTCTTCCGCCACCACCTTGTGGGGCAGTCTCAGAGTATCGTACTTCACCTTCCCAAATCTCCTCACCGAGTTGTACATACTCTCCTCCGTTTGATACTCCGGAATCAGATGGTAATACATAATTTGCTCCGGCGCTCCGGGCTCGCTCAACTGGTCTGTCGTTAGCTTCGCCATGGCCTCATCATTTGGTGCCAACACTGTTAGCACATAACCCTCGGAGACCAGTCTTCCCATTTCAGAAGCCAGTGAGGTCAGATTCACCAGAATATCAGCTAATTCGTTGTACCCGCCGTAATGCAGGAGAGTCTGGATGAAGTCCTTCACCTGACTCTCACCGTCGAAGTGGTGGTGTGGACCACCGGGTCCGGGAGCCGGCGCCGGAGCCAGTGATGGACCCGGAGCCATGGCGTCGTAAACGGGCAGGACAGGAGGAGCGCCGACTGGTACAGGTGGGGCGGGTTTCTTCAGCCTGTGTGTTCTGGGGTCAACTACCGGCGCGCCCTCCGGCAGGACGGCGGAGGTGGCCCTCAAGCTTCTCCTGGCGTTAAAATCTTGTTGGACGGATTTGGGAATCAACAGCCTCTCAATGCCGTGAATGATCCCGTCGGGGCGAATGATATCATCCGATTTAATAACCCTAGCCATGCTCACAATCTTTTCCCCATTTTTCTCCTTAAGTAGAATCTTCTCATCAGTGGCATCAGGGCAGAGGCTAGAATGATAAACGGGCTTCTTGTTCAGCTCCACGGGCCAGTGTTTGGACTCAATGCGAGTGGGAATGATGTGGAAAAGCAGCAGATTTTGGAGGGACCTCAGATTTCCGGGCTCGAGCAAAAACCGCTTGAACTCCGGGTCCAAATCCCTCTCCAGGGCCTCATTTCTTGGAGCAAAAATGGTAATATTGTGCTTGGAAACAGCTTCTTCAAGAGTCTGCAACAAGAGGGCTTTCTCCACCAGCTCTGAGAGCTCAGTGTAGTGGGAATCCAAGAGGGCAACAAGAACCGAGTTGGAGTTGATCTGGGCACCGGAGGTAGACGGCTTGGCCGGAGTACTACTTTCCGGCAATGCAGAAGTAGCGACGGCAAGAAAAGTGAAGAGGGTGAAGAAAAGAAAATTGGGGACGCCATAGATCTGAGAATCCATGGCGTTTGATGAGTAAATTTCTCACTCTAGAAAAGAAGGTATATTGAGGTTGGGGGTCGTTGTTGGTTTCTCTCTCCTTAGAAGAGAAGAATAGCGTAGCGTTCCGTTGTCGGAAGAAAAAATGTGGAGTTGCTTGGCTTTGAGCTTTGGGTAGTGGAGATGAGATGTGTGGTCTGTTTGGTGGAATATTAAAGAAAGAAAGAAAGCAGCAGTAAAGAAAGGGTCCTTGGCTCCTTACACGCTATTATTATGTCTATTTCTATGTCTCGTCACTCTGTGTGTGTGTGTAATGCAGTGCCGCTGTTTTCGTTGTTTTATAACACTCAGACCTTCCCAGTTTCCGCCAACAAAAAAATACTCTTCCTATTATAATATATTACCCTCTTTTCTTTCATTTATATTATTATAAAAAAAATTATCGTATCAATTCTTAAATACTTAAATTTATCTTTTATTTTATTTTATTTTTAAAAAATTAATCAAATTAGTAATTTTAATAATATCATAATTATATTTTTTTCTGTTAACTACCCACTACTTTATATTTTCTCTCATTTTATTTCTCCACATTTATTATAATTTATAATAATAAGTTTTTTATAATTTTTTTTCTTATCGTCTCACACTAAAATTCTTTTTTATATGCTTGTAGAAATTGGATGCGATGATAGTTAATAACATTAAATAAAAGTAAAATTAATAATGATATTAGTTGGTATTCATGGTATAATAAATGAATTATTGCGAGTTTTTGCTTTTTAGAAAAAAAAAAAAATAGTAAAAAGAGAAAAACTCATAAATAAGGAATTATGAAAGTTGGTGGGAGGGTGAAATGTTAGTTTCGAGTTGAGAAATGATAGAAAAATAGGAATAAAATCCCTTTTTAATTTCAGCTTAAGATCATCGCAAGTTTATAAATTAATTTATATTTTTTAAGTAAATGAAAAGAGAATATAATAATAATAATTAAATAACCTCTAATTTACAGCATTAAACTGGGCTTCTGTCCAGTGAAGGGTAAAGCCGGAAATATATTGGAACAGGCTGGAAGTGGGGACCACGCGCTCTGTGAGAAGTTTACGCTGCCTGCCCCTGTCTATTGCCTAATATGCCCTTCTTCCACACATTCTCTATTTCTTTTGTCTTTTGTCTTTTTTTTAACACTGCAAAATATAATATAAGCCACTTGTTTTTAGTATTGTTAGGTTTCTGTTTTCCTTTCACAATATTTTTTCTCATTTACTTTTCCACTCTTTTTTATTAAATTAAATTATTCGGATTATTTTGATAAGAAGAATTTTATTCATCAGAAAAATATTATAATACTGTCTAATTTGAGTACTGTCATTTTATCAACACAATATAAATTAAACGCCAATCTCAAAAAAAGTAAAAAAAAAAAAAATATTATTTAATATTAATATTTTAACACGCTCGCTTCACTTGTAGATTCTGCATATGAATTATCTTTTTAATAAATGGATAGTAACGAGATTCGAATTATAAAAATTTTGTTCATTTAATTCTAAATATATTAAACGACTATCTCATTTAAAATTTTAAATTATTAAATATTTTAATATTAATTTCAGCACCATCTCATTTTTTTTGTTATAACACTAATTAATTTTTCTACTAATGTTGGTTGCTTATTAATTTAATTTCTACATAACATATATTAATAATACATAAATAATTACTGACAGGAAAAATTAATAAACAATCAAATACTGAGATTAACCTAAAGTATATAAACATGGAATAGAAGCTTCCATTTTAATTATTTAAAAAAAAAAGGAAAAAATAAATTAAAGCATGAAGCCGATTGGCATGGCGGCTCAAGAACGTGAGCCGAGTGCAGCCCATATTTATGACTGAGTACAGGCGGAAGGCAAGCTGTCATTGTCCGAAAATGAATATGTGCCATGTTTCTAAGCGAAGGTACGAAACCCACGTCCCTTTCCAATCGCGTGGAGCGCGTGAAATTAGCGTTTGGTTCCTCGCCTTTAAATTAGAGGGGAATGGGGACAGCTCTCCAAAATGGAAGATCTTTTGTCATCTCATATTATAATTTCCACAATCAATCTTGAATCTATTTTGATACTATACGTTGTTTTGCAATTATTTTAGTTCAAAATGGGAGTTTTTGTTTAATAATTTCAAAAATATAGTTCTTTTTTTTTTGTGTTTTTAAAACCATTATTTCTAATAATAATAATTGAAAGCTATTGATAGCATATTGTAATAATAATTTTGGTGGAAAAATTTTTGTTTTAGAATAATAAATTTAGTAACTATGATAGAATCTCGGGTCCAAAAACTAGCAGTTCGCCCTATTAGTTTTCCAGAACCTAAATAACTCAATTTTCTCCCGTGAATTATATTGTTTTAATGAATTAGTTCGATTTAAAACTTAAGATAAGGGGTGTAAACAAAAAAAGATTTATAAGTCATTATTAATGGACTTTGATTTACCAGATTCTGAGAGGTCGGTATCGGTTTATGCCGAATTTTTCCACATATAATTGCTTCAACCACATTTTTTAAATGAACCAGAGACAATTTGAATTGACATTGTAAAAAATCCGCTACATAATGAATTACTTATTTTTCAAATGATTCATATCATTAAGTGTACCCATTTTAAATTTCAATAATTTTTTTCATGCATTTCAATATTTGAGTATTTGATTTTGTGTTCAAATCTCATTGGAATCTTTATATATATACACAAGCTTCTATAATAATTATATAATGATTGTAAGTTAATTATGATATACTCACGATCACACTCAATAGAATTTGAATCCAAAATCTTTAATAAGAGAACTTAAGATCCAAGCCACTATATTGTTTTCTAACTTATCAAAATAAGTATTAATTTATTATAACTAATCGTTTATAACACACCCTATGTGTATGCATAATTTTTTAGTATTATTTATAATAAAATTTTAGCAAATTTGTACTACTTAACAAAATATATACAAAAAATATGTCAATGTTAAATTTATAACAGAGAGTAGCGAAAAAAAAAAGATGATTGAATATATATATATATATATATATATATATATATATATAAAAGCCAAGACGCCCAAATGATGCCCTCTCTTAATATATAGTATAGATTAATATAAATTACTAAAATTTATTAATAATTAATATATTTATTCACTGTGCATATTTATGAAGTGTCTAGCAACCAATTTACTTAATAATAATAATAATAAAAAAAAATGCATTATGGAGTTTGGGTGTTGACCGTAGAGATCCTTACATATACAAAAGGTGGTACAGATACGTCCATACAATCAACCACAATTAATTATGAGGACCCTTTTTTTAATTATAATTCTTCCAATTTTGAGAAGATTAAAATTAAATGGTAGGTGTAGAGTCATATGAATTTAGATGTGATGATGGGAGATAATGACTATATTATGATTAAAACTCGCACTTTATAAATGAACAGTGTCTAATGTTGTCGGTGGCTGCTCTGCTGCTCATGTCCTAATACGTCTCATGCTTTTCGTGCCTACTTTTTTTTTTTTTTTTTTCTTAATAATGATATGTTTATTTATTTATGGTGTGCTATTTTTATTTGTGGGGTTTCTTTTTTCATTAGGATATACTAATTAAATGTATTGGATTCCAACAATTTGCAGAGGTGGGAGAGACACTTTTTTACTTTTTTATTTTATTTTTTAATATACATAATTGTATCAATATTTTGATAAATTGAGTAATACATTAATATGATTAAAAATAACAAATAAATTACTATACTTCACATAAAGTGAAATGAATATTCATACCCAATGGAATTCGACTCTATAACTTTGAATTTGTTCATAAATTTTAATTTTAACCAATAAATTAAAACAATTATTAGTAACACTTTTTACTTTATGTTGTGGGAATTTGGTACATGAGTTTCCTTTTTTCCTAGTGCTTTTGTTCACCCAATTGGGAAATAAAATGATCACTTTTTGGGTAAAACTTGATGTGAACTTTCTTAATAATTAAGTATCTACACAATTGCTACACTTGTGATTTTGATGTTTATTTATTAGTATAACATATAACAAAAATAAGAATACATTAATGATAAATGGTATTAAGGATATTAAATATTATCTTAACGTAATAATTTTTTACAACCGATGAAATGTACGTAAAATTTAAAATTGTTACTTATAAATATAGCAACACACAAATCGAATTTTGTTTTTATCATGCTGACGTGGCTTGCGACTCAATTGGTATTCCATACACAAGGTCTTGTTTACTCTTAACACTTTTTTTAAGAAAAAAAAAATTATTAATCTTATAGATTTGTCATAAAAAAAATGTTTAGAAGAAGGCATTGGAATTTAATAATTTTCAAATTTTTTAATTACAATAAGTAAGAACGTTCGCCTACATCACTTGCCTATGTTACATTAAATACAAATTTAGCTACGGTTAAGCATTGCTAAAGTTATTATTTATTATAAAAATGTCAATGACAATTTCTTGACTATCACTTTGTATAAAACAATGGATCCGGGTTTGAATAATAACTTATAACTCTCATATAAAATTACCCCCCACAAATTTAAATAAATAATTCCCATCTCAAAAATATAGCTCCACAAGGCCCACCTTAGTTTCCACGTCTGTTCGACAATAAATTCTTCTCTGCTCGAACCAGGAAGATTCGAAATAGGACAATTACAGTATGCTCTTTAAAATTTATCTTAATTATAAATATTTCTTATTATTTTAAAAAATTATAAATACGCTTTGAAATGACAAATACCCCAATAAATACCTGTACAACAAGTTGTCGTAAAGAGATATTTGTTAAAGTATTTATAATTTTTCAAATTAAAAATTATTTATAATTACGACAAATCTCAAAAAGTCCGATTCCCTTAGAAATATCCAAAAAGATTGAGAACATGAATGAATTCTCTTACAATTTGCTTCGACAAGAGAAGGAAAGTATATTTTGGCAATCCATATTACAACTAAGTAGTTGCCATGATACTTCTCATGGTTTAAGTAGCAAGAAAGCACCACCCCCTGATCAATTTAGGCTTTTCCAGCAAAATATCGTGTTGAATCGAATCAGCCCTATAACCATATTTTTTGTTCCAAAAATTGAGAAAGACATTCTAAGTTCCAAAAATATCCCACTTGCCTAAAAAGAACGATAGGTATTATTGCGAAAGCTGATAGGTATATGTTTTGAGGAAATAAAGAAACCAGCTATGCAGAAATGCATGATGCATGATGCATAATGGAAGACAGGCATACGAAGCCAAACCCAACAGCCAACCATTCATCAAGTTTTTATAGAAGATTCGGTGCATCATTGAATAAAGAGTGTAGAATCTCTGCGAAGTTCTACCCTGTGAAGGTTTCAGTACTTGGTCCATGTTTTTTACAAACAAATGTACAGGCAGATGCACATAAACTATGAAGAAAAGCAAGTTCGTAAACAGTTTCAAATAAAGTTGTTTTTTCTGCTATTGTTTATTGAGTAAGAGAAGAATTGTAGCTCTCTCTAGCCTTACTCAATGAAGGGTTAAAGTCTCCATCGTCAGCATGACATATTTGGGGAGGAGAGACATACACCTGAAAAGAAAAACAAATTCATTGTGACGTGTGCTGGATGGATTTCAAGATATAAGTAAACCTAGAATCAGCTTATGGTACAGGAATAGAACTACACTAAGGCTCCCAACGTAAAAAGATACCACTAAAAATTTTGGGTGTGAAACTCAACAAGCAACCGCATGAGGCAAGAAATAGTAGGATATATGAAGAAAAATAGTGATGTACATTAATTTGAAAGATTACAATGAAACAACATCCTGAGCACTTTGAGCATGAAGCACTAATATATATAACCAGGCTAAGTTAGTTACAGTGATTTGTGCCACTAAGAGAAATTCAGAGGTCTACGGCACGCGACTGTACTGCTTTTCTCCTCAATTTACATCTATTCCACATGATAGTTTATTCTCATGTTCCTACACTTCTCATCCAATGAATATTTGAAGCTTAACTTTCATCATGCTGCAACAAGTAATTCACACATAACCATGATCAAGTTCCTTCCATTTTTGCAGAAATATTTCACACAATCAGATGTCCCATATGACCCGACCAAACAGTTTTAGACTTGTGTCTAAGTCTCCTAATTTGCATCAGTTCAGGAATTCCAAAATCCTAAATTGCTATAGATCATTTTCAACCATCTATAATCTTTTTTTGGAATATTTTAGAAGCAACTTTTCCTATATGATAGTTAGCAAGATAGACAGTCACATGAAGTTAAAATGAGAAAAAGAAGAAACAACTTGATTACAAACACAAGCAAGAAACTGGAGAGTATAAGCTTCATCAAGTACTAAGAAGTTGAGATCAGGAATGAGCTTTAAATGCAACTATGAGTTCGCCAAGCTCGATTCAATGTGTCAAAAATTACAAATATCAACAGATAGGCTTGGCTAGTTAAAATCTTGAAAACTCACCTTCAAAGATGAAATGCTGAAGAGGATGCACCTTCTTAAATAACATCATAAACTTAACTTCAAACTGGACTTGCGGCAATAGAAGTAGAATTATTGCCATTTGATGGTGTTTCATTGGGAGTTTCTCTATTACCATGGTTGCTGCATCCTGTGACTGAAGGATCTACTACATTATTTGCTAGCGGAACTCGACCAGCACTATTGTTATCCCTAGTTTCAAGGCGTTCCATCATGCGGGATACAGTAGCAATTCCAGCATTTACCTCTCTCCTAACACCAGAACCAATATCTGCCATAGAAGAGCTTCGAGAAAACAGCTTTTCCTTCCATCCTCTTGTACTTCTTGAAATTGACTCTTTGTATCTTAAAAAGTGATTAGTATATGCAAACCATCAGAATTCAAAAGGATCAAATAATGGCTCAAAATGTATAAATAAGATAAAAGAAAAGGACATAGAAGTGTCCCGTCAGCAAATCATACTTCATTGACATTGTGTTTAGTCGGGATTTCCAAGTGTCTGAAAAAGACTGAAACTCAGAAGGTCCTGCACTGTCGAGATTTGGCAAGGAAGACTCATTTGCACGGCTTCTAAATGGATGATAGAAAGTCAAACCAACAAACAAAAAGAAATATCATTAAAAATCTATTGAACAATCTTAGTTAAATTAGTAGAACTCTGAAAGGCCAGGATAGAAGCACTACCTATTATCATTAGCTATTCCTTGGCAAGTAGTTGCCCTGAATAAAGATCTAGATGATGAAGCAGAAACTTGATTGCTTTGAACAGAAGCTGGCACAAGCGGAGATGAAGGACTAGTTACTGTTGTTGCAGCTGGTTCAGTTTCTGCTCCACCAGGAGATAGGGAAGCTGAAACAGGAGCAGTGGAAGACGAATTTGGATTTGCTGAGAACACAACAAACTGTGGTTGACTATGAGCAGATGATCGACTCCTTGAGCCCTCCCTCCGAGCAATGCGGCGAGTCCTCCCCATTGCAGCCGCTGCCGCCAAATGTTGTATAATCCGCTCCTCAAGTT
This sequence comes from Sesamum angolense, assembly GCA_034509725.1. Lineage (NCBI taxonomy): Eukaryota > Viridiplantae > Streptophyta > Magnoliopsida > Lamiales > Pedaliaceae > Sesamum > Sesamum angolense. The sequence continues at coordinate 4,294,004 of JACGWL010000008.1, forward strand.
CAGGATCATTCACTCCCACTGGTAACTGCAGTAGTGAGAACTAATGAAGTACCAGCAGAAAGTGAAAAGGTGAAATACTGTTAAATAATACAGAAGGCAGACTGACATGCTGCAACTCAAAATCCCCAAGGGTGGGATGATGAAATATGGCCGCATTCCTCGACGGAGTGAACCTAAAGGCTCTCTCCTGTTCAACAGCCTCAAGCAACTCTTGACTGGCATGATACCGTAAATTGTGTTACCACAAACACAAGAATAAGAGACTGTTTAAAAGCAAATGCAATTAGAAGAAAGAAAGAAAGATGAACGTCAACCTGGCAGGATCTTTCAGACTGACAGATTGCCAACACATTGGACAATTGGAGCTTCTTTGACACCTGCTCATACACATAAAAGATATAAGATTTCTTTTCCACCCTTAATTTCCTCAAAACACTTAATTAGTTTCAAATAATTTTTAGATATAAGTTTACTAAATCATAGCCTCATCAAGCTAATGCCAAGGTCATGAAAACTCTCCCAACGACATGGTTAAAATGTCATGAAAATAATTTTGCAGAAACAGATCTAGATTACTGATTGTCCACAAGCTCCAATAAAACATATGTAAGTTCAGGTCATAATAGTTTCCAGATAATCTTAACAACCAATTCTTTTCGCATATAACTATAAATCTGGAGCTCAAGAATTAATACAGACAATCAACTACTTAACATTATCATTCTCCTTGAAGTATGTACCTAGCAATTAGACAGCCTATACATCTCTTTAGCAATGGAACACTCTCATTCTCTCTCAAAGTTCATTCAATACCTCCTCAAAGTCACTGCAGCTAACTCCCACGCAGTTAACTAAGTTTGCAACTCCACCAAAGAACACAAATAAACTAAATAATGTTCATGCAAATGTTAACTCCTCAGTGAAAATGCTTGTTAACCTGTGGCTGGCAACATTTAGACGGTATCTACAGTTAAAAGTACAACAGATGTCTTTATTTGTTCCTACTACATATCCCACATATCATACTCAGAAACAAACTATGAGCTTAACTAAGAATGGTGAGTAGCATATAAGCCTGATAGTAGGCCAAGAATTGGGGGAAGGCACAAACATAACATAGCTATTCAGGAAACCACAATTCAAATCATGATAAACACAGGGGCATACCATTCAAGAATGCAGTGAAGGTGGAATTCATGCTTGCAGCTTGTCACCTACAAGGAATGATACAAATGATTTCACTCATATGAAAAAATGATAACCCAAAACATTCTGGTGATTATAAAAATGCAAAAGAATCATTCTATGAGGCACTTCACCGTAGAAGGATCACTATCAGAAAAGGCCTCTAGGCATATGCTACAAGCATCATCACAGGCATCCTGAATCCCCCCTTCTACAAAAGCTGCCGCTGAAGTCATGTGACTTTCTGTCTTCTTGACCTCATCCATTCCAGGAACCTTAAACACAGAGCAAAAAGAAAAGGAAAATAAGTTGGTTCACCTTCACTGTTAAAGATGCTCAATCAATAAATTTTGCTCAAGCAAATCCTTTCAGAAATAAGGCATGCAAACAGGAAAAAGGAAAACTCCATATAATATGCCATATTCCTGACATGGACATGTTTGTTTTATTTTTTGGTTGTTTAAGACTCTAAGAGAAACCCAAAAGCATTAGAATGTGTGCCCATTTTTTTGTAAAACACACAATTCAATATACTTTCACTTATCACTTTTATATAGCTTATACTAACACAATATACAAACCAAATATCCTGAAAACTCCCAAAAGCACTTACATTTATCTTTTATCTTTCTCTCTTAGTTCCAAAAACAAAGGAAATACTTCATGAATAAACCAAAGAACGCATCGGGGGAGGACTGATATCCTGATTGCATGCCAGAGAAATGGTTTTTCTGTTGAAACGTGAAAGAAAAACGAATTAACCGAAAAGACTTCTAATTGATCCTAAATCACGAACCTAACTGAATTCAATTGTTCAACAAGCACCAACAATTCTCCTACATGAAATTAGCCGACATAACACCATAATACCCGATAACAACAGTGCAAATCTACAAGCACCATGTATACAAAATACATACAATGAACACGCCGAAATAGCAGAAACATTATACGGGGGAAAAAGAAAATTTAAGAAATTCAAAAAGTATCAAAAGTATAACCTAATGAAGCCTGAATCAATTAGATGATGATTCAGATCGGACAAAAGCTTGCCATCATGATCTTGTAAAATAAAACTTTACCTCCGTCAGACGTTGGAATGGGTCAAAAATCGGAGAAGATGGCCATCAATTTCCACAAACCGACCATTGAAATCTTCCTTCTTCTAAGGAGAAAAATTAACGCCCAGGTTCCATTGAAGCAAACCTCGCAAATTTAGAGAGAGAAACAGAAAAGAGGGATATGTGATGTGTGTGAAAAGAAGAAGAGATGGATATGCAGCAGGGCAAGCTCTTTCAGCCTTTTTTTGTTTATTTACGACTCTTAAATCTTTGGAAAAATTGCACTTTTCGTCCAACGCCAGAGAGGGTCTTGCACTTTTAGTGTCGTGATTTACAAATTTAGTATATTTAGTCCCGCAAAATAAAATTGTGGGATAATTATATTTATACCCTGACCTATGATTTATTTATATAAATTATTTTTATATTTTGCAAAATTAAAAAAAAAATTATTCCTAATAACCAAAAAATAAAGGTAGTTTGTGTAACGATACTAATATTTTTAGAGTGTGTGTGTGAAATTTTAAAAAAAGTAAGGGTGGTTTTGTGTAAGTGATAATAATATTTTGATGGGTGTATGTGTAATTATCTAAAAAAATGGGTAGTTTGTATAATAAGTTTAAATCAAGGAGTGTAAATGTAATTATCCCTAAAATTTTTAGTATTTTCTATTTTATGGAATAAAAATTAGAATATATTAGTGCCATAAAATTTGTAATATATTTGGTCCTACATAGTAAAAAAGTATAGTATTTTTAATTCTGCATTAAATCTAGACATTCAATCCATATTTTAAAAAATCTTACGGTTGGTTTATTTTCTACAAATTTCCATCATTAGATGTAAATCAAATAAGATATAACGGCTTATAAATTAAGATATAAAATAATCTATTATTAAAATTAAGCCCAAATCTCATTAAGGGCATGTGTGAATCACAATCGAATAGAGTGAATATTTTGCTACATTTTGAAAATCATAATTTTTATTATTTTATTTTTCATAAGAAGTATTTTGAACATTTCCCAAAAACAATATTTCCTTAGTATTCCATTCTCACAACTCCATCACTATTATAACTCATATTTGTCTTAAGCTCACTATACTAAATATAAAGGATACTGCTTAACGAGATTATGGAGTTGATAATGTAGGAAAGTCGGTCCAATTAGCATCTTCATACGCAGAGTTCTTCGACTACCCTGTGTTCTGGAAGGTCGCTCAAAAGACAAATTCGAAGCACGCATTCACTTGTAATTTTATTAATGATGACACATTTATATCACTGTTCCTCGAAAGGTGAGCCCGTTTGAAGAAGTTGAGCTGCCCATAAATATTGTTACCAGGCCATACACTTTATGTTAAGACAACTATAGTGGACATGACTACTTGAGTCCATTCCACCAGTTACGGGCCCAACTGAGAGTGTGCTAATTGATTTAAGTTGGTTAAAATTCGATTTGAATTAGAATTTAAAAAAAAAAAAAAAAATGAAGAGTGGTTGGGGGGGTTTAAGGACAAGGAGGAGTAGGACCCAGGAGGCTGCAAATAGGGGCAAGGAGACAACAATGTACTAGCGGAGTAGTGTTGGGGGGGGCCTCTTCCGTCTGAAACCACCTGGCCTCTCACCACGGCGACCTTCCGACACCGACCCTTCCATGCCTAAAGTACAACTACAAACCTTTTATTATCATGATGCTCAACACACTGTTTTTAACCACCCCATCATCATACCTGTTTTTACTTTTTACCAACGCCATCCAAAGATTCCCTCCAACTTTTCTCCTATCTCTTTTCTTTTTCTTACATCATATTGTGCTGTTATAACACTTTGCATGAGTAAATACTGCTACATGGGAGGTTATTAGGAAGAAAGGTACAAATTTGGTAATAATTAGATGAAAATTACTTAAATAATGGCCTTTTTTTTTTAAATAACATACCTCGAGGGAGTAATACATATTCATGTAGTACAATTAACATTATCCGGATCAAGAATTTGTATAAATACTTTTCGCTCGACTTGTCGAAGGAAAGCAAATTGATACTAACTAGTTCTATTATTTTTTTTATTCTTAAACTCATCTGAGTGTCACATAATTATCTTAAAAATACTATTTATCGTAATGGGGCAATAAATAATGGATCGATAAATATTCATCGAATTACTCGAGAATCTTGGAAATCAAAACTCATGTAATAGGAAAAAATTGGTAAAAATTTAGATTTACTGCATTGAACCTTTCATGCAGTTCTATAATACTGTGAGAGGTCCTAAAGTCGTTGTCAAAAAACATGTACTAGCTCTAGCTTAGCCATTGGATCATTACCCGGTTGATTCAAAGCAGACAAACCACCAACATGCAGTTCCTCATTGTCTGCATGTCTTAATGCTTCTGGATTTTTCTTCTTGTGGTTGCCCAGTTTCCATCCATTCAGACCAACAAAATATGCATCATTTTGTTCGAAAATATCAAGAAATATTATTCGACTATAGTAATAATATCAATTTCATTTCAGTGTCACAAAATCATATATTTTCGCGTACATATCATTAATTTACTCAATGGTACAATAAACAAAAATTGATAATTTGTCTAACGACAAAACTTTATCATAATAATTGTAAAACATCTCACTATTACACTCGTACCAAAATATCGTTCTAATTTCAAAATGGACCAAGATTTTCATAAGTTGTACGCTATAATTTTTTTTTTTGAAAAATTAAAAAAGAGTTTATTTTTCTTAAAAAAGATTGGGAAAATTAATTTACCAAGAAAGGATAAAAATAAAAGTAGTAAAGATTATAATTATTAATATTTATGAAATACTAAATATATTTTCCAGTAATTATTTTTATTTACTGCGGTTAGATTTCACTTCTTTGCGAGGGGCTCCTCCAGAAGCCGGCGCCGTAGAACTTATCCCACATTTCCTTCTCAAGCTCGATTACTTCCTTATCGTCGGATGCTTCCAGCGCGTTGACCATGGCGACGGGGCTCGTCACCGGGTGGATTTGGAACTCCCTCTCGTCGCAGTTGCACCTCCGCGGCGGCAGCAGTCCCTTCTTCATCAACCGGCGGTTGCGCTTCCTTCTCAGCGCCTTCCGGGCCAGCCCCGCCGGCAATTTGTACGCCACCAGTACGAGGAGGTTCACCAGCCCGCACGGGCAGCAGCAAGCCACCGCCGCGCACTCCGCCGTTGTCCCTCCTGCCACCTCCGCTAGCCTCACTTTCCTCACGCTGCCCTGCGACGAGCAGTCCGTGTTCTCCAGCAGCGGCTGCCGGCGATCCGCCGACCCCTTGTTCCGCAGCGTGATTTGCCTCGTCATTGCAAAAAACTAACCTAGTAGGATCAAATTCCTCCTCCCTCCTTCCTCACAACCAACCAATCACACCTCCAGGAAATTCCTCTACCTGCACCTAAAAATCACCACAAGAAAAACACAGACACACACAAATAAATCGAAGCCCTTCAACGATTCTGTCCGAACTCAAGAAATCCCAGTACAAAGATTGCAGAAAATTACCTTACACAACTTCTATATACGATGGGCAGAGCAAGAGATTGCCATCCTCAGAGGGCGGCGCGTGTGGGGTGAAGGCAGAAATCGACGCCGGGCTACAGAGTAAACACGGCGAGTGTGGGGGAGGAAGCTTTATTGGTTTTCTTTGTTCTTCTTATTATTGGATTAATTAAGGAAGTTGGTCCCAGAATAGTAGGGAGATTTCTTAAAATGTCTGAAGAAATTCAACTGATTGGCCGCCCTGTTTTTCAGCTTGTCTTTCAATTTCTTGCTTCAAAATACAAAATAAAAGAGAGGTGGAGAAGAGAGGTCGTGAGTGCGAATTTAAAGAGAGGGTACAGAGTAAAGAGAGGAGGTAAGAGACAACAAATCTACGTGAAGGCAGCTTACCCTTAGCCACACATACATTAATCTCTTCCCCATGCCTTCCCACATTTTAAGTACCCACAAATACTAAAAATCACGTCTCTCATCTTCCAAAATTCTAATACAAACTCACTTTTGGTTCAACTTGAATCAATTCAAGCCATAAATATAATATATTTGTTATGTAATATGTGTATAATTTATAAAAAAATAATTAATCACATGATCAGTATATCATTCTTGCTTGCTTAGTTTAATTATCAAGCCATTCTGTAGTAGTTTGTTTTAATTTGAATTTTATTTAATTTGCCCCCAATTAGGAGGTCAGTGGTTTGTTGCTTTAGCAACAAGAACAAACACAAGTGCTTTGGGTCGGAGTTAGCTCTGTTCGTGTCCCTCATTGAAGGGTAAAAAATTTTGTGTTAAAAGAAAATAAATCGATTGGTAAACAATACAGTAGTCGATGTTGATTTTGGAACATGTCTTTCAATTTACTTGAAAAAGCATTTATAGTCTTTCTACAATGGTTGTTCTTTAATAGGTAGAATGGTGAGATATTGCATTTGAGGACGACGTGAAAATTTGACGAGCTGACTTTATCCATTCTCGATTTAGTTATGTGATTGTGATTGTTTTTTTGGAAAAAATGGTTGTGGTTTACTTTTATATATCATGATTAATATTTTTGTAACTTATTATTAATTATTTGAACAAATTTGTGACGTAACAATGCATTTATTGAATTTAATTATGCTTATCTTTTACAAACATAAGAAACAAATGTGCAGCAGGACGGAAGCAACAAAATTTTATGAGAGTAATGAGAGCATAATAGATAAATGTACGATTTCACATGAAGTATAAATATTAAAATGATCGAATGATCATCGTGGGTTCATACATATTAGCATTTAGAATGTATCAAAGTCGGATCGTAAAAACTTTAAATTAATAAATCAGATTCAAAAAGTTTGACGATCGTAATTATACTGTGGAGAGGTCTTGATACGACATTCATAAAATGCACCTCGACATCAAATATTCAATTTTAATCCTAAAATTAGGTGTATTTTATCGGGTTAAGTGCAAAAATGCCTATGAAAAAAAATAAAATCCAAAAAAAAAACCCTATAATTTAAAAAATAATTCAATTTAATTTAGGATAAATTGCATAACACTCCCCTCTGTTTTAGGAAAATAGCGCGAAATCCCCCTGTGTTAAAAAAATAGGCAAAAAACCCCCGTGTTATCTAAAATAGAGCAAAATACCCCCTCTCCGTTAGAAACTAACGGAGAGTGAGCCACACTCGCGGCTTGTGCAAGTTGTCCTCATTTTTTGTTGATTTTCAGATTTTCCAAGTGCACAAAATGTCCAATTTACCCCTTTGTTTGATAATGTGCACATCTTTTAAAATTCATTATTTAAAAAAAAGTTTATAAATATAAAAAATTACTTATGATATTATATATTATTAATTAAATTAATTATTATTTAATTTAAAATATATTTTGATATTTTATTTATAAAAAATACTAATTAAATATAAATTAATATTTATTTGAATAATATATTATTATTTAAATATACAAATTAAGTTATCAATTTTTTAATTTTATATTTAAGTATTTTAAATATATTAATTAGGTAAATATTTATTTATAAAATATACTAATTAATTATATTATATTAAAACTTAAACATTTAATATTATTATTTAAAATAATCCTTCTTCTCTTCTTTCTCGTCGGCGGAGACTGGGCGACGGAGATGGACCTCCGTCGCCCAGAACCTGGGTAATTAGGGGCGATGTCGCCCCCACGGCAAGGGGCGACATTTAATTTATATATATATATATGTTTACATTTTTTTCCGTCGCGCGCCTCGTCGCAGACGGAGAAGAAGACTGGGCAACGGAGGTGGGCCTCCGTCGCCCAGAACCTGCAATTAGGGGCGACATCGCCCCCCACGGCGACGGGGCAACGCAAGGTCACCCGTCGTCGCCCCCCTCTTGCACAGGCGACGGCGAAGTCGCCTAGACTGTTCTGGGTGACGGCGGGCGGCCGTGGCCGTGACACACAAATATATATAATATATATTATCTAATATATATATATACATATAATGTATATATAAGTATATAAAAATAAATATTTTTTTTAAAATTATTTTAGATCTGGACCGTTCATTTTTACAATCAAAGATCAATGGTGGTTATAAAAAGGGTATAACGGTTAATTTAACAAAAATTTAACGCCGTTAGGGGCTTAGCTAACGGAAGGGGATAGTATGCATCATTTTGGAAAACACATGAGTTTTTTTGCTTATTTTTTTAACACAGGGGGGTTTCGCGCTATTTTTCTAAAACACAGGGGAGTTTTATGCAATTTACCCTCCAATTTATAAGGAGAGGTAAATTACATTAATTTTTTAAATCACAAGTAAGTAAATTACACTTTATTTTTTTCATAGGAATTTTAAAACAAATATATTAATACGCGAGGATAAATTGTATTTATCTTGTATTTTATCATATGAATGATAAATTACATAATAAATAAAATACGGCTATCAGTATTTGATAGTTTTTTTTTATTATTTTTTATGATAGGAGTATTTGTTAGTTAAACAAGAGTTAGCAAATGAGGGGGGGCCGCGTGTTAAGGAATGGTGAGATTTGCTTGTAAGAGAAAACAAAAAATAATAATAATAATATATTTTTGTGATGATGGTTGGCTTGGGGGGATGACGTGTACTAATAGGAATAGAAATTTGGAGTCAACCGGAAGGTCGCTGTCACGCACTGCCGTGGACGGATGAGCTGGCTCTGGCTTGCTAATGATTTCATTTCAACCCCCAATAATTTCCAAATCAAATCTTTGTTAGAATATGGATATTTATGTGGGTTAACCACACCGCCCCAAAATCCCTTTTCCTTCCCTTTTTCTGCTCCCAATATATATTTTTTCGTTAAATTAATATTATAATTGTATATCTTTATTTACTGAATCCAATAGAATTATGTTCTGAATTTTAATTATTAATAATTAATATAAATGAATTACTTATATTAAATATTTATTATCAATTATAATTTTTTTTATTATTATTTATAATAGATCAATGCCCTTACATTGATGATCATAATATTTTGGTATAAGGTTTTAATTTCGTCAACTAAAAAATTATTACTACATCAAATTTTCAAAAATTACGATAATTTTAAATATTGGAGTCACAAGATTGTTTTAATACAGAGATTTTAATTGTTAGAAATACTTATATCATCCAACACAATTTTTGATAAGCAAGTTGAGTGCTCCAATTTAGATTGATTTTTTTTAAATTTTAAATTATAGTATTCTTATTTTTATATATATATGCATTTTATGTGTAAAAAATTACATTTTATGTTTTATTTATACACATGACAGTATAAGTTTAATGGAAAAAAATATAAAATAGGATATGAAATGTAATGTGGCTACAGTCACTCCATTTGGGAGCTTTTGCATATATACATATATACTATATGTGAATTTAAATAAAAAATAATAAAACTTTAATTAATTAAGGATAAGGCGATGATAATGCATGCTTCTTCAATTGAAAAATGGGATAATTATATTTACACCCGATCTATGATTTATTTACATAAATCATCTCTATTTTTTGCATAATTACATAAATTATTTACAACAATAAAAAAATATAGGTAATTCGTGTAATGATGCTATATTTTTAGCGGATGTGTGTGTAATTTTTAAAAAAAAGTAAGGGGTGGTTTGTGTAAGTCATAATGATATTTTGGTAGGTACACGTATGTGTAATTATCTAAAAAATATGAGTGATTTGTGTAAATCGACCATATATCAAGAGGTGTAAATGTAATTGTGACTTAAAAAATAGGAGATGTTTGGACCCTTAAGTTAGGTGGTTGGATAATTAATTATTTTGATTAAGACTTGATTACGCAAAGTAATTATTTAGAAGTCATTTCCATAAATATTATTTTGAATTGGATGGGCACCGCCTAAACTTAATTATTTAATATGATGGGACTTTTTGGTAATAATTATGTGTGTAGAAGCAGCGAGCGGAGGCGGGAGGTTTGGGAATTCCCGAGTTACGAATGGCAGGCCTTAGCTTAGGCTATTCGTAGATGGCATGCTAACCATTTGCTCCCTGTATCTGTGGGGGATGGCGATTGGGTGAAGTATTTCGATCGAACGCTGCCAATGATATCTTAGAAATTTGATTCATTTATAATGACGCGACAATGCATTAGTTTTTATGGCGTGCAGATGTTCATTGCATAAATTTGTGACTGATACAAAAATTGGACGGCTATGATGTAAACATCACGACATTCACTAGAATCTCATGCACTGCGCATGTCCACCATCAATGATTCCATTAGTTGTACAAAATTACATTTATGGTCCTATAATTATAAATTGTTGGTATCTCTTAATATATATATATATATATATATATTATAGATTGTTAATATTTTGGTTGTGTAATTTATTTTATTTACACGTTTAGTTCTTTTTTATTTTTTATTTAGAAAAATTTAGTCATGAGTTCATTAGTTTGTAAATTTAGTCGAGTATAGATAATTTTAATTTCCTTCACATTAGAGTAGATCATATTTCGATCTTGTAACTTAATGAGGTCCGTTCTTTAGAGATAACTGCTCATGGACTTCTAGGTCGGGAGGTCGGAAAACCAGCTTGGGACTTGCATAAAAGTGTAGTGCCAAACTTAATTCAGCATAAGCACTCCAACACTCAAATTAGGTCGGGTAAGGAGTATAAGTCGTAGGTAAGAATATGATCCGGATCGCAAATCGTCAGTTACCTCGTGTCCTCGAAAAGGTTTGGGACTTGAGAAAAGAAAGCAGAATATTAAGCTTATTGGGAGATCCCCAAACTAAAACCCTTCGATACCTAAGTCAGTGAAGGAGTTCGAGATAGATAAAGCGATTTAATGAGAACTCGAAGCAAACTTAAAACGTTCTAATTCTGATTTTTTGTATCATAAATGTCTTGCCACCAATGAACTGTGGATTAGGTATTTATAATGTCTGAATGAGTTCACCTACTTGTCTAAAGAGGTCCATTTGCATTGTACCACGTGTCAGGATCTTACCTGATAGATTAGACAAATCAACGATCCCCAACAATTGGTTCTCTGAGTCGGTTCGTGGATCCGGGTCATTGGAGCAGGTCGGGTCGCTACATGACCTGGATAAATGGGTTTTTTTAGTTGGATTACGGGCCTGGGTCGTTGGAGCAACCTAACCCAAATCGATGGATTCTCTAAGTCAAGTCGCGGGTTGAATCGCGAGGGCAAGGGATCTTAAGTATAACTCTGTAATAAACACTAACTTTTAGGGGTATTTATGTTATTTTTTAAATAAATATGATATATCCATATCAGAATATATTTGAGTGGGGGGTTGATACTTGAATAGTTAACTTGACTTTTATAATGATTCGGGGTATATATACTAAAGGCCACTCATACGGATGACATATGTCCTCCAAGAGATGGCGACACGTGTCTTCAATCTTGCATCTTTTGTTGTATTATGCACTTGAACACTTATGGGCCTCACTTGTTCTTGGGGCAATAATACCAATGGGATATTTTGGGCCTCCCTCTAATATCTCGGGCCTTTGTCTTTTTTATCCATATTATAATTATAGTTATCTACAATCAAAATTATCAATACAATACAAAATTTGATATAAAAAAAGAATTGGCTAAATATGAGATGCTTAATTTTTTTTAGAAAAAAAAATAACTAAATATGTAATTTAAGTTACATGACAAAAGTCTTAATGACCTATAATTACAAGACAAATACCCTCTTATTGTTTGAAAAATTACCAATATCCCTGATTTTAACTGATGTTTAACAATTAGCCTAAGTCATTAAGTAACCAAAATGCTCTTGTGGATTAAGAAAAATATAATTTAATTTATTTTTAAAAAAATCTATTTTTTTTAACTAAGTGGATAATTTTTTCTTATAACTTTTAAAATATTTTCATCCACCCCGTTCGATTTTTTTACAAACTTTTAGTTTTTTAAAAAATTTAAAAAATACAATAAAGGTAAAGTTGATAATTTCATACATCCATTTAAAAATTACATAATCTTATCAATATTTAAAAAACAATTATAATTTTTTAAATAATGAAAAAAAATATTCATAATTATGTCAAATTTTATGGGAGGCAGTAATTTACCCTATTTTATATATAGGAGAAATTAAGTACCACAACCATTTAATTAACAGGCAATCATTGACTTGTTAAATGCTATCTATTTCAAATGTGTGTACTTGCCCAGCTAAGTTGAATCAATCTTATATAAATTATTGGTTTAATTAAATACAGTACAGCAGTATTAATATTTTATTTTTGACATATGGTTATATATATCCAATTATTTAAAAATTAATTAATTAATCTCATGTTTCAAATTAATTTATTAATTCCAAACTCAATTCTTTATTTAATTACAACTTTAAAAAAAATGCAAAAAGTTTGAAATACAAACAGACCACCTCCTCTCCTCGTACAAAATTAAAAGCAATCATACACCCATATTTATATATATATATATATATATATATATATATATATATATATATATATGAACAAAGCATGGGTATGGACGATAGCCGCCGGTAGCGACGGCCCGCCATCCGCCGTGGACGGCTGCGACCCAGAAATTAAGATATATAATTAATCACATATACCCCCTAAGGTTCCTCTGTTGTAAAATGCCTTTATACATAGCTTGCCAATTTTGGGGCATGGCCTCCAGATTTTCACCATTTCTCCGGCCGGCCCGCGCCCTCCCGCCGTAACCCTTCTCAGCCACTTCGGCGGCGAACCTCACCTTCTTCTTTGGCTCTTCTCTCACGGCGGCGGCCCCTGAATATATATTTAAGTTCATGCAAATTAATTAATATATATATATTGTATTAATTATAAGAAATTTAAAAAATAATTAAAAAAAAATGAAGTGGAAAGAAATGAAAATAAAGAATTTATTACCAGATGATGAGGTGTTGATCTGAAACTCGATTTGGTTGATGAAATTGGAGAGAAGTCGATTGTGGGCTTGCATGGCGAGGTAAACCACGCTTCCTGACACTGCCACCACTGCTATGAAACACGTTTTTGAAGAACTATCCATACTGCTTATTAGAGCTGTGCGCAGGAGAAGAATTCAAAGCTGTTTTATATATAGTTGGGTGGAATTAAGATGGTGATGGGGATGATGATGATGATCATGACCACGACAAAGTAAGAAGTCGCATTTGACGAGAGTTTCAATGTAATGGGAAAAAAGGAAGTTTTAATTAATTTATTTGAGTGTTGAAATTAGATTAATTATACAAAATTAAACCCCATTACTATAAGATTATGAATTCGCATCCCACACCGACGTGTCGAATTTTATTTTACTTTAATAATACTTGTTGCTATATTTTAATAACAGTTATTTATTAAATATTCATATTTAATATATATAATTATCGATAATTATTAGATAAAAATATTTGATAATCTAAGAAAAAAAAAATGAAATGAATAAAGATTGCAAGAATGCAGGGGGAGGGGCTGCAATTGCGGGTTCCATTCCGGAAATGTGACCATTGACTCTCATCAATATGAATTCACACCTAACTAACCTTCCATTTCACAGGGAATTTTAATACATATGGCAACTGTAATATATTTATTATATATTTAATATATAATTTTAAAAAATATATTTTATTTAATTTGATTAAATTTGATTTATAAAAAAATAATTTCTCATTAATTCACATAATATTTGATTTGCGCAAATGATGATGACTAAAATACTAATAATTAATTGGGCCTCTCATCTATGATGCATCTAATTAATTAATCAATCAAAGAAATGATTGGGTGGTGATGCTCACATCTCATTAATAATTTAATACCATTTGTTCTTTATTTAATTAATGTCTTTCTTCCTAAATTAAGTTTTTAATGCTACCATACGTAATATATATAACTATTAAAATACTATACTCTACATAATAATATAATACGTTCATATTACTATTAATTATTATTATTATTATTATTATTATTATTATTATTATGATTAATTACATTTAAACGTCCTATGAAAATGCAAAATTGCACTTCCCTCCAAAAAAAATTTGGAGTTACACTTAACCCCTTTAAAAAATTTCATTTACAATTATATCCCTTCCGTTATGGTTTGGATGGAAAGTGTTGACATTATCAATATAATTTTAATATTATTACTCATTTAATATTTTGTAAGATTTACAAACAAAAATATGCAATAATATTTTTATATTTATAAGGAGGCAAATATAATATATACATATATCTAAATTTAAAAAAGGGTGCAATTGTAATAAAATATTATTGGTTGAGGTAAAAAATAAGAAGTTTGTGTATTCTTTTTTATTTTTCATCCAAATCATAACGAAATGGGTACAATCAGAGGGAATATAAGTATAATTTTTATAGTTTTAGATAGGATTTAAGTATAATGAAGAGAAAGCTGGTTGGATCCTCAACGACTTTCGTGTGATTAATGATGACGATGACTCAATAGATAGTCCAAATTAATCAATTTTAAGTTATCAAAAATAAATAAATTAAATTTATGAAAATCAACTTTACTTGCACGAAATTGTAGCCCTCATCTGATTATTACTTAACTCATTCTTTTTCTATCATATTTTTTTGTCCTAAGATAATTAATCTCTATCGTAGTATGTGGGACGAGGTCGGAGATAGCGTGTCCCCTCATGTCTTCGCCTGCCAATCAGTACAAACACCAAAAATGCAATCTATAAATTTGTTCGAAAACACATTTTAAATGGAGTTTTAAATATGAATAATTCATTCCAAAAAAGTATTGAATGTTTGAAAGTTAATGTTAACGATAATTACATTTACATTATTGTTTTCCTGTAATCTATTTATACAAATTATTCATGCATTTTGAAAAATTACACATACCTCTAAAAAACGTCAACATCACTTCACAATTATTAATGTTTTTGACTGTCAGAAGTTGTTTCTATAATTACGTAAAAAGACATAGATGATTTGTATAAAAAAAATTCTTAAATCAAATATAAATATAATTATCACTTAATATTAAGTAAATAATTCTATTAGCGATTTTTCTAAAATATACTTGATTTTATTTTCAAGAAGTCAAAAATAGTATTATTGATTTATTAACATATATATATATATATATATATATATATATATATTATCAATGTCAAAAATTGGTCAAAAAAAATAAATATACTTTTAGATGGAGTTTCATTTATAAAAATCAATTTTCAGACGCGAATGAAATCGGTTTAGATACAATGAATTATTGTAATTTATGCATATAATAATCGTGCAACCCATTTTCTGAGAGTGACAACTTTAATAGATGTGACCATTTATTTGAATAGGAGATTGAATTTAACACGCGTCTTTATTCTCAAAATAATAATAACTTTATCTTATCTACATGAGGTGTGAAAATTTTCAGGTTAAAAAGTATTTTGAAAATTTTTTTGTTATAAAATAAATCAGAGATAGCTATTGGATTTGGATTAAAATTAATTATATTAAGTGGCTTGATTTGATGTTTACTTGTATTAATAAAGTAATTAATATAACTAATCTTATGTTTAGTATAGACCATGATTTCGGATTGAAAGGTGAATTAATTGCATTTTTCAAAACAAAAAGAAAAACCCTGAGGCTTTAGATGTCCATTGTTCATACTTATTTTCTTTCAATTTCTTTTTCTATTGGCAGGAAATAAAGTGTTAATTAAAACCTCAACGGAGGCAAAGAAGAAAGGGTAAATTGCATAACATCCCCTGTGTTTTAGAAAAATAGCGCGAATTCCCCATATATTATATTTATAGGCAAAAAACCTCCCATATTATCTAAAATACAGTGTTTTGTCGCCCCACGGCAAGGGGGCGACATTTAATTTTTTATTTTTTTATATATTTATACTTTCTTCTCCTTCGGCGCCGCGTCGCCGATGGAGAAGAAGCCCACCTCCGTCGCCAGAACCTGCGATTAGGGGCGACATTGCCCCCACGTGCGTCGCCCCCTTTTGCAGCGCCGCCCCCCTTTTGCGCAGGCAATGGCGAAGTCGCCCAGACTATTCTGGGCAACGTTGCCGTCGCCATCGCTACACTTATATATATATATATATATATATATATATATATATATATATCTATATATTATCTAATATATATACACATAATGTATATATAAGTATATAAAAATAAATAAATACTTTTAAATTATTTTAGATTTGAAACGTTCATTTTTACATTTAAAGATCAACGGTAGTTATAAAAGGGATATAACGGTCAATTCAATAAAAATTTAACGCCGTTAGGGCTTAACTAACGAAAGAGGGGAGTATGCATCATTTTGAAAAACACATGGGTTTTTTTTGCCTATTTTGTTTAACACAGGGAGGTTTCGTGCTATTTTCTTAAAACACAGGGGGTTTTATGCAATTTACCCAAAAAGAAATGAAGTATTTTTGTTGCTTGATTTTTTTTTAATAATTAACTATTTAAACATTTTTACTATATATAAACTATTTCACACAAATTTAATTTATTTAACTATGTCTAATATAGTTTTGGTAACTATAATTTACTGTATATATATATATATATATATATATATATATATATAACTATATTTAATATGATTCTCGTAACTATAAATTTATTGTATTTGCAGATATTAATAAAAAATAAATAAAAATTCATATTTAGCCCCAAATATTTATTGTAGCCCACATAATAATCAAATTGTTCTTATACATCTTCACACGTGAATGCATGTGAATATACATATCTTATCCATTATAAATATACTTTAAATAGAAAAAAATTATTTGACATACAATATATCAGTAACAAAACAATTGAGAGTAAATATTAATTTTTTTATTAATATCAATAAATTTTAATAAGGAATAAACCTAATTATTAAACAAAACAAAATTTAAAGGCAGTAGATATTTCAAAAATAAATAAAGTGTGCTACACTTAAGTTGGGTGATGCGTAATGAGATATTATTGTTATTTCCCAGACCTAAATCCTAATACATATAAACAACTCTACTTCAATGGAGTATGATATAGCACCTCCAATTACAAGTCAAAACTGGAGAGGAGAGGAGAGGGCCCCTTCTATGAGGCAGTGTGATGTCTGATTACAATAAATTATCAATGGAAGGCGGGAATAGACTTTAATGACATACCTATTACCTCCCCAATTATACACAAAACAATTACTATTATTCACTACTACTCCTAAATAACAAGAAAAGTGGAGAGAGATGAGAAAGTAAGATCAAATGCTCTTTCTTTATCCACTCAAATTAAAGTAGGAAACCCATTGCTCTTACATTGAAACGAAAAAGAAATACAGACCCCCCTATGATCTAATAATCCTTACCACAAACAACAAAAACAAATCCATGGTGAGGAAGAAATTAAGGATCCATATTTCTCCCTTCTCTTCAACCACTGCACTACTACGGCACATACACATGTTGTTGACTCATGATTTCAGGAGGTGAAATAGAAGACTGGCTGGAGAGCGAGGTGGAGGCAGAGGAAGCAGGCGGTGGAGACAGAGAGGAAGACGAGGCCGTAGAGCAGCCTGAGACCCATTATTTCTTTCTTTCTTTCTTTCTTACAGGGAGAAGTAGTTTGAATCGCTAAATAGTTGGAGTAGAGGAGGAGTAGAGGAGTGGTGGGGTTGAGTGAGATCCAAGATTTCAGATCTGACACTATTCCTTTTCTTTCTTCATATGGGATGGGAGTGGCGGTGGGAGTTAGATAAGAATTAAAGGGAGGGATAAAAGTATACACCAATTCCCAATTGGTGAAGCCCAAAAAGATAGTTGGCCGGTTTTGAATTTTGAACCCATCCCCATGCGGATGCCTATTGCCTTATACTAATCAACCCTTTTCCTTTATTTTTCTTGATTTTCACAATTACTTTTTTACACAAATATATTCTCATTGAAATCGATAACGTGACTCTTTATCACCACTTTAAAAAACAATGCAATAGCACAAAAATACTTCAAAATTCTACCTCATTCAGCTGTCCTATGCAACTTTGTGTCGCGATACATGCCGTAACCGCCTATTTCTAGTAATTTGTCTATTTAAA
Organism: Sesamum angolense; assembly: GCA_034509725.1. Classification (NCBI taxonomy): domain Eukaryota; kingdom Viridiplantae; phylum Streptophyta; class Magnoliopsida; order Lamiales; family Pedaliaceae; genus Sesamum; species Sesamum angolense. Next base: position 4,312,418 of record JACGWL010000008.1, read on the forward strand.
ATCGGGAAAAATGCAATTTACCCCCTTGTGTTATAAGAAATGTGCAATTTACCCCCTGTGAAAAATAAAAATAGCAATTTACCCCCTTGTGTTTTAAAAAATAGAGCAAAACGCACCCTTAAGCCCGAGAGTGTATTACACTCTCCCCTCTTGCAACTGGGCATGATTTTAACAAAAAAATATTATTTTTATATATTTTTAATATATTAATGGATATATATTTATAAAAATAATATTTAATAATATTATATATATATATATATATATATATATATATATTATTCTTCTTCTTCTCATCTTCTCGCCGCTGCCGCTGCCGCCTTGCCCCCATCGCCTCCGCCTTCTCCCGCCTGCGCCCGCGCCCCCCCTCATCCACCTAGAACCGCCTGCCCTTTCCGTCCGCTGCCTCCTCCTCCTCTTCCCCTCCCTCCCCTTCCCCTTTACCTCCTCCTCCCGCGCGCCACCCCCCAGTCTGCCAGAATCGCCCAGATCCGTCGCCGCTTCTCGTCCCCTCCCTCCCCTCCCCGCGCCCAGATCCCGCCGCGCGCCTCCTCCCAGTCCACCGCTTCCTCCTCCTCCTTCGCCTCCTCCTTTACCCGTCAGCGCCTAATCCGCCGCCTCCTCTTCCTCCTTCACCCGCCGCGCCTAATCCGCCGCCGCCTCTTCCTCCTTCTCCTCCGGCCGGCAGATTTCATTGTATATTTATATATATCATATATATACACTATATTATTTAACATACAATATATATATATATATATATATATATATATATTTAAATTTAATTATATATAATATTTTATATTTATTTTATTTACTTAAATTTAAACCGTTGATTTGAATTAGGTATAATCTACACCGTTGATTTATTAGTTAAACTTGGACCTTAGATTGATCAAGATCCAACGGTTATTAAATAAAGATATAAATATTATTTTAAATTTAAATTAAAAAAAAAAAATAATTAAAAAATCGCGCGTGTGATACACGAAACGCGTCGGGGGGTATTTGCTCTATTTTTAATAACACAGGGGAGTAAATTGCTACTTTATTTTTCACAGGGGGGTAAATTGCTCATTTCCCTTAACACAGGGGGGCAAATTGCATTTAACCCATTTAAAATCTGAAAAAGTATAGATAACTGAAAATGAAAGCGATTTTCATATGATTGGATGGTTTATGTGAATTATCATAACAGGAGAAATGAACATCAGTAAGCTACAGAATTTGTAGCATTTACATTTATTTTGATACAACAAATAGGATGCAAGACGAGTGGGGCAAACCTAGAATAACCAGGATGTTTGACTGTTTGGCCCTGCTCCATCCAACCATGTCTGGTGGACATGCACCCAAGTGAGCCCTTCTGTAACAGTCACATCCTGCGATCAAATTGCAAAAATATTACATACATCATAAGGATCAACCAAATGGAATGGATTTCGTGCTATTAATGTGGGTACCACCTGGTAGGATGGGCACCGTTGGATCGATATACAATAATAATATTATAAGGTGAAATATTGGCATTATCATGTATATAAGAAAGTTTGGCACAAGAACTTAGCAACTTACTTTTGAACTTAATAAAGCAGTAGCCAGACAACATTGCCGCTTCACCTGCAAAAGCAAGCATTCATCAGCCAGATGAAGGAAGATGAAAGCATAACCACAATTAATCAGAAAAATCTTGAACTTTTGATTTCACAGTAAAGAGAAAGAGGAGCATGGTCATTGAAGAATTGACAGCCAAAACTATGTTGCAGCACGTCATCTGCTGTTGAGTGAAACATGATCTATCTTTGTCATTTTTCCCAGGTTCGGACGAGGTTGTTGATCAGGAGGGAAAAAAAAAAATTGTAATACCTACCGAGAGTACAACTATCAATACAATTAGCAGCATTATTAATAGAATTTCCTCAGGTACTGTACTAAAATATCCTTTCAGTTAATACCCTTATCATTGTCTCTTACTCCAGTGCCATGTAATTGTAATGCATTGCACTTGGCTGCTAAACCGTTTATGCAGTTCTAATACATAATATGCTAGCTTAATTAGCATTACTTGTGGAAAAGGAGAAGGATCATTTGGCATTTGGAAAGAGATCAATGGTTAATAGTGCAGAACAAATTAATTGTGAAGCAAGGATGAGCACTTTCTTGTAAAACAATGACAATGTCAGCAAAAATAGGAATAAAGGCTCACCAGATTGCTCCCATTTCTTAAACTTCACCAGCCAAGAGTCAGAACCAACCTGTTGAGGTAAAACCTGATCTACCCAAACCCGAAATTGTTTCCCTTGTTTGTCCCCATAACATGTTCTCAGTGAGCTTAAACAGTCACGAAGTAGTTGCTCACTTCCAGATGGATGAATAAAAATTCCAGAAGGACACTGCAAGTGCAACATAAGAGTTAATCCTAACAACCATTGGATATTGAAGAGAAAAAGATTAAAGAATGGTTTAGTTGAAAGTTAAATATTAACAAGCTGGAAATATGTTTTTGTGACTTAAGTCAGTAGGAAGTTCAAAGTAACTAGATGCTGAAAGTAATTCAAATAACAAAAGTCCTGTCATAGCATAACTAATTGTCAATTGTATGTCAATATGAATGAAAAGAAAACTTCAACAGGACCATAAGCCTGAGCCTAATCCAACAGCAAATGGTTAGCAGTTTTATTTCGATTTCTAGATATTCAGTTTCAGTTCAAATAAACTACGTATGCATCCAGAATTGAAGAGTCCATGTATAAGATCAATCATTAAATGGGGAAGAACAAAAAGACAAACACACACAAACCTCACAAATAATCTAAATGAACTTGACTTCAGACACAAACAAAAAAAAAAAAACAAATTTAACTAGAAATGTCAACGCATGCATGAGCATGCACTTTAACTAGAAGCTGAATATTTAAAAGCAAAATTGAACATACACAAACTGCTTTTAGATTTGCCAAATACTGCTCAGTTTGTTCCACTTCAGCACGTCTCCACCTCTCGTAAAACAAGTAAAATTTCACTACTTCATAAGCAGGATCAAAGGTCTCCATCTTAGCGTCAGATGTGTCCATAACATCTCTGGGGGATGTACTTGGACCCAGTTTAAAGTGATCAATGGCTTGTATAATACCTGCTGCACATCTCTCTGTTGCATGAATTATTTTAGGATTAGCTTTGGCATTTGCAGCATGCCACTGCAATAATTCTTCCTGGGCATTACTAACCTGCAAAAGGTCCAAAACAGGACAAATGAATGGGGACTACTGGACCTAACAAGATAATATCCCAATAATGGATGACACAAAATTGTTCTAACAAGTTAGGTAAAGCACTAACCATGACACCATGTACATCTGGAATACTAAATAGTTCTGCATCATTTCCAGAGTCACCACAAACAAGTGTGTTTTTAGGTAATTTACCCTCAGCTTTGAATTTTTTATGCAGATAAGCAAGTGCTTGCCCTTTACCAGCACCTTGTGGCAAAATGTCCAAGTCCATCCCTCCACTGTATATTATCTTAACATCCAACTGAAACAAAAGGCTGCTAGTTAGACAAAGGTAAACATGCTGAATATAAATGACACTCTTACATCCACTAGTAGGAAGTAATTAGATTACTATAGATGCAAGCTTGACAAGTTGTACTGCAGGGGGAAATGTTCATCATACCCCACGTTCTTTAAAGCGAGTTGAAAGAGACTTCATAATGTCTTGGGCCTTGTCTTTCTGAACATAAAAGCTTACTTTGTGTGGTCGTTGTTCAGTATCAGACTGCACGTTCCCCAAAAGGTTGTCATAGAATAGATATCTTCATGAACAAGACAGTTCTATTCTGATGCAAACAAAAACTAAAAAAGTACTATACCGATATGTGCTAAGTTTAGTGGTGGCTGTAATAAGAGTGGCTTGACTAACTAGAGATCCAAGCCCTATGCTATTTCTGTTACTATACCTGAAGAGTAAGTTCGCTTAACTTGCGCGTTTCTTCAGATACTATATTCCTGTCCCATTTCTGATTTAGAAATTCAACCCAACCATCATCTGGTACCATAGAGTTGCCATATGTAATTTCAGTTCCCACAGACATTATCGTGATATCAGGGGTTAGCATAGGCTTCTCTTTCCTTAATTCCTTGTATAGTGTGGGTGACCTCCCAGTTGAGAAAACTAACAAAGAATTACTTCGATATTTTGATTCCCACAGTGCATTGAATCTAAGAAGAGAGAGATTCTCGGCATCATGATGATCAACCTGCAGCATATTTTCTCTCATTAGCATAATCCCTAATAAACTGAATAATGAGAATAATCCAAGCTCACCATTGTATGATCAAGATCTGAGACAATCATGAGGTTTGCATTCCCTGCCAAACGATCCATGGTTTTCCTAAGGCTAGATTCACTCTGCAAACAAATAAGCAACCATGAAGGTTGATGATTAAATATACAACAATAATGACACTCATCATCTTCATTCACTTGATCTAAATAACATTTACGAAGCCTTTCCACCACTTTGTTAAACAGAATTGCATTTTGTTTGTCTTGGTGTCTTCTGTAATTATTCAGTTGCCAACAAGAACAGTCATCAGATAACTGATGTTTGTACAATGGGGGAATTACGCCCTATTATATCTTCAGGACTACTGATTAGTGGACATCCAATCTTGATTGCTCCTTATTTGGTTTTAGGGAGGGCAGATGGATATCACTTGTAAGAAATAATTCTTTTTTTTTTTTTTGGGTCCCAAAGAGTTGAGATCAGAAACCTTCCATCTAGATTTCAAAACCGTACCTTGTGACTCACAAATCTAAATTCTACATCGTGGAACAACACGTACAATCATCTCAATCATTCCGCCGGTAAGAAAGAAAAACATCATTGATTCTTGTCCAAAAACAGAAAAGAAACACTTACAGTGGGAAAAAATCAATCGCGTCGCTAATAAGACACATATTCATAAAAATAAGAAACAAAAACCACAATTGTCTCGGACACTAAATTTCGCAAGAGCTTCCAGCATTAATCACCAAAAGTAAATCGCCAAACACAAAACAGACGCACCAAAAATCCTAATCGTCTACACACCGGATTCTCGATTCATACAGCAACCCTACTAACAAAATTCCACTATATTACAATAAAACGAACACAAAAATCATGCTCCCACGATCTAAAGATTCGACACACATACACACACCAGTAACGCATATAAATAACACACTGATGTAGCGGGATAGAGCAACGGGGGGTGGATATACCTGAGAAAACGCGGTGGCGACGGCGGTGGTGGAACAAGGAGTGAGTAAAAAAGGAGAAGTAGGAATATGACAGCGTAGGGATGGCAGAGTGAGAGATGGTGGCATGAGATGAAACCGTTACTTGGATAATCAATTTTTTGTTTGGCAGCTGTTGGATAATTTTCTCATTTTTTGGGGGCGCAAAAACATATAAATTAGATCCATTTTCATTGGCGCTTCTTTTGTAAGCTTATGGGCTGTGGCCACAATTTTCTATTTTTCTATTTTTTTAATAAAAATGAGATTACATAATTGTATTAATATTAGTAAATTAAAAAATATTTTGATTCGATTCATATATTTAAATTAAATGAGACAAATAATCGTTATAACAATATCATATTAAGTGACAAAAATATCCATAAATTTATTTGATTCAATCAAACTTACTAATGGGACATCCGTCTCTACCACTACTAATAATATTCGAGTTCTAATGAAATGCTGGGGAATTAATTTTTTATTTTTTTTAAGAAAAACCCAATAATTAAAAAAGGCGCCTGTCTGCTTTAATATTTTTAATTGAATAAATTTATAATTAAGCTAAAGCATATTATATTATTTGTAGTTCAATTTATGCAATCGCTAATATAATAGTCGATATATGCATAATTAAAGAATGTCGACCAACTCCATCATCAACGTTGTTGTACGAATCACCTTTTAGAATGAATCGGTTCGAAAACTATGATTCCAAAATCATTAAAATGCATGTATGTTGATACGTACGAAGCCCTTATGTATTTTTTGTACTTTTTAATGCATGTGATGAGGAACAACTTCATCATCATAAGGGTGATTTAATTAAGAAAAAATTATTTGGCTTGCAACAAGTTAGTAATAGATAAACGAAGAGTAGATATGAATTTTCGTTTATTATTTTTGCTAATGACAGAAAAGAAATATTATAGACTAGACGTAATTTTTCAAACCACATAATATTTACATATAATTTCAATAAATCTCGTGAAAAGATGGTGTGATTATCCCTAATTATATTTATTTTTTTTAGAAGATCATCATATTAGTTAGGCCAATTTACGATTTAAAGCATGCCCCCATGAAAAATTGTGTAATAGAAAACCTGCCTTAATTTCCAATTTCAAGTGCCTTCACAGTCATGGTGACTAATCACGGGATTGTAAGTTTCTGAAAATCACGTTTGCAAAGTGTTCGACGTTTGTCGTGACCCAATGTGGTTGGACGAGAGTTCCGGGAGGTAATGAATAGACATATCATCTCTCCGTACCTTATTTCACTTAATTGGGCTTTGCTTTTCTTGTGTTATTTATTTTTATAGTGTTGGAGAAGAAAAGGCCAGTGCTTGTGTCTATATGATGTTTGGAATGAACTATAAACTATTTACTGCTGAATAATTGAAGAAATCCAGTTGATGCAAATTACCTTTAAGCTGATCTCTTAACCACAATTTACCCTCCTTGTGTTAATGAAAAGTGCAAAAAAAGTCCCTGTGTCAATAACGCTGCCTGCATTCTCCATGACTTTTTGCAAGCATGATTTTCAATAAAATGGTGAAGAAGCATCTTAACAGAACTCTCAAAATGAAGCTTGTACACTGATCTTGGCTGAATTATGGATTTACAACTATCTTAGATGCGAAAAATCTTAATACTTATGGTAGACGTTTGATTCAGTTCTCTTCCAAACCTCTTGACGTGGGAAGCATAGAAATCTTGAAAGCTGAAGCTTGGTTTTTATGCAATCGCTCCAATATGGCTTCTGCGAGGTTTAAGCTCCTGGGTGGAGCTTCATCCTTCGCAATGATAGGTATGCCAGTAGCCTGTACCCAACCACCATTGCTGCCAGCACTCCCACTTCCTTGTAGCCTTTGTCTATACTGACCCCATTAATCGAGTGAGTTATGTGTTCGTACTGCACTTTCAGGAGAAGTTTGTAGGTGTGATAGTTAAAGGAGAGGTAACGAAGCCAAGATATGAATGTCGGGACATCCTGCAAAATCATGAATCGTGTATTATGCAGTCTGTCTAATCAGAATACAACAGGTCCATGAAGAAGTTCTTGTCGAGCTCTAAAGAATTTTTAATGTCTATTTCCTGTTCAAGGTCTCTTTTCCCATCAGAATTGATCATACAGTATAAATTGGACTTATTTAATGATTAGGATGGACGGACAATTATGAATGTCCCTAAAGTTTCAGTACTTACCTTCACGAAGTATCCCCCAGCCAGCATGAAGGTCATTACCGTCACAGAGGCCAGAGTGGTTGCCCTCTTCAAATCCATCAGTGTAGCACCAATAGCCAGCCCAAGTCCCTGGTATTGCATGTACATGTTTGGTAAATCTTGCTGTAAGAACTGGATTACTATGACTTCATAATTGGAGAAGGGCATACCTGAGCAGCTATTATGCACAGAAACACTGTCACCAGAGTGAGGAAAAAGGAACCAACAGTCATTCTTAAGCCTGCCATAAAATATACAACTAGAAGAAAAAGTACTGGCAATATTAGGTCAAGTGGAAGATCGCTTGTAGTTCTAGCCACAAAATATGCGCTTAACCTGTACATGTCAACCGCTCGTTCCTTGCTGAGCATGGCTCTTTCTTGGGGAAATGTAAAGACAGCCGTGAAGACTGGAAAAAACCCCAGAACACAGCAATGAAGAACAGTAGCCCTGCCTGCAACAGAGTGACTGTGAATCTATAGCACCTTGAAATGCTTCAGTATGTCTGTAGTAGATTAGACTGAGACCTCCTTTCATCCTTAATTGAAAACTTGTTTCTTTAGTCTTCTTGCAATTTGTTTTATTCTACTTTTATGCACGGAATAATTAGTGCTTCCCTCATTTTATTCTGCTTGTTCTGTGAAGAGTGTTTACAATTATACTAGGAAGGGCAAATAGGAAGTACCATGTTTATTTGACACGGTAAAGTGGTTGGTTTTGCATATGTTGATGATAAGTGAGATGGTCTAGCCAAAGTGCAGTTAATCACTACTATAATGACTATAATATCAAGTGGTGAGTAAAGTTGAAGTATTACTACTGTTCTAGTCGAGGTAATCTAATAGCCGTTAGTACCGATTTAGGTGGTCAATGTGGAATATTAGAATTATGAATCACATTGCAAAAATATTTTACCTGATCTTGTAGTTTTTGGGGGTCATCACTACCAGATTGCCACCAGAGTAGTCCCAGAATAGTTGCAGTTGCAAGAACTTGTGTGATCCTCAACCAGCTAAAATAGTCATGCTTCTTTCTTTAAGTCCTCTCCAAAATAATATGGAATATTGTTCTAACCAGCTTGCTCCCCATTCCCTCTTGGTAGAACATACTTTGGACTTTATTTCTTCATCAATGGGCACTGGTCTCCTAATTTTCCTCTTCTCATTTTCTGCAACTCGTGTCTCATAGGCCTCGACAAGATACTGCTTTAAAATGATAACATATCATCAAGCAAGTAATATACTTTGCCCTTGCTTAGTGTGAACAATTGCTCTCCATATGAAGAGCCTGCAATGTTAAACGTCTCTTTCGTAAAATAGTTACTAACTTGAGACATTATCTACCATTTAGAGGAATTTTCTGCAAAGGTTCATGATATCAATAAGAATGTTAAAGAATCTTGAGGGAAACCTTCATCGTTAAGAGGAGAGGCTTCTGGTCTAATTTCATCCATGATTTTGTTCCAAAATATATTACCTCATGCACAACTGCCGGATCCGTTTTTCCATTCTTTATTTCTTCCTCAGAGTTTTCCGTTTGCACTCTGTCCTCTAGTTCTGATGGCACAGAAATATCTGTTACATTGCCATTTGCTAGGTCAAGCATGAATTCTGCAGGGTTCATTGCTATAGAGGCGAACATCCGACAGATGTAAAGTAAACCATCGCTTCTGCTGCCTTTCCGAAATAAAGCAAGCTCCCTTTGCCAAGAAGGATCAACTTGTCAAATTTGAGAAAGAGCCTGCTTGATGGCTGGTGAATTGTGGTGATCACTGTTTTGCCAGCCTGCCATAACATCAGACAATTTAGACACCATTTGCCTTACAAATAGTTACCAGCCTACTTATTCTATTCACATTCTGCAGGTAATGACATCAAGATGACCTATAATAACCACATTGCAAAGATGGGTATCCACCTTAGAAAAATCTCATAAAAAAGGCAACACAGTCTAGAGATGATGTGAGTTTGTTACTTCTTTCATGATGACCACCAGCATAATCTTTGAACTTTTTATCTGTTCAAGATGAACCAATTCTAAGCATGATTAAAATGACCGGAAGGCAAGTAAATACATATTATGACTTATGAGGAAGACTAGAAAGATCAGAACAAAGAAAAGTGGAATGAGATCATAATACGTGAATTTTCCCTTTGAGGTGTGGGGAGCTGAGGGAGGGGAAAAATAGCCCCTCTTTTCTCTGTGCAGGCTAGTCCATTAGCTACTTCAAGAGTAATATCTACGAAAGAACACCTATTAGTCCTAGATCAACTCAACTATAGAAAAATAGAAATAGCAGTCGACCTGTGAATTTGAAGGTGGTTATGCATGCAACATTTCTACCACGTTGCAATGTTTTGACTGTTGTGCTCATACAAAGAATTGATAAAGAAGTTTGGATTTCTGATGTGTGTACCTCGGCTATGCCATGTAAAGTTTCCAATAACCTTAAAGCAGTGGTAGAATCCAGGCCAGATTGGTTCATCAAGGAACAAGAGGGATGGATTTACTATTATCTCATTCCCAATACACACACGCTTCCTCTCTCCACCTGAAACTCCTCGAACGAAGGAACCACCAATCATGGTGTCTCGGCACCTGGAAGAATATATTTCTGAAGGATAAGTTTCTCATAAAAAATCGAGCTGTGCATTATCTGATTTATCTAATTTAATTTGTAGTTCTCCAAACTTCATCCCATTATTCTTTCATAGTTTCAGAACTAGCCCGTTACAGAAAACAGTTACCTCTCTAGTCCCAGCTCGTATATAACATCCGAGGCTCTTTGATCCTTTTCCTCTTTTGTTAATGTCCTTGGGAGTCGCAAGCGAGCTGCGTATGTGAGCGTTTCTTTCACTGTAAGGTGAGGAAAAAGAACATCGTTTGTGTCACAAATCCTATCCTGCCACATGTTTCATGTCATCACTTTTGCTACCACTGACTACACAAATTCAAGCATAATTTATTTGTCAGCTCATCTTGACTGAAACTTCTAGACTTTGTGCTACCTGCTTTTTAGGGACTTCGAATACGATTGATCATTATAAGTTATCGAGCCACCATAAGTGGATTCTCTTACTCTCCCTCCCAGCAGACTCAGCAGCGTAGTCTTTCCACTTCCTGATGGTCCCATCAGTGCTAAAACTTCACCTGGACTAACTGAACCAGTAATTCCATTCAAAATGTCCTTCTCCACTGTCGAAGTGATGCCTTTGAGAACAACCTTGTATGTCACGTCAGTGAACTGCATATTTATGAGGGAAACAAAATATGATTTGATAAGGCGATAGACAAGAAATTTGAGTAGCATACACTCGTCTATGCTGAACTAGCATAATGTTTAAAGTATATTTACTGAAACCTCTGCTACACCCTAACTATAGGGCTATACTTTTAGCGTTTTACGCTAATAGTATGTGTTCCATACAGTATTGTCTATGTGATTGCCAGGTAGTACTAAAACCATACTGCAGTCCTGATGGTCAGTGATTTCTGTTGTTGGATTATGTTCATTACCTGCAAACCTAAGTCCTTTTCATATTTTTCATAGCTTTGGTTGGTTTTACTGAGGAAGGTCTTGTACACAAATGCCATGTAATGAAATTCTGTACAAGACTGAACCTGACATTCATAGCCATGTTCAATGAGTTGCGTTGATCTCTAGAGAACTGTGCGTTCCTTCCTGTTCAAATAGATGATACCAAATCAATTATGGCTCATGCATGGAACAGGGGCTCGGGTTTACACTTTTGTCTTTGAAGATAAAGGAACAATTAGTACAAGGAATCCTGGTTATCAGAGAGTCTTATGTTACCTTTAGGTAAATTGGCAAGGTGGGTTCTGTCTGAAGTTTCTTCTTACTGATGCCTGCCTCAAGATCTTCAGCTGCTATTATATTTAGCACAACACATTATATTGTATAGCATAAAATTTCAGCTATGTATCCCGATAAATACATACCGTACGTGCATTTGAAGAGGTAAACATTTATAATTGTTACGTACAGCAATCTATTCTAGGACCGATGAGCTTTTGAATGTTCCTAACAACACATGAGTATCGATAAATTGATTACACTTCATGTCATCTCTGGTTCATGTTTTTTTGAGGGTTATGAGTGTATGCAGTTGCCGTTTTATGCATTCCCTTCGACTGATCTGTGCATTATAGCTCTAATTTGTCATTAAACAATTTTAGAGAGAAAGCACAATCTTGTCATGTTTGTCTGGGTAGGGAATCAGGAAAGCAAAAATGGATGGATAGAAGCGCTCGAAAGTAAGTTAAGTCTTTCATGGTTTGACACTCGGCGAATCACATAATAAGTATTATTCTTACATCCTTATTTAAGGTTGCTAAATAGAACAAAATTGTTCTCCATAACCCAAAGACTCAATAAAAGATCTGCAAACTAGTCAAGAAAATGGGACCGGCTTGTGTAGATCCTACAATTGTAGATAGGAATTAGGACAAGCAGCAGTGTGTGTTGGGGTGGTGGACTTGTTCCGTGATTTTCACTTTACACAATCAGTGTGGTGGAGAGGTTCTGCCCCACACTTTTTCAAATTTCTTGACTTTTACCCATACATTTGTCATGCACTTGCAGGTGGGTGAGTATATATTTCTGCCTTTCTGACCCTAGTAACATGCATAATGACTATGACCACTACTTTTTGTCTATACATATAACCCCCCTTACTATTTCATAATTGGTACTAATTAGGTACCAAACTAGCCCAAATAACTACTGAATTTATCCTCAAAAAAAAAAAAAAAAAAAAAAAAAAAAGAAAAGTTGTAGTTGCTAAAGAAATGCCCAATTCAAAGTTAATTTGATTCATATTATTCGAAAAAAATATTTATATATAGAATTTCATTATTAGACTAACTTTTTAGCAGTATGCTATGCTTCCGGGCATTCCACATTGATCAGAAAAAAGAAAAATTATATTTCTTTATGTAATGTGGTATTCCTTTTTAGTAATTGATTTTCTAAAAAGAAATATGGGTTATGACAAATGATATTAGGATTGGACCATACAGATGTCGGAACAGTGAGGTTTGTACGGACATGGAAAATCAATTTTTGAGTGTCAAGTGTTAATTTGGTGGGCGGCGAGAATCACTTGCCTTGAAAGGAGGGAAGTCGGAGGATGAATGAAAATTGACGAGAGTACCCTCCATAGTTTAGATTTTGAAAATAAAGAACCACTGGTTGGGGAAGTAAGTAAGAGGTGAACGGAAGTGTTGCCAGGATTACGGCACACGCTAAATACGTTGGAGAAACCCCGCTTTCATTTCTATTTTATTTTACATTTTATATTATTCAAAGACTTAAAATAAAATGTTTCTTTTTATTCTTGACATTTAATTATATATAAAATATCATATATTATAAGAGGGTTAAATGCATTTTATTCCTTGTAAAAATGCTAATAGACTGAGAATCTCATTGAAATTTTTTTTACGAGAGATCTCTTGTTTGAATCTTAGTTATGTGCGTGTTAAGAACGTGAGTGGCTAAAAAAAAAACCTAAAGCTTGTAATATCCCATGTCAGGGCTCGCATTGCCCTAAAATTTTCTATTTATTGTTATTTTTACAGAGAAACCTATTAGATTTAAGCTAAGATGAATTACGTACAAAATTGCAAGTTCGGAGCTAACGTACCAATATCGTCATCGCTAAACGGCTTCGTATCAGCAACCTCATCCGGCGGCATGGTGAAGCCGGTGAAGGAGAATGAGAATCCTAAGCTGGCGCTGGAGGCTCGGCTCAAGGCTGCGCCGCTGCCCAAATCATCCAGCTCGAACTTCATCTGCGCACTTCTCGACTTCCGAATGTGCGTGTTGTTGCCATGACCACTGCTGCTTCGTCCCGGCGACGCAGCAGCCATCCGCCGGCTGGACTTGCGAGAGAGACCGCCGCTGCTCTCCGCCGCCTCCGTGGATGATACCGGCGACTTCAGTATTGGCTCCACCGATTTAGTTCTTATCAGACCGTTTGCGGAGTTCGCTTTCTCCGTCATTAAAACTGTGTATCTGCTGTAGGAATTCATGTGCAAAATTGTTGGTAAAAACAATGAAATTACATTTTACAAGGAAGAAATGAAACAGTTATTACATCACATGCTTACACTTATTTGGAGAAAATTAGAGTGAGGAAGACAGGAAAAAAACAAAAAGTGTTAGAAGAGTTGCTCAAGGAACACTCTTAATATATCACTGTAATAACAACTTATGAATGTGCAGACCTTTCTTTTATAATGAGTTATATAACATGAGGGGAAGTATCCTCAAGTTACATGACTGCCCCTCAACTTTTGAAAATTATGAAAAAACCCCAAAATCATGCACTTGTTTGAAAATACTTGATATAGACGTGAAGACACAGGATAAAGTTATGGTAGACCCCGTTTTGTTTTCGAACAAATTGAGTTTATTTGAAATATCTTATTTATAAATTCTTATATTTTATAAAAAATATTAAATTTTATTTTTAAAATAAGCTCTTAAAGTGTTTGAGTGAATAAGATGTTAGAATTTATAAGATATTAGAGTTTTTTGGATAATAAGTTATTGTACTTTAATACTGATCGAAATCAACTATTAGAAATTAAAATTATTTAATATAGATAATTTTGGTTTAGGAAGAAAGATATCAATTATAAAGGATAAAAATTAAATACTAACAAAAATGAGGAGTCTGCTTCTGTCTATTGGATATTAAAATTAAAGAGCTAGCTTATAATACATTTTTTAAAAATTGGGTGAAATTAACTTTTTTTTTAAAGAGCTTATATTTTTTTCTTTACAAAATCTTATTTGAGATTTTATAAGCTTTTCAAAACAAAATTCACCAGACGATTTTCAGGGGCTTAAATCAAGATCATATTATAAGATGTTTTGAAAAATTAATAAACTCAGTCAAACACCCTCAGAGTGGGTTACATTTTTTATTATAAATTTCATTATTAATTTTTTTTTATATAAATGCTACATTGAGTATATGACATTTATTATATATACACATCATTTGTATATTTATGAAAAAGAAGAATAGGGCAATGAAACATATGTACCTTAACAAGTAACAACTAATTAGGATAAAAGACCATTAATTATCAAACACGTGTTAGGAGGAAACATGACAATAAGTGTAGGATTCAAGCATGGTGCATATATATGTCTTGACCAAACTTTATAACATTAAATACATGTTTGCCCTTATAAGTATGAAGTAGTTGGGAAGCATATATATATATATATATATATATATATATATATATATATATATTTTTGTTCGAACTTGACTTCATTGAACTTCAATCAATTATATGACAAGTGCAATATATTTGTCATGTAATCAGTGTACAATTTAAAAAAAAAATGATCAATCACAAAACAAATATAATTAAATAAGTTCGGCAAAACAAGTTCGAATAAAATTTTTCTCATATATATGCCCTTTGTGAAAAGTTAGGGTGCAATAAGACAGCCGCCCGCCATGAAGCACCAAAACCTTCCCTCTTCACGTCCTTACCTCCTTCACAGGGCACCATTTTGGTCCATTCCTAAATATTTACCACCTTTTTCTTTTTCCTTTTTGGATAACATCCATTTCATCCCAACATATATATATATATATATATATAAGTTTGAAATATTATTCGATTTTCTTAGCTTATTTGTTTGTATCATGATTAAATGGGGGGTATAGGTAATAGCTGGACACTAACATAGTACAGCCTCCTTGTCTGTCTTTGACGGATGATGTTCGTGATGTGTGCCTATCATGAGGAGCGAAAAACATAATACTATGTTTGAATTTAATTTTTGAGTGTTTTGTTATATTTTGTGAAGATAAAAACGAAAAATAAAATAAGTATGTGTTTGAGATAGTATATATGTTTGGTTTTGTTTTTTTGGATAATTTAAAATAAGCGTTGTATATTTAATGTTGTGTTTTGGGAGACAAATTACTGTTAATTTTGTCAAATTATGTCTCTTTTATATATGTGTGTGTGTGTATATATATATATATATATATATATAAGTATCGTATGTTTAGTGTTGTATTATAGGAGATAAAAGTCACTATTCATTATCAATTTATTATCAAATCATATTTCTGTTATATGTAGTAATGTATGTGTGTGTATATATAAAATATGTATTTATACCGAATGAAATAAAAATACCAAGGTATAGTGTTTCTGTATGAAAACAAATATTATGTATATATTTTGTCCTATCCCAAAGATAAAATAAAAGTGAAATTATAGGATTGAAACAATTTTTTTTGAAACTTTTAACAGTTGTCGAATTCAAATGGGATGTTAGGTATCGTTTTCAAACTTCAATTTTTATTTTTATTTTTTACAATTTAAGAAAAAAAAATATATATATATATATATATATATATATATATATATCTGAATTATTCTAATTACAACTTTTAACAAAAACATGAGTGTAATATTTATTGCTTGTGTTTGTGGAGGGAAGTGAAAGCATAATCATGGTACAGCGTACTAAGAACACTACAAACTAGTTTGTACATAGTGGAAGGAGGACTACCATCTCATAGCATTGAAAGAGGTTGTCGGTAGAGCTATATATTTCCATGATGTTGTTACTGCGAACCACGCGTCTCTTGATACGTCGCATTTCATGCCTAGTTTAGTACTACCTTGTTCCCACTGTCTTCATCTTTTCTCCAGACATTTGATAATGCGGATAAGATGCGACTTCCATTAACAATAAATCAAATCAATTTTACTAATAACGCAATTCCTATATTTTATTATTTCTTTTGTTCTGTGAAAAAAATGTGTCAAAAATTAAAATATTTAATCTTCTGAAATTAACACTATGACAGAAATATTTATTTTTAATTACATCAAATTTAGTTTAAGAACATAATAAAATTTTTAGAGACAAAAATATATATTTATGGGGTATCAGTGGATAATCCGAATTTCAATATTTTTTATTTTTTATTTATATATTATATATTACGGGAGACCACTCCTTTTGTGTCTTCATATTTTTTATATGTACTAGTTGTTATAGCACGTCATTCTTATGCGCATATAATAAATAATATTTTATATTTTAAAATATATTATGAATAAATATATATATATAAATCAATACATTATGTTTTTAAATATTTTATTTTAGATATTATAAAATTTGAAGATAATAGTGTGTGTTTATTATTAAAATTTGACAAGCAGAAAATGAAGTGGGCTGAAGAAATGTTGGGAGATCCACAAGTACCGGTGCCTGCCAAACCACGTGGCGGGGAGTGGGTGGAAAAGGTGTGCGTTGGGTGGACACAGCTGAACACTGACCCATCCGCTCTCGTCCACACACGTGGCATCGATAATCAATTACCTGTTGGTGGCATCAGCCACGTGGATCACAGAATCACGGTTCTTTGATGATGATGGATGGGCCTTTACATTCTTGCTCCACAAATTGTCATAAATGTTTGATATGCTTATTTTCAAAATATTTTTATCAAAAAATAATAATATCCAAAACCTAAGAAAAGAATTAGATCTCTTTCACAAATGCGATTACACATCACTTGAAAAGTCACGTGCTCTTTTTTTTTTCTTTTTTTTAGGTAAAGCAAATTGGTGGGACAAGAAAAATGTGAGCAAATAGAGGATAATTTTTGGATAATATTAGATATTTTTATTTACTTAGCGCTAAATATAAAAGAATTTGTTCAGTTTATAATTAAAAAATTCAAGGACCCCTCTCCTTCAATCTGAAAAAGAGAGTGAACAAGTCTGGATAAATTCAAACTAATTACATGATGAGTATATTTTAATTATAATATAACAAATATATTAAAAAATAAAAGTCATGAGTTGTATGTGCGTAAATAATTAAATCACATCAAAATATGGAGCAACAAAGACAAACAATGCCGGAATCCCACCAAGAATTAGGGGAGAAAAAAAGGTAAGTAAGAAAATGTGAGGTAGAAGGTGATGAAGCGTGATAGACGCATAAATAAATGGCGGGATTAGCTGTAATAAGAGGCACGGACTTTGACGTGAAAAAGATAACATTTGTCCGTTATCCAAACACCAAAATTAGACGTACAAGTAACATAACATCCAAGTTATGTGTCCACAACCACAGGTTTGTCATCCTCATCCCTCATAGATTTTCCCTTCCATAAATGATCTCAACAAGTTCTTTGTTGAGAGATAGAGAGAGAGACCCTTTGCCAAAGATGAAACACTTCAAAGATTATTTTGGTTTAAGATTTATGAGATGTTGGGGAGGAGAAAAAGTGTGTGTGTGTGTGTGTCAGCTCTTGGTGCAGTCAAGAAAACAGTAAGAAACCAAAATCCAACTAGGATAATGATTAGAGACTGCATTCATCAGACTAATTACAGAACTATAACATGCTACCAACAGTCAAAATTCTTATAAACAATTGTAATGGCTGCAACACAAGACTTGAAGAACTACGGAATGTCTAGACAGTAATTCCTCCGACCCACAATACAACCTAATCATGCACTAAACGTCAAATCCTAACACACGTATCCTGCTGTAGATTCTGACTAATCTTTACAAGAAAATGCACTCAAATGTTGTCATTGGTACATCAAAATTTACACAAGTCTAAATATGATGTTCTCAAAGATTACCAAACTTACGAGTACCTTTTAGTCCATGCTTATCAGTTTTGTAATACCTTGTTGCCAAAACCGGTGTCTTGCATCATAGCCACGAATTCGCTATAGTCGTCAGCCCATCCTGGAATGAGAAAAAGAGTAAGATTTTTAAGGTAACATTGTCTATAATTTAAGATGAGAGGACATTCGTTGTAAGAGGAATGTATACATTATCCTTATCAACTTCACGGATGATTTCGTCTAAGTGAACATTGCCTAGACCGAACTGCTCACAAGCTAGTTGGAGCTCGTCCTTTGTGATGTAGCCGCTACCGTCTTTGTCAAAATATGAAAAAGCTGCATATAAATGGTCCTCTTTCTGGACTTTGTTTAGATGCAGCATTGCTGCCACAAACTCTCCGTAGTCTATGGTTCCACTATTGTCAAAATCAGCCTGGATTATCAGGAAAGAAAGCCAATTTTATAATGTAAATAGTATTTGCCTATTTGGAATAATAAGAAAGGAAACTCAAAGTGTACTGCACTTACAGCTTGCATCAGACTGACAATTTCTGAATCTTTGAGATTGGCCCCAACTCTTTCCAGACCTTTCTTGAGTTCTTCCAAGGTAATCTGTCCACTATTATCAACGTCTATCATCTTGAACATTTCCTTTAGTCCGCCAATTTCCTCCTCAGAAAGACTTTCAGCAATAACCTATGGAGAAAAGTTTTGTCAGCTATAGCATGAAATGTTCTAGTACTTCACATCCTCACGGCATGATAACAACATACCATATATGATGCAAATTCTCCTAAATGTAGAGCCACGTAACTACTATTATGGTGTTAGTTAATTTCTATATCATGAACTCTGAACTAACCATCAAATAATCTGCTTAACCACCCCATTCAAAGCAAACTGATCATGAATGAAGGCAGTGCCACACAGGTTTAAAGCAGATGTTTATGAAAGAAAAGACTGGAAGAACTCACTCTGATTGCAATCTTCTTAAGTTTGTTCATGGCGGAAAATTGTTTCAGACGACTTAGGACAGCAGAATCAAGAGGCTTATCTGGAGCTTCACCATTAACTTGTACCCATGGATGGCCTGTGCAAAGACATTACAATTGCAGTGAAACATTCTGGGTATATTGCATATGCATGCAAATATATGCATATTGTATCTGTGTAGGATTTTATACGGTTAATCTTGTGAAAGATTCAACTATAAACCAGTAGCATGTTGATTTGTATCAATGCACCAGTAAGCATCTTCATTTTCCACTCAACTTAGTGCAGATTAAGAAAATGGCAAGATATGATCGACTCCTTAGGACCTGAAATGTCAGGGTATTCATATACAGTATACTCACAAAGAACTTGATGAGCTGTGGGCCGCTTTTTGGGGTCTCTTACGAGCATTTTTCTAACAAGATCTTTTGCACTGTCAGATATGCTGGGCCAAGGTTCAGATACAAAGTCGAGTTCCCCTTTCAAAACCTGCTCAAAAATTCCCTGTTCCGTTTCTGGTCCAAAACAAACATTGGCATGTAATAAAATCAGATTGAACAACTCCACTTAGCAAGCAAGCAAACAACATTAGTAAAGAATGATGCTTACCATCCCAAAATGGAGGAACTCCACTTAGCAAAATGTAAATGATAACTCCAGCACTCCAGATATCACATTCTGGGCCATAATGCTTCTTTAGTACCTCTGGGGCCACATAATAAGGGCTTCCAACCACATCAGTAAATGTTTCGCCTGAGAAGATAAACATCAGCATCTGATTGAACATAGACAAATATTGACCATCGTAGTAACATCCCAACTACAGACAACAAGCAGGAGTCCACTCTAACAATAGGCATATAAAAGATGAGAAATTTCATTTCTGTTTAAAACTATCCCTCCAAAAACAAGAAACTATGATGATCAGAAGTATATTTTTTCTGATTGTAAACATCCTGCCTAAAATTGAAACACGGAAAAACTACAGTTACATATTAAGTATAAACTTTTGATTTGGTCAATGGTGGCAGAGGATCTGGCTGGACATTTGCCAATTCTTTTTTTTCTTTTTATGGAATCAGACCTAGGTCAGGAAAGTATTTGACAAGACTTATATTCAGTTGTAAACAATCTGAAATTGGTTTGTCTTTGTTTGTTATGATAGTTGCCCTTTCTTCTTTGTAATGCTATATGATGGGCACTGTACGATTGACCACATGTGTATAAAACACAAAAAAATGCATTTGGAGACTCCACATAACTTTATGAAACACAAATGTGATCCATAGAAAGCCATTTCCAGATCACTACAGTTAGTGTTCCGACGGTGGAGATGGTGTTATAGAGGATAGAGTTGAAAAAAGGACCTAACATTTCCGAGCGCAAATGAGTTGAATTGGAGTTGCTTAGGTGAGTATTCTTACAACTTAGCCAAGATTTTTGAATCATAATTTTTAAACTCTGGGATTTCTCATCGAATCATCTTTCATGCAAAATTATTTTCGCATTTTGACTTGTCAACAATCAATGCTCATATAAGGCCAACTTAGCTATAAACCATAACATGGCAATTAACAGCCATAATTCGAAAGATTTCAGTTTGCTAAAAGCATGTCCAAAAGTAACTGATCAAAATGGAACCAGCTGTAAGAATCCATAAAGGATTAGCAGATAACTGCTTTTATGGTTTCCAACCCAGATCAATGAACTAATTTAACCTCTTCATTTAGCTTAAACTCAGAAACATTCTATAAATAAAAAATCTGAAATGCATAAAGGAAGCGTAAAGTAAATCATCTTCTGATTAATTAAATCCAAAAAGAAAGGAACAGGGATAAACATGATCCAATTGAATGAGCGCCCTAGTAAAGTTTAACTAGCCAGGTTGATATAGCTTAGTGCTGATTAGATGACAAGGAATTCAATAAGATATCAAGGGTCAAGCAATAAATTCCACTGGTTTGTCCTCAGATGAGCCCTTGATACTAAAGGTACAAGTCCCGAAATAGATAATTCACTTTTTTGAAGAATGTTGACAGGGAAGGTAATACCTAATTTATTGGTCTGGTTCCATGATATTGCCTACTCAGGTGTCAGTGGTTTCATTACAACCCAACTAACTGAACATAGAAATCATCAGGATTTCAGATTCAATCGTTTTCTATTCTTTCCTTTTGATAAGTGAAAACACAAAAACTAAAGACAAATTATAGATGAGTACCTGGTCTGAAGAAAATTGAGAGCCCGAAGTCAATGGTCTTAAGCAGTGATTCCTCTTCGTCATCCACAAAAAGGAAATTCTCTGGTTTCAAGTCTCTATGCATAACTCCCAAGGAATGACAGGCTTCTACAACACTAACTATCGTCCTGGCTAGCTCCGCGGCCTTTCTTTCCGTGTAATGCCCCCTCTGTATGATCCTATCAAAAAGCTCCCCACCTGCACAAAGCTCCATTACAAGATGAACTGCAACTGCATCTTCATAAGCTCCGACAATTGATATGACATTGGGATGCCCTGCCAAGTGGTGCATTATCCGAATTTCTCTTCTAACATCCTCAACATCCTCCTCAGTTATCAACTTCCTCTTAGCAATTGTCTTGCAGGCGAACTCCTTGTTAGTCTCCTTCTCCAAACACAAGAACGTGGTCCCAAATTGGCCCTGTCCTAACTTCTTCCCTAAAGTATATTTGTCCTTCAAATTTTCTGTTTTTCTCTGTAAAACTGAGTCGACCGTAGTCCTACACTTGATACTCTCTTCATAGGATTAGGCTTGTTTTGTTTTGCCCCTTCTGCTGGCTTATTATTATTATTATTGGCATTTTTAGCATCAGTACTACTCTGATTATTCACTTTCACCTCCTGGTTCGCAGGCTTTTGGTGATCCGTCGGCTTGCCTTCACCACCCGAAATTTTGACTGTGGCAGGTGGAGTTTGCACATCAGACGGAGTCGAACCAGAGCTTTTAATATCTGAATTCACAGAGCTCTCATTATTTTTATTGTTATCCTTATTATTCTTGCCACTGCTGGCTTCTTGTTCTTGATTTGGGGCTGGAAGGCTCTCTGCCTGCCGGGGTTTCCAGACGGCTGCCGTCACAGATTGAAAGAAGCCATCGTTCCCCAACTTAGGGCCTACACATGTATTCCCCATCAAACACTGTGTAGTCTCTACAAATCCCTAGCCCTCTTGAATTTCACCATCCAAACAAGCCTTTATTAATCCTTTTCACCGTATGCAGCCACAAATCTTCAAGCTTTAAAAGCCAACATCAACACCCATCTGTAGGAGACCCCCCAAATCTGCGTCCCCAAATCAGTGATCTTTGTTAATGTATGTGTATGAAACCAAAAATGATCCAGAAAAAAATGCAATCTTCTGACGAATTAACGCAAATATGCCAAAATACATCAAGTCTTGGATCGAAAACAACGTGAATTATCATCAATCCAATAATTGCACAGCTAGCTCGATAAGATCTACGCAGAGAAGAAAAATGGAAGTGATCAGAAAAGACATGAAATGTGGTGAGAGTGATGTGAAGCCACTCGGATGAGAACGTGAATAGCAGGCTAAATACGTTTAATCGGCTTCAAATTCTACATGCTTTTCACGCAGAAATGCAGGCGGTAAGGCGCGCTTACCACAACCAGACTGCGCGGGCAGAGAGGGTGTGGATTTGGGGGAGATCAATCTCAGAGAGGTGGGCGCCTAAAATTCCACTCGATTCGACGTCGGCTGATATATGTTTCTGTGGCATCACGTAGGTTAGTTCATGCAACGCATGCATGAACGCCTCGCATTCCACTCCTCCAAATACGCCTCAAAAACAAATCAAATTCTCACTGCTCACATTAAATATAATTAATTAATATTTTTTCCAATTCCATTTATTAAATATAATAAGTTGTTCATTTAATAAAAATTAAAGTTATCTAATCTGAAACTGCTAATTCTCTCGTACATCATTTTTTGGATACAACAAAAGTTTAAATAAAATAAAACTAGCGTGTTCCCATGCTATGCACGGGTTTAATTTAATTATGACTAAAATTATATCTTATAAAAAAAATAAAATGATGTGAAAATTAGTTAAGAAACGTTTTTTTTTTTTTTTGAATTAGATAAATAATATAGATGTAATTTTTTTTCCAAATTACAACGATTAATATAAATTAAATATACAAAAGTTTTAAATCATCAAAATAGAAATGAAGAGATACGCCCAATAAAATTAAATTTTAATTAATTGTTGTGTTTTATCGACTTTTCTAATTATTTTTAAAAAAGGAAAAATAAAAATTGGATTTTACACAACATATCGCCAAAGGAGTACATATATAACAAAGTATATTATTTGGTATAAATATAAAACAATTAATAAAAAAATTATATATTCCTTTAAATAAGATAGTCGAATACAATGAGTTAAGTTTTGCTCAACATTATCTACAATGTTATACATTGTCCCGTACTTCTAACTTTGATGTCATTAATGTAATTGGTGAAAAAAATAAAATAATTAAAGAATTAAAAAATCATTGGAACCAAAAGTTGAACATATATATACTAAAACTCGCGATCTTCTCGCTTGCTCTTTTTTTCTTTGCCAACAGAGTATGGGATTTGGATTAATGTTTTTACCATCGCTACGAATCATAATAACAAAATAGTTTATAAATTAGAAAATGATATTAGATAGAAAATTCTCTAAATAATTAATATAATATCACAAAATTGATAAGCTAAAAAACTAATTATTAACAATAAAAAGAAGTAAAAGGGCAGTTAGTATAAGCAAAAGTTGAACGTAGCAGGACATGTGTTTGTCTCTCTATTTGTTATGGACATGAAATTTAGTAAAAAATTCAACATTAACTACAGGGAAAAAAAAAAAAAAAGAAAAAACTTTAAAATTCAAAAAATTATAGAAAAAACTCAGATAATTATTGTCAAAATTACATAATTAACAAACTACAGCAAAATAAAATACTTTCAATAAAAAACATTAAGAAAGTAATAACACGAAAAAGTGCCCATTTGTTATAAAATTAAGTTTTAACACTAATTACAGAATCATAATAACGTATTTATGGTAGCAAATTGCTCATTGGACTTTGTTCTAAATATGGAGGAGTGAGTTTCAATTCTCTACAAAGACAAACTGCAAAACAATTGGATACATCACAGAATTTATGAAATCAAAGAATAAAATAATTGATAAAAAATTGGACATGTAACTAATTCTTATTTTTTAATTGTAAAACAATTGGAAGTGTAGTTATCTATAATGATTTTTTTTACAAATGTAATTATTTTTATTGTTATTTCATTATACATACGTATTTAATGAAATCAATCACTATTTCGTATTTTGATTTAAAAAATTAATCTCTTAATATTTTTATGTATTTAGATCAACAACTTTTAAAACATAACTTATGCTTATTATTTTATTAATATAAATAATTATACAAAATTATATACAAGTATTTGACAATTTGATGTATATATATTTTCTACACTGTTACTAATTATAAAAAAGTATAGAAGCCAATAATTTTAATAAAATATAAATTCTCTCTCTCACACTCTTTTTTTTCTTTCCCACCCCAATTTCTTTGTTTTCTTTTTTCACGGCACGGCCATCAGCAGCCCAATTTCTTCCCCCCACCCACCAAATTCCCTTCTCATTCTTTCCCGCTCCTTTCTTTCTTTCCCCCCAATCTCCAAATGTAAATCCTAAACCCTAGCCCCGAACCGACGACTGCAAGCCCCAGTTCACCTACCAGCGCCGTCTGCAACGAGGAAGGCGATTATTGTTTGTCGGCCAAGCAAGAAGCTCGAACAGGTTTGTCATTACATTTCATAGTCTGTGTTGGTTTGGTGCTTTAAGAAATGAAAAAAAGGTGTGGACTGATTTGGTAGTGAAAGGAAGAGTTGGGGTGTATGGTATTGGTGGGTATTATGTGACGGTGGGGTTGGTGGGATCGTGTGGAGTGGCCGATGGGATGGTGCAGCAGCAGCAGCAGGGCGGTGGTGTTGGAGTTAGCTAAAATTTGCTGAGGTAGTCGCTCATGTTATTACGAGGCAATTCAAATAATTTGCTCAAGTAGTCACCTCTGTATGTCCACGTTGTGTAGCCTCACATTTGTTCTCTGACTATCATCTACGAAATCTTGGTTTTCCTCTAACAATATATATATAAATATTATAACAAAAATAAAAATTGTGTACTTTTTTCAAAATGACAAAACTACCCCTGGGCCCTTCGTTTGATACGTCATTGTTTGTTTACACTCGATAAAAAAGAATATTAGAATTATAATGCATTGCACATGTCCGGTTTTGTTGAGTGGGTTAGATTTGGACCCGACCCGAGCCATTAACTCCAGCCCACCCATATATTAAACGCCGTTACTGTCAGTAACGGCGACTAACGGCTTCTCTACTACAGGGAGGGAACCTCAAATAATTCAAAACGAAACCCAAAGCCAAAAATTTACTCAATTTAATTGGGCCGCGCTATCCCAAATCCCGCTTCTCTCTCTCCAGCCTGTTCCAATACCCATTTCCATTCTCCACCACGACACACTCTGGAACTGGAAGATTCTTGAGATAATCCAGTGAAAATCAGATGGGAGTAGCTTAGTTCGGATGCCCTAGTTTTTTATTTCCTGTGTCCAATCTATCAGGTTTTGTTTTGTTTTATGTTTTTTTGGGTGCTTTCTTTTCGCAGATAATCGTTGTTTTTTTTATTTCTTCTCTCCATCTTGCGTTATATATCAGTGTGTGTGGATAAGTATGGAATTTAGGTTTCGTGTTATATGCATCAGTTGCGCAAGCTGAGGATGACTAAGGTTGCTGCAGCCGGTGAATTGCCTACGTCTAATGCCCTTCATTTTGGTGGTGGGGCCGGCGGAGGTGGCGGTTTGAAGATTCAGACCACCACTATGAAGCGGAAGACTCCCTCGGAGTTACGGGTAACATTTCCAGCCCCAGGTTTTGCAATGTCTACCTTTTTCATGCTTTATGTTTATTAGATCCTTAATGTTAGTGGTGGCTGTGGCATTACGGTTAAGCTGTTTTTATCTGAGTGTATTTGTGAACTAGGTAAAACTGAGGTTAGTAGGAATGCAACTTATATTTAGTTTGATGGTGGCATGCTGAGAGAAGGTTTTGGCCTTTTGGGAGATGTGACTAACTACTTTTTGAGGCATAATTCAAATAAAGTAGCCCCTTGCCAGCAAGAATGTGGTAGCAAGTACATATGGGATGAGTTTAAGTTGTGTTTCATTTTTGTCCATATACATACGCATCTGCAGATGTGTGTCTGTGAAGGGCTTCTAGGCTTTGTAATTTGATAAAAATTAAAGTTTTATGTATTCACTTTTTCTCTAAAGAGCTAGGGCTATTTCACTAGTCACATGGTGATTGGAAGTGACTCAGAGGTCACTCTTAATTGGTCAGGGAACACACCTTGAGGCAGGTGTGTATTTACATATATCTTAAACCATAATTTCTTGTAATTATATTGTCTTAGTTGTCCACAATCCTCAAAATGTGGACTGGATGCATGGATCTGAATAACATTTGTCATATGTCCTTTTCAATATTAGTTATTGTTCTCTTAAAAAAATCATATATTTGTTTTGGTGTATGAATGATGATCTTTGTTAAATGGTTTGCTAAAAACAAGGCAACGGTAACTAGAAATCAGCTACAAAATATTAATTGCTTCTTTTTTTCTTTTATAATTATATTAATTTGTTTGATAGGGAGAACTACTGAAGCGAAAGAACCCGGTGGAGTGCATTGATGAATCTCCATCTGTTACTAGTTCTTTAAGGTAGACTTTCCTGTCTTCTCATATATTACTTTGGATTTGCTTTATGATAAACTCTTCATTTCCTCTAGGAATGTAGATGGAGCAATTTATGCGCCAAAAAAATCTGATTCATCAAAAGCACCAAGATTCACTCGGATGGATGAACATTATCCAGTCACTAAAACCAGTAGGCTGCTTCCCAGAAAGGAACATCTTAAGGTTATACGACTTTCTTTTAGTTCTCGTTTGTGAATGCTTTCACTTATATATCAGTGTCATTTACTAATTTTTCCACATACTAAGTGCACATATTGTGTTATGTAATGGGCAATTGGCAGGAAACCTTTTCCAGCAAGTGTTTTGGCAGCTTAAAGAACTCCAGTCTTCCTGTGGATTTTAAAGCCCAAAGTCAAATGCAAACCGCATGGTACACTCCTTTTGTATTAGTCTTCTTGATCGACTTGGTGTTCTCATTCCTGATCGAGACAATTTATCTTTTGCATGTCCTTGAAGTATGGATGATTCTGTTGCTTCAGAAGGTGGCAACAACTCTTCAAATCAAACTTACAACTCAAATGGAAAATACACCAGTAATACTTTTAAGACTGTTCGAGAGTTATCACAGGGTGGTGATAAGTTAAATGGCTCCTCATCTGTGGATATGGTATCTATTTGCTACGACTCCTGTCTTGAACACAAAAAAGGAGTATATTGAAGTCTGAAATTTAAAATACTGTTTTTTTTTTCTTTATACAGGGTAAAGCTTTGAAAGGGCTGGTTTCATGTGAACCTCATGTTGCTTCGGCTCCACCTGCTGAATTTGATGATAAAACAGGAAATGTTGTGCCGCAAAGCTTTTGTCCAGAAATCCATATACCTGGCACAAGATTCCCCTGGATTTGACCCTAAAAAACTAATATGCGGTTCCTTTCTTCATCTGCCGTGAATTGGTAAGTTAACTGATGCATTCTTGTTTTTCCAAGTGCTGGCATTGTCTAGATGTTGCAAATTCATGGAAAAACGATAGTTGTTAAATGGTAAAGAGAAATATCTACCATATGTATAGTAGGATATCAAGGACATGAAAGACGTGTTCATGGTGCTGTTGTGGTGCATGTAACTGTCAAATTTATATGCAGTTGTGTTGGACCACTGGAATCAGTATTCTGAACTGGTATGCTCTTTTGGTGAACATTTTTGGTCTTTGGCAAATTTATTTGTTCTATGCAGTCATTGTGGGATAAAAATGCGTTTTTGTGTTGTTGGAATACAAGCTATACTCCTGATTCATTGGTACAAAATTTGAAGAAATAAATGTGACACTGCTCAAATTATTTTGTTTTTCCTATCTTGATATCTGATTTGTATGCTTCATCCAATATACTTCATGTTTTTACAGGTTTCATAGGTTAATAAATTCTGCTGCAGTAAATGGCATGAGTCTATCCTCGGATGTTGGCGGTCAAGGTTGGAATATGACCTGCTCAGCAGAACCTACCTCCACCGGTCAAATAACAAATCCTGGGACTTTCCATTCCTGGGTGCACCCTCAATCTACTCTACCCCGTGCGGTCATATCAGCATTAACCTCTGCTCCAGGAGGTATTTCTGTTGGGGTTCTCTTTCGATAGTTCTTCTCTAGCCCCTTTTCCACTCTTTAATAATTTTACAATTTATGAAGGGCAAGTGGACTTCTTAAGTAAACGCCAACAGACATGGGAGGATTCATTTCGAAGTCTTTACTACATGCTGCGGAAGAACATTTGTAAAATTTTTTATGGTAATAATGATCTTTTGCCATATAACTTTTAACATATCTATGAACCAACATGTTGCTGACTACTGCCACTTTGTGGTGCTCAACTTTCAGTCCTATGATGGTTTAGATCGTATTCATTGCTAGAGTCACAGCAATCTGTGATGACATTTATTTTCCTTTCTGCCACATTTTCTTGTACTACGGTGACATGGTCTGATGAAATTGCATTTGTACTTGGGCCGTCCATCGGTAGTCAGACTCTTAAATATGTCTTTCCTTGCTATGCCAGTGTGACATCTGGTGTTATAAGGTTATGGCTTCTACTCAAACATGACGAGTAGTCTGATTGTCGCAGTTCATCCTCACACCTTTTGAATCTTTTGGAGATTCACAGTTATGACTTTGGTCTCTTTTAACATGATCCTTTGTCCATGCACCATGATTTTCTGAAATTGGCATCAAAACTGGATTTCGAAACTTCTATTGTAGGTTAGCTTATTCTCAAATCCTGCATGCTTTGAAATCCTCATCATCTTTGTCCCATTTAGATTCTAATTTCCCGGACCTATCTGCAGACTTGGGTCTCCCGGCAGACTAGTAAATGAATCTCCTCGGCATTGACTTAATTGTTGTTACATCAAAAGAAATTACAAGAGCATGTAAAAGCAGAAAAGAAAAATTAAGAACTTCCCCCAACTCTGATGAAGATAGTGGAGCTCCATTTAAAAATTGGGAGTTGATTGGGCTTCAGTGCCTTGGATATTTCTCCAACATGATGCTGTCTAAATTGTAGTTAAAGATGACTACTATCTGATGATCATAGAAAGTAATGTCTATAATAATTTCTTGTATACCCAGGCCACCTGTCTGTTCTGTTTATGTTTTTGGTCATTCATAATATTAGATTTTGCTTTGCCCTTATTAAGGATACAAGGTGAAATTAACTTGCTCTTTTCTTTTTTGAACTTTTACAGTGTGCACTATGCAGTTTGTGTAATGTTCACCGCATTCGATGGTCTAAAGAAAACCAAGGGCTCTTGTCGTGCCTATATATCTCAGTCAACAAGAAATTTTAGGTCGCTTCTGAAAGAACATGTAAGTCTTATTTCTTCTAAAATTGACGAGTTGTAGAAACTAACTTAAGTATGCTTCTCAAATAGGTATACCCAAGTTTGTTTATATCTTTTGATTTCATGTTTCATATAACTTGTATGACATTTTTGTGTTCTTCATGAGACTATTCCTTGTGCTCTCCTTTTTGTTGGTTGACAAAACAAATATGTTTATCTTTAACTTTTACATTTGATTGTAGGATGTGTCTTTCTCAATGCCTCTTTGCCGCTCTAAAAAGAAGTTACTGCAGAAGACCTTGTTGAACTTTCCGAAATTCAAAAACACAATCTAGGCCAGGTTTGCAAATTTGTCCATTTCTGATGATTATATCTCTTGGAATCGAGTGAGGTCTAGGATAAACTATTTAAACTGTGATTGTTTGGCTTTTCATCTCAGTGAAACAAAAAAATAACAAAAAATGAAATGGTTTTAGTTGAGATGAGATGTTTCTGAGTATGTGATTGGTTGTGACATAAACATGTAATGATGACAGTTGATATGATGTGTAAAACGTGCTAGGTAAGAAAGAAAATGTAATGATCATAGTTGATGACATGTTTTTTAGAGCAGTGAAGTGTGTTTGAGATATTTTCTCATAAACAACAAACCTTGGTCTACTCAGATAAGATGAGAAATGTTCTACAGATAAGCACAACCTTGGCATCTTGTGGGACTATGATTGCTTGGCATCCATTGCTCAGGATTCTACAGCTACTCCTTTCTAGGTTTGGTAATAACTTTTTGTACCTGAAATTCCTAATTATGGTCAGAGCTACCAACAGAAGCTGGTAACCTATTTTGCAAATTCCATGTGTTGTCCTTGTCATTTGCAAAGATGAAAATGTATCTGTTCCATTCTGCTGCTATCCAATTTCAGGCCTGGTCATTGAGAGAACGGAATGCTGTTGTAGCATGAGAAAAGGCTCAAGAATAATTTGTCGAATAACTCCAATCTCAAATGTACAGTGATGAGATTTGGATATAACTGATCTAGAAACCAAAATAAACACTGTAAAACAGAAAAGGTACATGGAAATACCTCCTCAAGTTTGAACTTATCTATCAATTATCCACATGCTTTGCCCCTGAGTCCCTGGTGGAAATATCTGCTCTAGAAAAAGAATGAATGGCGTACTGTGTTTCTGGCTTATCACGGGTTCACGAATGAAGTGATAATCAACTTCAATGTGCTCAGTTTTTTTCATGACAGATCTTATTACTCCCAGTGTTGAGGATTCTGATTGTTGCAGTACATAGGCAACAATAACTCATTTTATGATGGTTGCACCTAAACTAATTGGTGATGCAACTGATTGACGCAGGCTCGACCTATGGAGTCCATGACTGGTGTTGATAACACCCCACAATCATTATTGATGTGTACTGGGAGCAAGAATGTACATGCCATATATGATCTTCTGTTAAACTATAGGTTAGAATCTTGGTTCACTTGTTCTGTAATATTGGTTTCCACTTTCCACAGAAGAAGGAAAAGAGATTGAAGATAGCGTCTTAATTGTTATTTTAATATTGCATTATCTCAAATTTATTTTTTTGGCTTACTTCCAGATCTTTTTTAACCTCTTTGACTGGTGCTGATGTTCCTGTGCTGTATTCACCAGTTCCCTTTCAAAATGCAGCTCTTTCTACTCCTGAGGTGAGCCCACTGGCATGTGGTTTTGCTAAAAGCATCATAACAATTTTATATGATCCGAAAAGCAGTGTGCATGGACTATAATTGATACAAAATAATTGGACGTGTTGATTATGGCTGTTTATTGAAACTGATTGTAAGATAGCATGGCATGATGAACTCCAGTGCATTGGCAAGCTGTTACAATCAGCTTCAGTTTGGAAAATTTGATCTGTCAGTTTTAATCAATTGCCTATCCATGGGTTTACCACATTCAAGTTTTCCTATCAAAGAAACTGAGAAAGAAAGTGCAAACTGTAGACTATTATAAAAACCGATAGCATTATTTGGTGTACCCAGCATTTGTTAGACTTTTTTACAATTAATCGTTCTATGTGTGGAAAAATAATTTTCTTCGCTTTTCCCTCTTTTTTGTACTTGATATATTCTAAAGTAAACTGCAGAAGCAAAAAAGGAAAAAAAAAAAAAAAAAAGGAATAAAGGATAAAGGAATCCTTAATGAATTAGTCTTTTGTTTTTACAAAATTCGCTCTTAAGATCGGTATTTGCTCATGTTTGTAATGCAGGTTAGATGCAAACAGGTCAGGAAGGTAGATTACATCTCTTCCCAGCTACACGACTCCAATATGGATAGTGAACCTAATAGAACTTCATGTGCTGCATCTGCTATAGTGTTGAAATTAGGGATACCTATCTCCCGCCATGGGTAATTTGTGGTATTTGTGATGCTATGCGCTCAAATGGGGGTGACTATCAAGCCAGGTATCCCAATTTGTCATTATGCTTAAATTCAAATGTTTTGCTGATCAATAGGCTTTCCTAAAATCATGAACAAGAAGCTGAAATCACTATTTGAAAAACTTGGTCAATGATCAATTTGCTATTTGATTTGGTTTTGTTATTTTATATTGTAATTTGTAGTTGAAATAACTCTGGTTTCTCCAAGAGTTTTGCAGCATACTGCCATTAGGTGTAGTGTTGGAACCATGAGTAGTTTTTATCTGTGTATTGATTACCTGCAGAAGGAATTTTTATATATGCTTGTGTCAGGCCTGTAAATTGGACTTCATATCTTGTTTATTTCTGCACAAGCCAATGCATAATTTGGAATGAAAAACATACCAAGGATCTATATGCATGAGAAGCTGTAATTAAAGGCTAAACCATGATGATGTACATGCCATCTAGAATTGAAGCATTATTTGTGGTTCTAGTCCAATAACATGCTATTTTTTTGTGTCAACCTGTGAACATACCATTTTAGCAGTAATTCTTGTTAGAAGAGAGGTGTCATAAAAGTTTACCTTATTAATAGTTTGTGCGGTATGGATACTTAATGTTTTTTTGGCTTATTTTCATTTGACTATTTGCAGTTTTGCGACAGAGTCCATGTCAATTGGCTTGAATGTTGGTTTAGACGTAGCCAGGGACCAAACTGCCCAGCTAACTAAGGCAGACGAGCCCTTGCAAGAAAGTGGTCAGACTTTTGATATTCCAAACACAACTCTTTCCCTTAGAAGGAATTCTGCCTTTTTAAAAGGATTGAAGTATGGTTGTGGTTCTTACACAGCTTTTCTGTCACCAGTTGAATGAGTCATGAATGTGTGCATTTAGTTCCATGTATTTAGACCAACTAGCCTTCTGTATTATTTTGTTAAATATTCAGTGGTCCTAATTATCCATAAAAAGAATGATAAAAGAACAAAAGGGTTAAGTGCTGCTGTTCAATTGCATCTTGATTTCACTTGTACAGCTCTTCATCCTAGTTCAATTCTAGAAATGGAAGGGTAATTACTAATTATATTGTATTTGGGTGGAGAATCTAGAGAATGATCTCTGAAGCTCACATCATAGTTGAAAGCTTTAAATTGACAGCTCAATTACTGGGATGTATTTTGTCTTTCGAGCAATGTTTTTAGTGATTTACCAAATCTTTTGTTTGACCTTCTTTACATTGTTGTGATTAGAGAGCTTCAAAGTATAGAGGAGAAAAATGATTGCTTAGGTACAGGAAAAATCAGAGGTCTCGTTAGCAGCTTCAATCTTCCCGATTGGTGGCAGTTCAACTAATGTTTTCTCTGTTTGGTTTACAGAAAACAGACGATACTCACCTGGATGCTAAAAACCCACCACCGCTTGAGCACTTGCTCCAAATAAACTTCATTCTTCTACCATTCGTTCCATTAAGCGGGGCTTGCCTAAAGTTGTTTCAGATATTTTATAAGTTTATATACTTTATAATATGTTTTAAAATTTACAAAATATCAAATATTATTGTAGAAATAAGCTTTTCAAGTATTTGGCCAAAGTGAAATTACAGAGTCTATAAATTGTTAGTAATTACAATTTTGTACTCCCATTGGGGACAAAAGTTGGAATGATACAAAGAAGATTAGTACGACTCTTGTGCACAAGCATAAATCACGAAGTACTAATTATATTTTGTAATTACATAATCAAGGTTAAGAGTTGTTTAAGCTTTCAAGAGTAAGTTGACAACTTGTTGAGGAGTTAAGAAGTTTCA
This sequence comes from Sesamum angolense, assembly GCA_034509725.1. Taxonomy (NCBI): domain Eukaryota; kingdom Viridiplantae; phylum Streptophyta; class Magnoliopsida; order Lamiales; family Pedaliaceae; genus Sesamum; species Sesamum angolense. Next base: position 4,346,463 of record JACGWL010000008.1, read on the forward strand.
ATCATCTTATTTTTTACTTTTACAAGATCATTATCTACTAAAAACTTTTCAAGAAAATAATTTTAGGAGTTTATAAACTCACCGAAACACCCTTTCTAGATTGGAACGACTCCTAGTGTTATCTAATGCCATAAAGGGTCTAGATGAAATTAGAACCAAAGTATGCCTCACGACTAAAGTTGAGCATAAGATGTGAAAATGCTTTAAACAACTAAGCACAGGAAAAATTAAGAATTATCCATACACGGTGCGCACTGTACAGAAGGCAAAGTAACTACACACGACGTCAATGAACACGGACGAGGTATTATGACCTCAAGGATACATAGTATCCATATTTTTGTGAATCAACCAAAACATATATCCTATACCAACAAATGTAGGTAAAATTAACACTGATGATTGCACAATATAACCAAAACACCATCCTATCGCAATAATGAATTCAAGAAGAAAAATAATGTCAACAATCATCCAAAGAAAAGTGCATGGTTAAAGACATAAGATGTCCAAATTGGTGAACATAGATTTCGCAGATGGATACAGAGCAATCACAGCTGGTTTACTTGTTTGTATTTGTATTGAATATACGTCTCCACTCTCCCACATGAGGACCTCGGTCTAAGAGCATTAGTAACCCTGCATTGTTGGCTGATAAACCAAACATGTACCTAAGACAATAAGAAGAAATTTGTAAGAATTGGTAGTCTCTCCAGCAGTAAGTGCCACAAAAGACCATCTATAAATTTTCTGAAGCATCATTAAAATTCAAAATTTTCTCATTCCATGCTTAATCCAGTCTTTCATTCTTCCTTCTCCCTGCTACTTAAGAAACATGTGACATGAGGACCCTAAATATTCATCAAGAACCCAAACTAGCAAGTCTTTCTCAGTGTATGTCCGCTACAAATACTAATGAGTTCTTAATTCGGCGGGTAGTATTGAAAGTTCTCTTTTCAAAAGGGATCTAGAAGACATGATAACAGAATCCCATAGTAATATGAAGGAATAAGAGGCTTAATTGAGGGTGACTTAATTGAATGGTCATACAGATAATCTACCTAGCCACATACAGCTAATGAAGTTGGTCATATTCATGGAAAGACTAATAAGCAACAACTCAAGCAAAAAGTTCAACAGATATGAGCTCACCTGCATCTACGAGCTTCTCGTCTCCAGAAAATAATAGCAGCAATCCACTGGATAAGATCAATACATTGTCAACAGACGTTTTTGGGATGTAAATAAAAGAAAAGACATTTCAAACTGACAAACAGCTTTAACGTGGCATGATTCAAGAAATAATTAAGTTCCTTTCCATATTCAAATTCTTCATTCTTAATGGAGATGCCATGTGGAGTTATCTTTAAAGATAGAAATATCCGCAGCTGGGCAAAGAATCACAGAACATAAGAGAAAATGGAAAGGACCCAAGATGGAAGCATTAGCATTAAAGAGTCTCAAGACGAGTTTGCATTAGCATTAAAGAGTCTCAAGATGAGAAAATGGAAAGGACCCAAGATGGAATCATAGATGGTTTTGAAATCCACAATTCATATTAGCTTAAACGCCATTCTAGTGGTAGAAAAGATAGTTATGAAAAGAAACTCAAAATCTTCATTAGTTTGCGGACTACAATTAGTGAAACTCTTTCCGGTGGCAATTTCAAAGAAAAGAACAGTGGTTTTACAATTGGTTATCCAATTAACATGGCTAAGCAGAGGTATGTTTGTTTACCAATCCGCAAGAATAGGCCCTTGGGTCAATGACCGTCCTGGAAAGATAGTAGATGTCAAGTGCATGAGGCTCTGCCTTATTCTGAAATCTAAATAGGACTAGTGCACACCCAGAATACTAATGAATTTCTCCAAAGACTGGTATTTAGTCAAGTGCATGAGGCTCTGCCCTATCTGAAATCTAGGGAGGACTAGAGCACACCCAGAATATTAATCAATTTACCCCAAACTTGTGTATTTAATGAATTGTACAATCGAAATTAATGCAGCATAATATAAAAATGGCACATGTGCTAAAATGAAGAGATGCAATATGGAGGCACAATGGTACTCAAGATCATATTTTCTGGTTGAAACAGAAACAGCTACAGTATTATTATCATCATTACCTTGAATATTGACATGATTGAAAATTTCCCAACCATGGACTGCTTCCTCTCAGGCATTCTCCTTGCTGGAGACATTTCGTGACACAAGTTTTGAGCTATCTCCTTCAACAACACCATTTGTGCTTTATCAGTTCCAATTGAAATAATTGCTTGCCTCATTGATTCTCGATCAGCCTCAAGAGCATGGAGCCTTGCATACAGCTTCTGTATCTCTATGTCTGCAACATCAGAATGATTCATAGACTCCCTAGGGGTTGCCATATATTCATCACCAACAATGCCAACAGAAGCCTTCCGATCCATGAGAACATTAACTGAAGCTCCCTGATAAACAGAATCAATTGTGTAAACCCTGTCACTCAAGTCATCTTCAATTTCTGACACATTTTCCAACTTCCTCAAATTAGAATTCTCCTCAATATAGGAAAATTCCGTCTTCTTGAAACTGGCATCATACTTTGGAGATTCTCTGGCAAAATCAGGGCCGATTTCTCTACCCATTGCAAAAAATGAATTTCTGCTGTCAGAAGAAAACTTCCTTAGATGCCTCCGGGATCTTGGAGAATGACCTACTATTACCTTTTCAAGCACATTTTTCGTGCCAATAAATTCACCATCAGGCTGAATGGCCCTCGGACTTCTCTCCAATAGATTGATTCGACATTCCAAATCCTTCAATTGGTCACGAGAACGTGGAGTTTCCCCAAATGCATATTTCTCAATATCAGGAGTTTCATAATCACCATCTGGATAAGCCTGAGATTCATTTGGATTGCACTTAAGAGGAGGGTAAATCTCATAAAGAGGAAGGTCAATCCCTTCCAAGTTCTCAGTCATGCTTGTGTTCCTGCTCATAACCCGGTCTACACTGGCTTCAGCCTCTGTGATCCCATAACTCATCATCCTGTGTTTATAGGCCTGCACCTCACATGTAAGCGACTGTATGACCTGGTCCCTCTTATACAACAAATCCTCCAACGCTGAGGTCTCCTGCTGATCATGTGCCATTTTCTCCTCAGCGAACCTCTTAAACTGTCTTGCCTCCATCTGAATCTCTGCCTTATCCCTCTGCAGCCTCAGAATCATAGACATTGCTTCATTGGCAGCTGAAGAGGATGCATTCCTCTCCTCCTCCAACTCAGAAATGAGGTCCTGAATGGTCTGCTGCTGGCTGCTGACAGTTTCACGGAGTGCCATACACTCATTTCCTATCTCAACACGGGCATTTTGTGGCACAACAATCCCTGGGATGGTGACCTGGTTTTCATCTTCAAATTCTTCGTGTTTACGCTTCACAGGCCTAAGACACGTACCTGAAAAAGACCTCTTCATCAAAGAAGAGCAGCAATTGCAATCGCAATTGCAGCAATTTATCAGGCAGGCCGATGGGAGTGAACTCTCGGACTCCATTGACCAAAGACGAGCCCGATAAAGCCTCCCTCCGATTACAATCCAAGCCTAAGAATCAATCTTTACATGTAAATTCACAGAAATAAAAAGCTCCAAGACCTCCCTCTGTAAACTCCAATAAAGTTTCCTCGGGGTTATGCATGCATTAGTCCTTTTCTCCAATCTCAACGAAAAAATATTAATGGTATGGATCAGATATTATCTCCGCGAATTACCTACAAAAAAACAAAAGACAAAAACTCAAAACCATTCAACAGCTTTCACATTTCCCGCGAGCAAATTCATATTCCATGTGATACGTGCGTGCATGTGTATTCATGTTACCTTGCACCTCCATACAGAACGGGAAGCCATGAAACGGAGCTGAAATATTCCCAGGAAAACGTTTTCCATCCTGAACTCCGAGAATAATTGCTCAGGAAAAACTTGGAGACGGTCTTCCGCTCCCAATCTCTTATAAATTTCTCGGAGAAAATAAAGATTGAGGTGAAAGCACGGAGAGGAAAATACAATGCCCCTGAAATGGAGGGAGAAATTTTGAAACCCTAGATATTTTGGGCGTTGTTTGTCCTGTTTCCTGTATGTATTTATTTAGCATTTGGATTAGCTCCGTTTACGTCGAAAATCTGTAGAGAGAGAGAGAGAGAAAGGAGAAGAGGATTGTGATTTGTCTGTTGATTGGTAGTTTTTAGCAAGAGAAGGCAATGAGAGGGGTATATTTGGAAATTGGAAGAGGATGTGATTTATTGGATAGCTCACCGGTGGGACGGCGCGTGGGTTATTGCGCGTCCTTTTCCTGCAAATAGCAAAAGGCACATCTGCCACTGCGACTGCCCCATGAAAAGTGCTAATATCAAACACCCCCCATCCTAATTACTGGTATTTGCAATTTTTACCGCACGGATAAGATTTTTCACCTCCCCCGCATCCCATGGGCCATGGCCTAAATAAAAAAATCTTTTTTTTTAAATTTAAAAAAAGACTAATTATTTTTCTATAAGAATTTATACCAAATTATTAGATATATATACTTTAGGATAAATTACGACGAGTTCTCTTGAAATTTAATATAATCACAAATACCTCCTCTTTGTTTTGAAAAATTAAAATACCTCATAATTTTAACGATCATATAGCAATAGTCTTTTTTAGGTTTTTATTTATTTTTGTGATAAATTAATCAAAATGTGTTTGTGGACTATAAATTATAATTTTACTTACTTTTAATTTTTAAAAGTATGTTATGAACTAAGTGAATATTTTTTTTTTATAATTTTCCAATTTTTTCCCTTCCGTCTTGTTCGATTTATTTTTTTAAATATATACATATTAAGACAAAGTTGACAAAACCTCCATCCAAATATAACATAATTTGATTAAATATTAGAGGTACTTACAAATTTTTTTAACAACAAAAAAATGTTCATAATTATGTCAATCTCAAAAGAGCTACTTGTAATTTACCCTAAACTTTATTACGTTAACCAACCATATCTGGAGGACTTTAAATGCCTTATTTTCCTACCAATGATTTGATTACAGTCAATAATTATAAATTATGATTGGTGACTTTTAGTTTACTGTAAATTAATTGTCCAAACTGATTATATATTTGCACCTTTTCGTAATATAATCTAAAGTAAATGATTCAATAACCACCATGCAGAGTCATATTCATATTAGCAAACGAGTTAAGCTGCCTGCCATTATCCAACTGGAAATCCGACAGTTCAACTTTCTTCTCAACACCCAAAACAAACGTTGCCATATTTTGCTCTTCACCAATAATGTTTTGAGAATTTTTCTCAAAGCCACTAATGAACAGTCAAGCACTTGCAGCAATACAAGTTTTTAGGGATGAACATGGTGCTATTTCAGTATTTTCTAGACAAAATTAAAATTGAATTGACATAAAAATAAATAATAAACTTAATTTATCATTTTTTCTAATAAATAATAGTAATTTGTAAGTATTAATATAAATTTATGATTACGGGGTTTTATGCAAATTACAACAAACAATCTGGTTCAAGTGGTTCACACAATCTTTAAAATTTTATGATCACACCTAAAAATTTTAAACGAACTAATCAAGTTTGGTCGAACCTTTATGACTGAATTAGGCTTTTATAAAAATAAGAAGCACGATTTTTAAAGAAGAGATAATGTGTTATCCATGCTGAATTTTGGAAGGATGAATTTTCTGTGTGATAATCATTTTACAGCAGATCGGTATTGTGATGGTAGAAAGGAGAGTCAGGCTCATGATCTATACCTTTCATGTGCTGAATCAAGTGGTCTACGAGATGATTGATCAAATCAGCCTGCTGATGAGTTCTGTCTCTTGCAAAAAATAAGTGCACTTGATCGTTGATCTCGATCCAGCTACACCCTGTGTCTTTTACCACATAATTTTTGTCCATCTTCTCCCTCACCTTCTTTACATCTGTCCACATACCTTTAGATGCAAAAATATTTGAAAGTAAGGTATACGATCCGCTGTCCGTTGGATCAGATGATATTGCCATTTCAGCTGCATGCTGAGCCAGTTCAACATTGCCGGTAACTCTGCATGCACTAAGCAAGCTCTTCCAGACTAGTGCGGTTGGTTGAATTGGCATCTTGTCGATAAATGACTTGGCTTCGTACAGTTTACCAGCCAGGCCCAACAGAGAAACCATGCAAGTATAGTGTTCTTCTCCTGGTTCAATCCCAAATTCGGACATCGACTCAAAGTGATGAAATCCCTCTTCCACAAGCCCCACGTGGGCACAAGCTGTAAGGACTCCAATGAATGTGATGTAGTTAGGTTTTATGCCCTCAGTTCTCATTTGTGTAAACGTTTGAAGAGCTTTCTCCGCATTGCCATGCTGTGCATGCATTGATATCATTGAATTCCAGCATACAATATCTCTTTGCGAGATGGATTTGAATAATAACTGGGCGGCATCTATGCATCCACACTTTGCATACATATCCATCAATGCGTTTGTAACAAATGGATCAAAGTCCAGACCTGTTTTTATAGCTTGGTTGTGAAATTGGAGACAGTTGGATAAACTTGCTAGTTTAGTAGAAGCCATTATGACGGCAACATATGTGGACGCGTTTGGTCTTTCTCTCCCATGCTGCAACTCTAAGTATAGTCTAAGAGCCTTCTCGTGTTCTGATTGAAGTGCATATCCAAACAGCATAGAATTCCAGACTACAACGTCTTTTTCAATGATCTCCTCAAACACAAGTCTTGCATCTCCGACAAATGAGCATTTTGAGTAAACATCTATTAAAGCACTCCCACAGTAACTGTACAAACAAAAACCAGATTTGATCATCAGAGAGTGAATCTGTCGGCTTACTTCCAGGGCAGTTTGAGAAGCTGATGCCCCAAGAAGGCTGACAAACGACAGTAGACTTGGTTGGAGCAAATTATGCCTCATTTGATTGAAGAGATGAAGCGCGTCATACAGGCGTTCCTGTCTTGAGTACCCTTCAATCATTACATTGTAACAGACGGCAGTACGTCTCTCAGAGGCAAGAAACACTCTCATGGCGTCAATCAAGGAATCACATTTACAATACATGTCGATCAAGCTGTTTGTAACAAAGTCGTCAGAGTTCAAATTTATCTTCATGGTGTAAGCATGGACCTGCTTACCTTCATTTAGAGCCCCAACAGAACCACAGGACGTGAGGACACTGGAACAAGCAAATGCATCCGCCTTCCACCCTGATCTGTTCATATCCTTGTATAGATCCATTGCTTCATAATGGAAACCACTCTGCATGTACCCCGAAATCATCATTGTCCAAGAAATAGTATTCTTCACCATCATCTGTCCAAAAATTATGTGCCCTGCTTTTAGTTCTCCACACTTAGAATAGAAATCTATAAGCACATTACTCACTGACACATCCGTGTCAGCACCACTTCTCAGGACAAAAGCATGAACTTGCTTACCCATTTCAAGCAACTCAAGCATCGAACACGCTGCCAAGACACTGGAAAGTGCATACTTATCGGGAACAATGCCACTCCCCACCATTTGCTTAAACAAATCAAGTGCTAGATCGCTTCTTCCATTTATAAAACATCCCAGCATAATTGCAGTCCATGTCACAACACTTTTCACTCCCAACTCATCAAAAACCAATCTTGCTGCATCGAGATCACTAGTTTTTGCATAAAAATCAATAAGAGAAGTGCCCACGTGAGCATTTTGATCACAGCCAGCCTTAATCACAAAACTATGCAAATACATACCATTTTCAGCACTAGCCAGTTCAGTGCAAGACTGAACGACGGTAGCCAAAACAAACTCATTTGGATTGTCATAGCCACTTCTCCTAAACTCCCGAAACAGCATTAAGGCTTCTGCATTGTTCCCATCTCGATTATATGCAGAAATAATTGAAGACCAAGAAATTAAGTTCTTTTCAGGCATTCTAGCAAACAGGGTAGCAGCAATGCCTAAAGCGCCCCGCCTCGAGTAAGCCGTAATAAGTATGTTGCTGAGGAAAAGGTTCGACTCAAATCCTGATAAAATGATTTGGGCATGAACTGTTCTACAGTAAAGAACTGGATTACCGATATTTTGGGGTGGTGAAAGTAGGAGGCTGCCCAAATATTGCCTATGTTTTTGCCTGCTATGCATCGTGAAAACGCCATGGTTCTCCGATTCAAGAAGTTGTGGTCCTGGAGATGGCCCAGGCCCACTAAAGTTTCTGCGAAATGGTGGCTCCGCAATGGCAGCGATGGCATGAGATTGTATGGGCGACTTCAAGATCAAATTGTAGAATCTGACACACAGTAATCGCATTCGCATGTAACCAAATGCTTGCTGTTGTTCATTTCAGAACACAATGTCAGCGACAACCACAGAAGCAAGCTACAGTAGTATTAGATTATTAAGCCTCAGAAAATGTTCGGAGGCTCCCATATTTATAATGCGTCTTTTGCGGGACTAGATAGCAAGTTCGGGTTTAATACCACCAAATTAGCAAGTTTGGAATTCCGACATTGTAGATAGGATCCTTTCAAGGAAAAAAGAGAGACATAGTAGATAGGGTATTGCTTGGTGAAGATACTAAACCATTTTTTTTTTATAATTTACTAAAACTTAGTGATATTGAGGTGCCTCTCTTAAAAAATTTAAAAAAAAAATACAAGAGAGAATAAAAATTCAGTTCAAACAGGGTAGTCGTGGCAATAATGGAGAATAGTTAAGATGACAATTCACAACTTTGAAGTTACTGAAAAGATTAAAAATCACTTCCGATGAAAAATGGCACACTCTCCAGTTGGTGAACAAATTTAAATTTACAGACAAGATTTGGGAGAAATTGAATTAAAAGGAAAAAAAAAAATGGGTGGGGTTTGATTGACACGCTTAAACACGGAATACAGCATTCAAATCCACAGGCGTGTGAAGCTTAATTAGAAGAAGCTGTTGTACTGACTGGTCAGAGAGTTCCGGAGATTCGAATAGAGGTTGTATAGGGAATACTGACGAAGGTTCTTAACCTCGTACCAAGAGTTGAAAACTGCCTCATGCTTATCGGTCCCAGAAAATGCTAGTTGTATCCCAAGGCTACAATCCACGGATCCCCCTCGGTTTCTGCAGCTGTTAGTTCTGATTGCACAGTCTTGGTTGTTAAGGCAGACAAAGTTTGTTTTGCCTGAGCATGAAGCACAGCCGTCTCTTTTCCAGTACAAGTTTTGAAGCCTTCCCTTTTTAAATTCAAGAACCTGCACCAAAATAGCGACGATCCAGCTGACCATGGAAATGAATTCAGGTCTAGAAAATATGACGTGATAGAGGCTAACATCTTACCAGAGTAAAACTGGTGACAGTGTATGTACTGTTGGCAACAAACGCAGGAATTGACCTAGAAGCGTATTTTCGACCAGCAAATGCTACCATATAACCTCCTACAGAATCCTGGAGATGATGAAACAAAAAATTGCAAGTGATTAAAAAATGCATAATGGAGCCATTGCTAATGAAAATGTGCTGAATTCAATATCTTCTATGTAGAAATTAGTGATTTGTGTTGCATGCAACATCATTTTGGGTCGTGTGGATATAAATGCAACAAAGAGGAAAAAACATTGTCTTAAAAGATATGACATGATGAAAGTTTTTAGCCTAAATTATTTGCACTTAGCTTTTTATTGTCAATAGAATCATATACAGGCATTCATATCATACGCGCACAAAAAGAGCTCCCTAACAGTAAGAGAACAGTTTTAGGTGCTCCATAAAGCAGATGCATATATTTCCTTTCTTTGATTAGGTAAAAAGGAGAACTGTAGGCCAGCTGAAAGAGAGACTTACCATAAAAGGCAATGGTAACCAGAAGTTTCAAGTGCATACTGGATCTATAAGCCCCTGCAATGCCATCTTACAGATTCAAATCCTAAAAGTACCCAGTATCACAAATCCTCCAAAGGCTTTATCACCAGGTCACATCCACGCAACCATTTGGTACTCCAGAAATCCAATCCGATCTCAACATTCTTGATTGGACAGCTTAACATGTTCATGTCTAAACTAAAGGTTCTCGCTACAGAGGAGCTAAAATAAATGGTCCCCATGGCTCATTCCGTCCAATAGTAGACAAACCAATTCCTTATAAAGCATGCAGACAATTTACATGTATGCAATGCGAATTGCACTCAGTAGTAAGGTAAAGAATTGCAGCCAGAAAGCTAGTCTCATTGGATGCAAGGATTTTGTAACAACTAGTTAATATGATACACTGAAATTGTTCAAGCGTTCTATGAGTTTCGGTTGGCTACTGTAAACTAAAGACTTGTGATTCAGAGAAAATATGGCAAACATACAAATCCTAAAATTCACTTAACTGATTAACAAGTAACTATTAGTCGTGCAACCATCTACTTAAGAAGGGATCAAAATCATAAGAGAAGTATTTGAACTTTGATGCAACATCCCCTGCCACTTAGTATAAACGTCTTCCTTCCTTTGACGTGGATCTAAACTAATAAATGCAAGGTACACCTCAGATGTTAATCCTAGTCCTTCTAAGATAACATGCTTCTAACTGAACCCATCATAATCGCCCTTTTATAAGTATGATGAAATTACAGATAATCTCACGTTTCACTACAATTATCTTATCATGAGGCAATCTACAAGTGTTCTGCCCAAGAAGTACATAGTAAGTTGTAGAAAATGAAAATGTAGTTCTTTCTAGACCTTGGGTTATTTTAACCATATTTGCTAGTAGTCACATAGAATACTCCATTACTTGGGCTAACCCATCTGCTGTCTTTTGAGTTCAAAGGCATTTAACCACATACAATCCAAAATTTGAGCCTGGAAATATGCAAGAACAAACTAGGAGACTGGTCATTATCGAGGGAGTTTATCAAAAAGAACGCCTAAGTTCTGCAGTGAAGCCCCTTCATTGTTTCTGGCACTCCAATCCGATCTATAACTGGAAAACTCACATCTCATTACCCCAAAAAAGGTCACCTCGGTTAAAATCAGCCAAACTACACCAGAAAGAATATGTTTGAAGGACATTCTGGTTTCATATGATAACTTGCTCCCAAGTATAGCTACTTTTTTTTCCCAGTCTGTCCATTTTTCACAATGTCTGACACATAAGACAACTAATCTCTCATTAATCTAATAATCTCCATTTACCCCTCATCGTCATTAACCTAGCAATCTCCATTTCCGCGAACACCAACCAAGCAACAGAAAGTTGCAAGTAGCAAACTCTAGCAAAAAAGCATACCATACATCTCCAAAACCCAAAATAGAGCAGTACCTAAAGTAAATCCTAACGATATGCCGAGAAAGGAATAATCATAAATTCTTTAAGAAAAATCCTCATAATTTGCGGACATAAACACACCCTTTTAATTAATTATCTAAGCATACAGTACATAAAGCAGTAATACCGGAAAGAAGTTGGAGGTGTTGATGGTGAGGAGTGAGATCTCGTCGACTTTAGGGCGGAAAACCGCAACCTGAGAGTTGGCGGAAGAGAGCGAGAGGCGGCGGTCGCACGGGGACAGCTGAACGGAGCTGTTGAAGAAGAAATCAGTTCTCGCAGCGAACGCGATCCCAAAGGTGAACCCATCGGACCTCTGTATAGAAGCGTCGGCGCACGGCGAGAACACGTTGTTGGTGTCGCTACTCGATTCTCCGATAGAAACTAGGCTAAAGAGGGCTACGAGTATTGCTATTGATTGCCTTGGAATCGCCATAGTCGGACTGCAGAATGGTTCAAAAGATAGCTTAGCTGTGATTTGGCTGGTGCTGCTCTGGATTTTCTGTTCTTTTCTTTTGGTTTCTGCTCTGGACTCCAGACTGCCGTTATCCTCTTTTTTTTTTTTTTTTTTTTGAACTGCTGCAAATTTTAAAAATATACTTTTTTCATTACTTACTGTAAATTTTTAATATTAATATTATTTTCAAAACTCATCCAAACTTAGATTTTAAATTAAATTACACAGACAACACTGATTTTAAGTTTAAATAAATAAATACTTTTAATTTTTTTTTAAATTATAAATTTATATTTAATACTGTAGTTATAATTATCATTGGGCTTGGGATTGAATAAAATGGGCAATTGGGCATGCATTGCAAACAAGCACTTATATATATATATATATGGTAATTCTCATTGAATGGAATCATCCTCCAGGGGAACCACCTCTCATCACAAAAAACATTATTTGTGAGAAGGTGGATTGGGATAGGAACTTCACAGTTTCCTTCTGTGTCTATTTTGCCATATCGTGTGCAAATTGGTTACATAACCTCGAAAAATTGTCCTAAAAAACCAATTAACATTCAACTCTCAAGTTCTTTTAATTTTATTAACATCACAAGTAGGTAGCAGTTCTTTTGATTTCTGATAAAAGCACGAAAATAACAAAACCTCAACCTATTAGCTACCAATGCGTCACGCCCTAATCATGATATGTTAAACGCTTTTAAATGAGATTGGAATCACCATATATCATTATAATATCACTATAATTTCTTGAAACTATCATTATACATATATAAAAATTTATAATTAATTTATCAACTCATATTTTCAAAGACAGTATATAAAATTATTATTATCATCTTATAGAACAAAACGTTCAAATATTGATGTGGTGGAAACAAGCAATAGAAGTACAGAACAGTGGTGATTATGTGGCTGCTACGACATTGAACGAGTTAATCAATTATATAGAGTTTGCAAATGATGTCATCCATATCATATAATAAAATTATACGCAGTTTTTGATTTTTTATTTTTTAATGTAGAAGCAAATGCTGCATAGATCGTGCACTGCAGGTGAGGTGACAGATAGCGTTGAAAGAGAGAGTTGATAAATTCAATAACTACATTAATTAACTATTCCACTATTTTATTTAAGTTTTAACCCCAAAAAAATAATAATGAAGAATTTGGTTTGAAGAAAGACGTTACTCACATGATCATACAACCAACAAAGCGTAAAAGAAAAGGACAGATGCGACGGACGGCCCCAGACCGTTGACAATTTATTACCATGTTAACTAACTACACCCACACCATTTATATTTGGGTAAATTACATCTACCTCCCCTGAGGTTTGGCATAATTACAAATACCCCCTCGTTGTTTGAAAAATTACAAATACCCCCCTAATATTTGATAAAATTATGTAATTATTGGATGGAGGCATATAAATGTCAACTTTGCCCTTATAGTATTTTTATTTTTTAAAAAAATATTAAAATCTTATAAAAATATTGAATGGGATGGATGAAAAAAATTTAAAAATTATTAAAAGAATTATCGCCTTAGTCGATAAAAAAATATTTTTTTAAAATAAATAAATAAAATTATAAATTTTAATTCATAAGGGTATTTTGGTCAGTTCATTATAAAAAATGCATAGATTGGGGTAATTGTTAGACGGTCGTTAAAATTAGGAGGGTATTTGTAATTTTTCAAACAACGAGGGGGTATTTGTAATTATGTCAAACCCAGGGGAGGTAGATGTAATTTACCCTTTATATTTTTGTCTATTTCCTTTATATATATATATATATATATATATATATATATATATATATATATATATGAATTAAGTCAATTATGGATGTATATTTTCCATCGGAAAATATTCTTACATAAATCAAGTTTGATCGAACTAAATTAATTGTTGAATAAATATAATTTATTTATTATGTAATTAATTATTATTTTTAATTTATACATATAATTATACTGTAAGTATATTATATTTATTTTTAATTGAGGGATGGCAAAATTGAATTAGAATTTTTCTTTAAATGGTTTGATATAAGTGCAAATTCCACGTTTAATTTTTTTCAAAAAATAAAGAAAAAGAATTATTTATTAATTTCGACGTGGGATATAATCTTTTATGCATCAACCCGTTGTATTAATATTATTTTATAATAAAAAGTTTTCATTAATATATTATTTTATATTTAAGTGCAAATGGTTATTTCCTTAATAAAGTCTCCCCAATTTGGTATCGAACTCATGCTACCGTTGACTTTTTATATCCCAAAACCCCCTAATAACCCATTCCCCACGCCTGAACCCATGGCCGCTGACCACCTCAAACGCCCTCATTCTCCTCCTCCTGATCCATCATGAACAACACCGGCGGCTTCCTTGGCTCCGATAACATCGGCGGTTTCGGCTACGGAATCGGTGTCTCCGTCGGGATCCTCCTCCTCATCACCACCATAACCTTGGCCTCCTACTACTGCACGAGAAGCAACACAACCACTTTCGTATTGCCTCAGAGGAATCCTCCGCCGGCGCCTCCCCCACCAGACGATCTCACGCCTGAGGTAGGCCTGGACGAGGCCACCCTCACCAGCTACCCGAAGTTGCTGTACTCGGAAGCGAAGGCGAGTCACAAGGACTCCACCGCCTCCTGCTGCTCCATATGCCTGGCGGATTACAAGAACAGCGACATGCTTAGGGTTCTGCCCGACTGCGGCCACCTCTTCCACCAGAAGTGCGTCGACCCATGGCTGCGCCTCCACCCCACGTGCCCCGTCTGCCGGACCTCCCCGATGCCGACGCCGCTTTCTACGCCGTTGGCGGAGGTGATTCCCCTAGCAACCAGGCCCATTGGGTAACATATATAACAAAATATATAGAAATGTACGTTTCTCTTCTATTTTCCATTTTTTTTTTCCTAAATTTTCATTGTATAATTGTAGATCTTAGATCTTTTTTTTCCTGATATTTTCCTCTGGAAATTGATTTTTCTTATGCTTTCTGGAACGAAAGAGAGTATTTGAAAACGATAATACAGTCAAATAATATACAAATTACACTTTCATTCATGTCTTAATTTGTTATTAATTACTCTCATTAAACTAATTTTGTTAGTAGCAGTAATATCATGTAAGCTGTTTAATTCTGATTGTTTAATTAATTAAGCTGTATTAATGTGATCATCTGCAGATCAGCATGATCAAATGTGTGCATTTTCCGATTAAGGTTGTACTCTAACGAAGATCAAATGTATCTGTTTCAGCTTAAACGATTGATTAACCACTTGGATGATTTTATTTTTGTACACCATTTAATTTTAATTATGTGTACAGTTATTTTTCTAGCTCTATATAATTCCAACTACATATAATTTGAAGGTATATAAAATGAATTTTTTTTATTAAGTTACTATAGTCGTTAGCACTTTTGGTCATGTGATTTACTTTACACATTTAGTCATGAACATCTCATATTGGTCATTTTTTGGTAAACTTAATTATGTATTGCTAATTTTGGACCGTTCCCAGTGTATGTAATTTTTTTAGTTTTATTTTTGTAAATATGGGTCGTTAGCACTTAAATTATCTACACAAGACTGAATTCACAAAATATGGACCGAATGTGAAAAATTCACAATTATAATTATGAGACCAAAAATATTATAAATTTGCTTAATTTGAAAATGAAATTGGAATATATGCTTAATTAGGAAAGAATTAATAAAGGCGCAAAAGCTTCACGCAATTCCGGAATGCTTTTCGTGTCTTCTGAGAAGTGCGATCAGAATCGAAACAAGAGCTACAAGGGGAAAGGATCGAGGGTTAATATATGCATATGTGTTGTGGGGCGAGGACTAGGAGTGAGTGCAAAGTTACCAGTTTCTGCTGCCGCCCTCATTTAATCCGCAAAAACCTTGTTATTTTAAATGAATACATAATATACTAAAATAAATTATATAAAATTACAAAAAATATTAATGTGAAATTTAAATTTATGACATCGGAGTTGCTATAATGCCATTATATTTATTTAATCATTAATATACAATAAATGTATAAAAATTAACTATGTATTTTAAATATTATACATAAATAGAGTACACAAATTTAATTAGATTGGAAGTTTGTAGTGGGAATTCCAAGTCCAAGGGGTTCTCATCCTCCATTTATTGCACCCATGTGGCTGATGATGAATTAGTTGTTATTCACTTTACATCTGATCATGCATGCTTTCTGCCTTGCTTTCCTTGTCCGACAAAATTACTTTATACGTAGATTCATAATCACCACCCCATCACAATATCTCATTTATCTTCTTAATCTATTATCATTAATTTCTGTTTCATTACAAAAGTTTTGTAAGTTGTGATTATTTCCAGAATTCTAAGAATTGCACAACTATATGTACGCTTCTGTCTGAATTGTAGCCTCCTTTCACATTACCTGCCCCACCCCCGAAATTGAGCACTATCCCCCTAGAAGAAAATGTATTATTTACTTCAATTTTATTAGATATGAATTAAAATTATGGTAAATAATTATAACCAAACAAGACTTAGTGCAAAAAAAAAATCACTATAAAAATTATATTTGCCATGACTATGAGACGTGACAAATATTTTTGCCATATTCACAAAAATCACTATCATATATAATCGTGGTCAATAATTATTTATTTATTTAATTATAATAATTAATTATGATTAAACATTAAATTTCTTCCGGTGATCCCTTTTTGTCTTTTCTTTCTCTCTTTCTTTTTGAAAATGATATGGTAAGACAAGGGCTGTAAAATAATTTTCAAAGTAAATTACTTAAATGCCCCTACCAGCTGTGGGTTTACTTGCACGCAAAATCGAGAGATGATGGATGTAATCGGCAAATACTACCCTTCTTATATTAAGAAATTACAAATACATCCATCAAATTATTCGGTCCCCCCCCAACCCAACCCAACCCAACCCAACCCAACCCAACCCAAAACAGTTATTATATAATTTCAATTTAATATCAAAATTCGATCAATAAACTCATACTAGGTAAAATAAATATTCGTGATAATAATTTACTCACATTAAGTAAAACAAATATCGATACGTTTGATGTGATTTAAACCCATAATCTCAAATATATTTATGAGACTTCTGCATCGACCACAAAACTAAAAGATTAGTAATAAATTATTTGTTGTTAAGGTACATAATTATTGTTAAAAAAACTAATTGTCTCTGTAATTAAACTATTTTGTGTTGAATTAATTTGACTTAAATGTATTTATCGAAAATAATCGATACCTCGAACATATTTTTTGTGCTGCACCTAAGAATTGATCACTAGAAAGCCACTCACATATTTTTAAGGTTGCATCACCTTTTAGATATAAAATTTAACTACCTATAATAATAATTGATATTAATATTTCTCTTGTTACAAAAATTACTTTTTGAAAAAAAAATTAAAGACATTTCTAAAATATTAAAATCACACTATGTCAAAACTTCATCTAATTCAAATTTCATTTGTTTATCAAGCTCTTTTTATTTTTGTAATTCTAAAATACTTGGAGCTAATTTTCTTTTAATTTTTCTTATTTGTCAAACCAAATTAGAAATAGATTCATACATGCATATATATATATAATATATATATAATATATATATTTAGGATTAAAAAAAAAGAGTTCGATAAATAAGTAAAACTAGAATTATACAAAGATTTGACAGATGATGATTTTGCCATTTTAGAAACTTTTATTTGTTTATTTTTTCACAAAGCATTTTTCGTAAGGACAAAATGAACTTTTCAAACTTAATAATTAAAGGTCATGTGTTTTTTAAAGTTTTAATACTTTAGGGGGTAATTGATATATGATGGTTACTTTATAAATGGTAACTATATTTAACTCTATTAGGGTTAAAAGATATTCATTCACCCATAACTTATCCCATAACTTATCACTCAAGTTGTAAAATGGCCGTTAAAATCATGAAACATAAAAAAAAAAAAAAAAAGTTTTCTCATGTTAATGGTCAATTTTTCTTTTTTTAAAAAAAAACTAAGTGACTTAATTTTAATGGACATTTACATTTATACCTATTACACATCAACCAAAAAAAGGCTAAAATGCATTTTAACTCCCTATATTTTGTTGAAAAAGCTAAAAACCCCCATGTATTTTAAAAATAGCTAAAAAAACCCCCTGTTTTTTAATAAACTCAGCAAAAAAACCCCCATTATATTAGAAATTAACGGAAGGTGAGATACACGCGCCTGAAGTGCGTTTGAGCTTGATTTTTTGCGAATTTTGATATTTTTATGGTCTTTAATTGACTAAAATATTCCTATATTGTATCTAAAATTACTATAGTCAAAATGACTTTTAATTTTTTTTTTGCATTTTCTCTCCTCTAAAAATACAAATATTAATAATTATAAAAATGATATAATATTAATAATTTAAATTATTTAATTAAAAATATTTAAATAAGTTTAACTTAAATTTAAAATAATTATTAAAACTAAAATTTAAAACTTTCCTTTAATTATATTAAAAAATATTTCAATGAATTACTTGTATAATTAATATGATGTTTTAGTTATTTTTAAAATTCAAAATTTAAAAATTTATTCTTAATTAATTATATGTTTAAAATTCTTTTTAATTAAGTAAAATATATATTTAAATAAATTTAAGTACAATAATAATTTAAAAATTATTCTTAATTAATTATATATTTAAATTAATTGAAATATAAATTAAATTATTCTTAATTATTTAAAATTATTCTTAATTAACTAAAATATTTAATATATAATTAAATTAATTTTAAAAAAAAAAAAATATTGGAGACGACGGTGACGGCCGCCGCCCCCGCACAGCAGGGCGACGACGCCTTCGTCATTTATCTGGGCGACGTCGTCGTCGCCCAGATCAGATCTGGGCGACGGCGACGTCGCCCCCATCTGCGCCCCTCGCTCCACCGCCCCCGTCTGCGGGGTACGGGGTGGGCGTGGGCGTGGGCGTGGGGGTGGGGAAGGAGGAGGAGGAGGCAGGCGGCGGGGTGGGGGTGGGAGTGGGGTGGGGTGGGGTGATTGGGGAGGGGGGTAGGTAGCAGGGGATGGGGGGTTGAGTAGTTAGTTTTTTTTTTTAATTTTTTTTATAATTTTAAATTATTTATATATAATATATATTAAATAATTTGTTGAATCCAAACCTTTCATTTTTTTTGAAATCTAACGGTTGAGATTAATTCATTAGATCTAACGGTTATTATTTGATCAAAAAAGATCCAACGGTTACTAAAATAAAAAAAATATATTTTAAATAAGGGTATAACGGCCATTTTGTAAAAAAATTAACTCCGTTAGTTATATTTAACGAAAAGGGGTGATTGAGTTACATTTAAAAAACACGGGGGGTTTCTAGCCTATTTTTAAAACATAGAGGGGTTTTTAACGGACTTTTTAAAACACAGGGGATTTTATACATTTTAGCCACAAAAAAAATGCGTTAGCATAATATATTGTTGTCATGTAGGGTAATGTTGTAAATTTACGAGAATGCCCAAAAATACGGAGGGAAATATCCGTCCTTAAAAATTGTGTTCAGAAAAAAGAAAAAGGTTTCTTTGAGTAAATTGAGGACATTTTGGTCCAGAAAATTTAACGAGTGTCACCCAACGCCTATGAAAAATGGTCAATGTCATGTCAATAAAATGATAACAGCTAGTGTAACAATTCCAAACCATAGGGGTCTTTTTAGTACGTTTCACAATTTACAGGTCACTTTACAACTTGGGTGATAGTTAAGGAAACGGTGGATGTATTTTTTCCTATATCTTGCTATAATAACGTCTGTATGATAGTTTTAATGTTTTTTGAATTTATTCTGTTAAATAAGATAACAATAACAATTGAATTCAATATACAATTTCATTATAAAAAAATGTGACTAGCGAAAAGGAAAAGAATTAAATAAAAGCAAAAAAAAAATAGTTAATTTAATTAATATGTTAAAAAGTATACAAATCAATTAGTACATAATAATGCATAAATAATATGTCTATACTATAATAAAATAAATTTTTTTTTATCATACCAATTATTAAATATTCAAATTTAATCTTTAATTAATTTATTCTGCTTATTTATAATAAAAAAATTACAGCTTTTTCTTTTCTTTTAAACAGAGTCGTTAATAGAAAAATAAAAAATCAGGAATTGTCATATTAGACGACAACTTACGATAGTTTTGCAAGTTTACACCAATTTTAGGCCATACTGCAATTTATTTATCTACTAGTTATTGTGACACGCTGTTCTTGCGTGCATATAATAAATAATTTTTTATATTTTATAATATATTATGAATAAGAGTAAAATAACCAAATCAATATATAACGTTAAAAAGAAAAAAAATAAAATTAATTTATTAGTTAATAAATAATTTGAAAAGTAGAATTAGTTGGTTATCTTATTAGTTGAAGGGTATTATTGACTTTACAAAAAATTGGTGCGACGATGTCACTAACCGCCGTTTGTGAGTATGGAGCCCCTTTCTTTTTTGCATTAGTATAGATTATAATAAAATTATAAATGAACCTCATTTATTTCCATAAAAAAAATCAGAATAATAATTTTAATAATTATAATAATTTTCTCTTAATCTCACCTTTTTAGTTCTCTATGTTTTATTTCTCACAAATTTTTATATTTTTAATAAATTTATTTCTTTATTCCTCATTCCTTCTTTCCAGCTTTGTTCTTTTGTCTGTCATTTTCTTACACCACCACCCTCGGGTTTTTTCGCAAATTTCATTTTTGTATTTACGTCAAACCACACTACTCAGTATAAATAAATAGATATTTACACTCAAAGAAAAAAAAAGTATAAATAAATAGATATTGTACATAGCAGAGATTGTATGTTTTGTCGATGATGATTACTTCAGTTTCTGTGACCCACTCCCCATCTTAACCAGTTACCCACCACCTTACCAGTACCTTCCCTCGACCCTCCCCAGCCCCCGACCATGGTTTTCTGCTCGTGGATGTCTCGCTTGCGTTCTTCGTCCAAACTCAGACATTCCTTTTCCCACAAGCAGACCACCTCTCTGCAAACATGTCTTGCCCCAGAGGTTGTGGTTTCTCAACATATGCGGAAACCATTTGTATCGTCTTGGCCTGGCCCTTTACTTCCCCTGGCGCTTGCTGTTTCCGCTGGATCTCTTGCTTTTCGATCATGCGACGATAATGGCCTGTCATACTGTCAAGCCCCAAATTTTGATCAAACGTAAGAATCGTGCTCTTTTGTCGTTTTCTAGTATTTTCCTGCAGTGGTTAGCATTTGAGTTTGATAGTTTTCTGGGTTCTCTTTGGAAGTCAGTCGTCTTCTGGAAGTTGGAACCTATTTCTGAGGAAAAGACTATCCTTTTTGTTGCTTGCCCGTGGTTATAATTTCTGCTGCTTATGGTTTGATTGGTTATTGTTGTGAACTAAATTGGATGAACATTTCAAGAATTTGAATGGTTCAAAAGAGACTGTTGGTAGCATTTCTCTTAATGGGTTTTCACCTTTTATTGTGGTTTGGATGGTTAGAAGCTGTATTGTTTTTAAATTGTTTGGTTGGGGTGAACGTATGCCCGAAGCTCAAATTTCATTGACGACTTTCTTCGGATTATTTGGGAATTCAGAAGTAAGAGAATTGGTGGCGAAGACAGCACCAATTACTTGGTCAAAGGCTCATACAAGAAAGTCCCACAAGAGCTTATCGACGAATTAAAGGCTATATGCAAGGTAGTGAATGCTAATTGTTTTCTCTCACTCTTGAGTCTTGAATTAAGCGCTGGAGCCATTACATACAGATTCTCTTCAGTTGTGTTCTTATACAATTCCAGTTTTCTTGTTGATTTTAACATTTTTTGTTGCACAGTGATTGCTGTTTGAAATGCAGACCTCTTAGTTCTTTTGTTAAGTGTAAACCAAGTATATTATAAGTTCCAGTTAAAATAATTCATTGGGTTGAAAGTAGTGGGTAAAAGAAATATGTTTTGTTGTATAATCTGGAAACGCCTGCTACCTAATGCAGGAAAATTTGACAATGGACCATGATGAGAGATATTTTCATGGTAAGCCGCAGAACAGCTTTCACAAGGCAGTTAATATCCCTGATGTAATTGTTTTCCCCAGGTCAGATTTGGTTCTGACTTTCTGAAATATGTACAATGGCTTATATTTGCATTTTCTTTTTGCTCAACTGCAGCTAATTGTATAGATTTACTCATCAGTCTCTCCTGATTGTTACTGTTCCAATCTGTATCAGGAATAGGAGAATCTAAATCCTAATTAGGCTGACCAAGGGCAACCGCCAGCTGAGTTAACTCTATCTGTTCTTGTTCTAAACTAAAAGCCTGAGGGAAAAGAGTTTTGTTGGTAGAAATAGCGAAACAAGCTGGTGACATTTGATTGACAAATGCATGTGCGGAGAGATGTGAAACTCATGACCTCCCATTATATGAACTTAAATCTAACAACAGGTGGTTGAAGAATGGAAACTAAAGTTGTTAACGTCAAATTTAGGGGCTGAAAGGATGTCGATTTGACAGTTGCATGAGCGAGTAACTGTAACGTTTCATGTAGGGTCGTTTTTTTAATTTTGTTAATCTGACGAATGAGTTTAAACTGTAATGTATTCTTAATAGCAGAAAGAGTATCAAAGTTGTAAAAATGGGTTCATGCACTTTGCAAACTTTCGTTTGCCGTGCTGTAAGACCCAAAAAATTTGTTGTCCATCAATCTAGTATGTTTCTATTGATTTCTGCTTTGCCACACTTTTAAAAATAATAAGAGCAAGTTGAAATAAACCATGTATGTATCATCTAATTTTTCAGCTATTAGCAACACTCTTCTTCTGGTACATGTTAATGTGCACAGTTTATATCTGTCTCTTTAACATGCAGGTCCGAAGAGGAGGTGTCTAAGATAGTTGCTTCATGTAATAAGTACAAGGTTGGAGTTGCTGTTGTATTGCAAAGTTGTAAGCTTAAAAATTGTGTATTTATACTTACTGGTTTATCTTTCTGATCCCATTGTGGTTTCACAATTTAAGTAAACTGTAGAATAGGTGAAATTTGATCTTCAAATATCAAATGAAGGTTTGACCCATTCTCTCCAGATTTGATTGTTGTTAACAGGTTCCTATTGTGCCATATGGTGGAGCTACCTCACTTGAAGGTCATACCTTATCCCCCAGTGGCGGAGTTTGCATTGACATGACGCTAATGAAAGTATGATTAGCTACTAAAAATGTGTATCTAACTTAGGGTTTTCTCAAAATTGATAGGATGGCTTGCTTTTTCTTCTATCCTAATTCAAATAACTTCTGGCTTGACGTAGTAGGTTGAGGGTCCTAAGAGAGGAATAAACTTTTTCATGTGAACCTAAAGAGTTAAGGAGTGGGAGTTCCATATGTACACACAAAAGTATGAATACAGCCATTCGATGTACAAAAGAGCTGAAGGAAGGTTCAAGTTTGCTCTTACGAAGTCCATGCAAATTTAATGAGTCCCAAAAATATTCTATCATGCATTGCCACCTGATCCTTATTTGTTACTGTTACTATCTCACCTCTAAAACAATCTGGATGGCCCCTTGTCAGTGTGCATCATTCTATTCCTATCAACTGCTGAGCTTTAAATCAGGGTCACTAAGTGCTTATGTAATCTCTAAAATGATGATTGTCTGCCTGCTTATATTGTTGGAGACAGAGACTTTTCCACTATGGCTTGCTTTTACATTTTGACTCTACTATGTAAATGATTGGTTGTTTTTTTCTATTGTCTGGCTGTCCTTATTTGTTGCTCATTTGCTTTCTCTAGAAGATATTAAACCTTTCTTGTCATATGAATCTTTTTTTCTTTTTTCTTGTGGAAGTACTCTACCTGCCAATTCCATGAACAAGGGATCTTCCTAAATTGCAATAGTAAATATAACCATACTTGGCTATCATCCTGGTTACTTACCTTGCAAAATATTCAAATTGCAGCGAGTCAAATCATTAAATGTTAAGGACATGGATGTGGTTGTTGAACCCGGGATTGGATGGATGGAGCTTAATGAATACCTTGAACCTTATGGTTTATTCTTCCTTTGGATCCTGGTGAGTTTCCATGTGTCTTTATTATTTTGCTTTTATTTGCCGACTTTTTGTCTTCCGTTATGGTTTAGGATGTTATTAATTCCTTTGTAAGAATATGTCGTACATAGTATATCACCCTTATGCAATTCCGAGGACAACAAATGAACTCTTTCAGTTGTAATCCACAAGACCGTTGCTATGAGGATGTTGAACAGGTCATTGAATTTTTTATAATTGAAAAGAAGCTTGCAGTATCAAGTTTTGAAAACTGTATTTAGAAACTTAATTGAAGTTTGGTTCTCCTACAATCAAGAAGGACCGTATCAGGATGGCATTCTCCTCTTTTCCCATATTGTTAAAAATTTACCATTTTGACATTCATAACTTTCAAATCAAATTATTAAGTAATAAAATCTAATAATGTGCAGGCCCTGGAGCAACCATTGGTGGAATGTGTGCTACACGTTGCTCTGGTTCTTTGGCTGTAAGGTAGTTGCTTTGTCTTCAATTTTTCTAGCATAAAATCATCTATGTATACCTTATCATTTGCCAAAGAATCAAAGTAATGATTCTGAATAAGCATGATCTAGCAAGTTAGCAACCAATTTAGTGGCTGACATTTCATGCATAGACATCTAGATATATTCAAACTTATCAGCAACACACCTATTACTTCATTGTACGATGACCTAGTATTTATGACAAGTTTTTCTCGTACCAGCTAGTAGCATATGGCTAATGCACGTTGCAAGGCATAAATGACTTTGGTAAATATTGTAGTGAGACAAGTCAAAATCATAGAAGAACTTGAGTTTAATTATTTCGTTGGTAGCATGTAGGTATGGGACTATGCGCGAAAACGTCATCAACCTTAAGGTTTGTAATATTCTTGTTGAATGCCTTTTGGTCACCTACTCATGCTCATCATGCTTATTTTCTGTCAGGTTGTCCTAGCCAATGGAGAGGTTGTCAAGACTGGATCTCGTGCCAGGAAAAGTGCTGCGGGGTATCTTCCTTGTTTCAAATCCCTAGTTTCGTCCATCTCCTAATTAGGATGAGTGCTACTAAATTTTTACATTGCCTACCTGATCCATTTACTTCCGTTCTACCATATTCATTTTCGTCATGTATACATATGCTGATTAGGCCAACGATAAAGAAT
The DNA here is from genome assembly GCA_034509725.1 of Sesamum angolense. Lineage (NCBI taxonomy): Eukaryota > Viridiplantae > Streptophyta > Magnoliopsida > Lamiales > Pedaliaceae > Sesamum > Sesamum angolense. The sequence goes on from JACGWL010000008.1 coordinate 4,371,584, forward strand.
GGAAATGTCTGGTACTATTGGATTTATTATTTTTTTCACAGAACAGTTCTCTCTTATCCGCAACGAGATTGATAAGCTATTGTTTCTTCTGCAATCTTACTTCTTCGGCTGTTCGAAATGTATTCATTTCTGTAGAGGCATTCATAGAGCTTGCTCTGGTTGCTCATGAGTCTGCTTATCCATTTCGACTGTGTTTCAGAATGTCTCTTGTTCAGTCCTTTCAAATGACAATCTCTTGTTGAACTCCCTTGATTTTGTGTTGAAAACTTGTTTGCATAACACTAATTTGTTTTCTAATGATGTATAAAGTCTTTCTTATAGTATTTTATTTTGGATTATGACCTAATTTATTCAGTGACCTTCCTGTAAATTGCAATTACTAACTTACGGGTTTCCACTTCATAGGTATGATCTAACACGCCTCATGATTGGAAGTGAAGGAACCTTGGGTGTCATAACAGAAGTTACATTGCGTCTGCAAAAGATCCCTCAGCACTCAGTGGTATTTCCTTAGTGATTCAGATGTTGGTTCTCTTTCTTTTGACTGTAGCCCATTGTTTTCCATTATCGAAAATAAAGTTTCTTATTCTTTATCATCAGTCAGGTGCTGGGGAGGTATTTGATGACCTCGGCGATTAGTAATGAATAATAGCAAAAGGTTGTCTAAATTGTAGGATTTGAATCTTTACTTCAACCCATGAACCACTACAAGTAGAAGACTTGCAACTAATACATAAGTTCATACTTCCTCACGAAATCCGAAAGTGGTTGATCGCTTGCTCTCCACACATTGCATGATGCTTTCAGACTGAGAAACTTCCCCCTTGAGATACTAGATTGGGGCAGCATGAGCAATTTGTGTTTTCAACTCATAACAAAAAGACCAGGGCAAGCATCACACTTATGAGCCAAACAACTGACTCAACATCCCACGAGATTTAAGTTTTTCAAAATACCTGGTCCACACATGAATGTGTGATGTGATTGTACTTCTGAACTCTTCTAGCCTTTGTCTTTGTTTCATATATCACTCTAGTGAGGAAGTAAATTGAATTATATGTAAATATAAGGAGACGATGAAGTTAAAGGTGTAGATTTCTTGTATGATGTTGGAGTTTGTTGCCAAATGCACTATCTTGCTTAAGAGCTCGAGATGTCTTCATCATATCTAATGTACAAAGTTTGTGAGGATGCTGGTATAAATAGCGATAATAACTATGATAATGATATGGCTAATTATCATTTATATGATGTGTCCTTTTGGTTGCTATCGTCTTGGCTTTGTCAATAAATATGGTTTTCCATTTAATAGGATTTCACTTCAATAAAGAGGTCTGTGTGATATGACTTAGATACTTTTGATATGATTACTTTTCTATGAAGTTCCATTGGGTCTGAAGACGTGTAATTGGTACTATTTGATAGGTAGCAATGTGTAACTTTCCTACAATAAAAGATGCAGCGGATGTTGCTATTGCCACTATGCTGTCTGGCATACAGGTCAGAGAACCTTGCTAAAATTCTGATTCAAGTTGCATGTCATCTAGAGTTCTCCACTTGTTATCTTGATTCTTGTATGTTATTTCCTATCTGATGATTTATCTGCTAAATCTATATCTTCTTTTTTCCTCTTTTCTTTTAGCAAACTCTTTCTGCATCTTGTTCTAGTTGTTTAAAGTCCTCAAAACAAGAACTTAAGAAAAGACTAATCTTTGTCGCTCTCCATCTTTGCACAGTAAACAGATCTAAAAACAAGAATAATCTAAGCACCTGTACAGTTGTCCTTTTGGATTTCTGCTGTTTTTTATGCCTCTGTGTAGTTGGGTTATTTATTTATTTTGCACATGCAGTACTCTTCTGTGATTCTTCTGACAATAGTTATGAGGTGTGGATGTAGAAAGATAAATGATCTCAAGGAGCAAATGCAACATATATTAGTTTATGCTGCATGTAAAGATGAGTTATTATGTACATCTAATTTTTGGGCAATGCATTTGCATGTTCCTTTCATCTTTTGACATGGAATATTGTCTCATATCTGCACTGCAGATGCTGTACATAGTTTATGTGGATTTTCAATTTGAACAACGAGATGCTTATGAGACAGTTCGTCATTTCTTTACCTTATTTTGTAATAGGTATCAAGGGTGGAACTCCTCGATGAAGTTCAAGTAAGGGCAATTAACCTTGCTAACTGGAAAGATTTGCCTGAAGCTCCAACTTTGATGTTTGAATTTATTGGCACAGGTGAAAAATGTTTTAACTTCTGGTAACTTCGGTGCATATATTCTTTTTTCTTCTAGCCTGCCATATGGCTTTATGGAGTTAATTTATTGGCTAGAAAAGGCCAGCATTTTGTCATGACCTAAAAAGTATGTGCCCCCCTCCCTCTCTCATGGCGCTTAAATGGATATCACTCTTCGAACCTGACCTTATGCTTTGAATTGCTTATGGTGTTTTCGGTTTCAATTTCCACAGAAGCATACTCACGTGAACAGACACTTATAGTTCAGAAGATCGCTCAAGAGCACAATGGCTCTAATTTTGTGTTTGCAGAAGATCCTGAAGCCAAAAAGGAACTGTGGAAGGTATGTGATATGGACCCACCTCACTGAAGAGAGTTTCCATCCAATTTCCTATTTCACAGGTGGTGGCGATATGCTATTGAGAAAAGCCCAATGGACAATGATCACTATTTAATCTCTTGGCAATCAAAGTATCAGTATCAGTTAGCTTTCACATTTCCTCTTTCGAGTAACATCTGAGTTGATCATATGTATAAGAATCTTTTCGTGAACCTTTCTCTCCTTAGTGTTCCCTGTACTGGTTTTCTATGTATTTTCTAATCATCTTTATTAACTTATTTTGATATTTTCTGTTTCCTCTGTTTAATCAACAATTGTGCACCCCCACCCCGCGCGGGGTTTGGAGTGGGTACAATTGCTAATCTAATGAAGTCTTTTTGTCATGTAGATAAGGAAGGAGGCACTTTGGGCATGTTTCGCAATGGAACCAAATTTTGAAGCAATGATAACAGTTAGTTCTTTTCTGTTTAGAATACTACTTCCAACTTGGAAGTAATTTCACCTTAGTTACTTATGACATTGTGGATCATATTTGTCCTCCCATCATATACCGTGGTTAGGTGGCAACTGGCAAGTCATCCTGATTGTGCATATAATTGGCTCTTTCCTTCATCATAAGTTATATAATGATCAAATATTTTCTAGAATGGCAGTGGAGGATTTTAATGAAAATTTCCTAATTTAGCTCTTTTAGGAAACTAGCAGAGGACCTTCGAGTGTTTTTTTTTCGTTTGTGCATGTTATTTAGTGATACCTGTGGTTACTCAATACATACTGACATTCTTTTCCTATCCATTAGAATATCGTCTTCTAACTGTAGTCTAGATGTAATGATGTCCCTTACCTTTCCCTTACAATATCATATGCAACTTGCTTCATGCTTCATTTTGGATAATCTTCGAATACAGGATGTATGTGTTCCGCTCTCACGGCTTGCAGACCTAATATCAAGATCCAAGCAAGAACTAGATTCCTCGTCTTTAGTTTGGTATCAACTCTCCTAATCAACACAATTCTTGGTTTCCAATATGGTCTTACCTTAAGGCATTGCTTTGGCTTATCTGCATACGACTATGTATTCTTAACAGCACGGTTATTGCTCATGCTGGTGACGGAAACTTCCACACAGTGGTTTTGTTTGATCCTAATCAAGAGGAGCAACGGAAGGAAGCCGAGAGATTAAACCATTTCATGGTCCATGCGGCTTTAGACCTGGAAGGTATTGTGCAATCAAATTCAATTCATTTCCTGATAGAGGTTTCCGTATGTCTATTCAAACTGGCAACATTGTTCAAGTATCTTCACCATTCGATCTCAGCTGCCTACTATTTTCCTCATCCTCCTGTACTCTTGGCCACATGAAAAAATACATAAAATCCTAAAATCTAGATATTCTATTATCAGTTTCTTTCTCTTAAAATTGTTTGATTCTGTGGGTGAGCAGGAACATGCACCGGAGAACATGGAGTTGGCACCGGGAAAATGAAGGTATGTTCAATACACGAACACTTGTGCCGCAATTGGCTTTCATTGAACCATCACCCCACGGAAACTTGATTTTATTGAGGCCGCTGAGGAGCAAAACCATTATTTTCAATCCTAACGACACCCTCATTTAATTGGGACTCGTTCGGAACTTTTGTGAATATCTTTACATCCATTATTTTGTTTCAGTATCTGGAAAAAGAGCTGGGGATGGAGGCGTTGAAGACTATGAAAAGGATTAAAGCTGCTTTGGATCCCCATGACATCATGAATCCTGGAAAGCTCATTCCTCCCCATGTTTGTTTCTAGTTCTGCACATATTGTATCAACTGTTGCAGCAGAATAATGATGCATTAGGACAACCTTGCGATTGATACAAAGATTTTGTTTGAAGTTCCTCTTGTCTTCTTTTCTTTATGTGCATGTAAATCCCAGTAGTTCAGACATTCTGGAAACCTCTAGTTCTGAAGAAGGATACGCTAAGCAGGCCAATTCATAAAACATTGTCCGATCGAAAATAAAGTTTGGAAAATGCCTCAAGAAATTGTTGGCAAATTTATTTGGTAGCTGCAAACGTATGGAATTTAGTTGAAAGTTAAGTATCAAATAAATGCGAAGACAATTGCTGGTTTCATCGAATTTTTCAACATATGAATAACTGTAATACAATACTAGGATTGAAAATTGAATCAAACTACTCAAATTAAATCGATTGATAAAAGTCCGTTGGAAATTGATTTATTAAACGTAACAAATCAAACTTGAACAAAAAAAAATTGTTTGATAAGTTTTCAAATTCAATTAATGCAAAAATAATAAAATATATTTAAAATATCAAAATACTCGAGCTTGGATTATTTTTTATCTAATTAAAGCTGATTTGAGCTCGATTATAGAAATAATCAAATCAAATTCAAATACGAATTTTCAAGTTCTATATTAATTCAAACAAATTTAAACAATAATATATATTAATATTCTTTTCGACTTGAATCATTTACACCTCTACGTAATTCCGTATGCTACACTATGAAGTCCGAACAAGTTTGTTCAGTGGTGTTAAGATCCGAAACAGTCCTTCATCTTCTTCCATTTTCTTGTCAAAAAATAAATATCCTGAAATTGTGGTTTGTTAAGGATTTAAATGTCCAAAACTTGAGTGGGTTTTATTTTATGTATCTATATGTGAGGGTAGGAGAAAACGAACTAATGATCAAAATGGAAAAATATAGGTTAAAAATCACTCACGCTAGAGGAAGGGGTTGAACCTTCGACCTTGTGGGTAACAGCCACACGCTCTAACCAACTGAGCTACTCCAGCTGCTGTTTTCTAGAAAGTACAAATAAAAGTACATATAATTTCTTATTAATTCAGAATTGTTACTTCTAATAGTTTTTGGTGGGCCATCAACAAATTAATTAAGTTAGCATCATTTCTGGATTTCATATTCCCAATCCCCATTGTACTAAAAAAGCGGTTTTTAGTCGCAATCACATATTTTCCTATTTTATATTATAATAATAATAATAATAACAAATAGATCAGATATTAATTTAATAGGGTACTCTCTGCTCTAACTTTTAATTCATCACCCACCAAAATAAAGATGCGAGAAAGAGGACAAAAGTCGCATCCAAATCTTTCCTGATTCATTAGATATCATAAACTATATTAAGAGGTGGACATATGGTATAATTTAATATTAATCATTCCAATGAAAATTTGTGGTTGCTCCATCACTTCCTACCTAGTAATGGTAAGTGTCACCCCTTTTGCCCTAACATCATATAACAACCAAAAACTATATACATTATGACGAGACCATTAATTTATTTAATGATTTATATGAGTCAACAAAAAATAATTTAAATAATATCATTTGTTTCGGTACAAATTATGTAAATAGATTTTCTTTAAATATATAAATGTTGATGAGATGACACATTCAAATTTTAAAGAAGTCCAGCCCAAGAAAAAATAAAAAACCCAGGGCCTCCTCCATCAACTCGATGGCCCACGAAAGACGTAAGAGTCCAATATATCCATAAATTTAGCCCAAGAATATGGCCCAAGGCCCATGTTCAAATGTCTTCCCACATGGTATACACCTAATTCATCAAACGTACCTCTCAGCCAACATGAAAAGCACGAGTCAAGGGAGGTCCTCTCAAAACCCTGGACGACTCTCTAGTGGTTAGGAGCCCTCGCCAGTGAAGAATCCTCTCAACTTAGAAATAGAACTTTCAACAACATGATTAATGGAGGATGATGACAGATTATCCAAACAACTCCTATCTACTCTTTTCAAGAACGAGGAAAACGTGCAGGATCCCATCAAAGAGGGACACCCCTATATAAATACAGATTTAGTCCCCAGGCGGGGGACACCTCCCGAACTTCTGGAACATTGTTGTCAAGTCTCATCTAGCACTCCAACTACGATCTTAACATAATTTTTTTCATAAATTCGATCATATATCTCAATTTTTATTTGTATTCTCTTGAATCCAATACTAATTTGGGCATCGAAATGCTAACTTGTTGTTTTGCAGGTTCCGTCTATTAAGCCTTTCATATATTGATCCAGATCCAAAATGAAGGTTCAAATTTATTAGGCCTGTGCCATTTTCACACGCATCACACACTATTAATTACATCAATGGTAATAGTCCAATTATAATAGTTTCTTCCTACACTATTCTTTTTCTCCAAAAAAAAAAAAATTAAAATTAAAAGAGCCGTGTCTGATAATGCAGGAAAAAGCACTAGGATCAATATTGATTGTCCTAATAGTTCGACAGCGACTTGATTTTTATCATGATTGGGATGGTCAAAGGTACTAGCTAGCTAGTAAGATCATTTCTAAGTACTCCAGATATTAATAATTCAAAAATCTCACAATAGTGCTCACATGATTATTTGATATACAATTTGCCTGTCGTCGGTCCATACATAATTGTTTCTTAGTGGAATATCATGTGATAGTTGATTAACATCATCCAATGCATGCATATCCAATTAAATTACTACTCTTTTTTTTCTTCTATTTTTTCAGTGTGTGTAATTAATTGAATGAACAATTACTTTGTTCAAATGTACTGTTGATTTATTTAATTTGATATCAAATAATCAGTAGGCTAGGGTTTACAGTAATGCCAGATTTATTTTGGTATATATTTATCTTTAACTATATTATCTGCGGAACGACGGTTTTTGAATGTCACGTGCCAATGCGTCATTGTAGCCCAGTACCAAAATACAAAGTAAGCTGAAATTGTTTGTTATAATCGATTAAAAAAACTCGTTCAACTTAAACTATCACTTTGGTGGAATTTGAATGGGAAAAAAAAATAAAAATTTTTAGAACAAGACAAGAAAGGGCTAAAAGAACAGAATTGAGTTGACTGTTGAAAAAGTAATTGAGCATGCATAGTATAGTGATGAATTGGAGGAATATGTAGCAATGGGGGCTTGGAGGGCAGGTCATGTGGTCTATTACATACATGCAGGACACTATGCTTGGGAAAATTAACAATATATGTGGATTGGAAGTGTCCATTTTCCTTAGTAATTGCAAAATTTCAGACAATTAAGTGTCATATTCTCATCCCATATGATGATCAACCCTGCATTGCATTAATACCATTCAGACAGACAAATTAGTGGTCAACTCGTCAACCCTTCAATTGATTATTCCACGTTTTGAACTGCGTACATGCATATATAAAAGGAGTCCAAAAATCATAATTAATTCCAGGAAAATTACATATCAAAAAATATAATTTGATTTCGTAATTGGGGTTGGAGGAGGGATCAGGTCCATGTTGCAGCAACCACATGCATGGTCAGTCAACTGGTAAGATTCAGACAAATGATATATATAGATATCCATGGATCCCAATTGGCCGGGAAATTGAAGTACAATTGGTGGTAGATAGTTGTAGAGTGGTGATTAGTGCTTTGGGGTTGCAAACACTATTAGTTAACTCATCCAAAACCACATTCCCCATTCCCCAATTTAGCTCTCCCCACCACCTGCTTCTTTTTCAACCAACCAACCATATAACTCTTTTTTCTTCTTTTTATTTTATTATTAGAAAGGGAAAAAAAATGCAATTTGCACGAAAGGTGGTGTAATACACGCACATTTCATGTGATTTTTTATAATTTTTAAAAATAAAAATATTTTATATATAAATATATACATAATATATATAATTTTATAATTTCACCCTGCCACGCCACCCGCCACCACCACCACCACCACCGCCAGCTCCCTCCCCGTTCCCCGCCCAACCTCCCTCACCCTTCAGTTGTCGCTGCCGCCTCCCCTGTTTCCTCCCGTCGCCACCCCTCCCCTTCTTTTAGCGCCTGTGCTACCCTCCCATTTAGCCTAAATTAAATTGACATAAAAAGTAAATTAAATTTAACCCTATTAAAAGGTTATCGAGAGGACCGATGGATCAAGTAGTTATTTTTTAAATATGGCTATAATTAAAGTCATTGTTATTGCGAAGTATTTGGTTTTATTCTTAAATACACATGAGAGTTCATACATTATAATTAATGACCTGATTAAAATACGTAAATCAAAACCACTTTTTATAATTGATTTATGGATCTAGTAAATAAAAGAATTAGTGAAGGAATGGTCAGCTCAATCTAAATTATTACCTTGACGGTGATTATGATGTTGTAAATCATAATTTTAATAAGTGATTGTATAATTGTAGTTAAGTCCCAAAACTAATACCATATCAACTGGTTTTTGTAGAATTAATGGGTATAATATGTAATTAGATAAAAAATTATATTCGTGGAATTAAAAGCTACAATCTGTAGTTTTTAAATAAATTTTAATTGGGACTATTTTCAGACCTCGATTTGTTCTTAGTGTTCTTATATATATTGACCTAGGAAATTGTTACCATTTGTAACACTTTATTGGGAAATCAAGTCAAAGATCATAATTTGATATATTACAATAATTCTCCCACAAAGATTATTATAATTATAATTTCATTAAAATTTTTAAATATTTCATTAATATATTTTAATCTTATCTACTTGAAAAAAGAAACATATATATGTACATCGTATTGAAAGGATTTGATTCACAGTTGCAAAGTTGATGCCAAATAAGAGATTTTAGATAAAAGCATAATTGGCAGGTGATATACTAAATGAAATTGACATAATCTAATTAATGTATTAATTAAATAATATAAATAATATTTTTATTTAATATAATTAAAATTTTATCTAAAATAAATGGATTATCCATTGGCCATATATATGATGAATAGCATGATTGGAACTGAACTAATTATATAATAAATACCAATATATTTAGAAATGTGAGTAGTGTATAGTTTAGAGAAAGTGATCAATCGAATGACAAGTGTATCATACTTATTATGTGATTAGTTTGGTTCGGATAAAAAATTTAACATTTTTACTTAATAATGACAGATAGATTTTTTTATGTATTGTGTGGCATAAAATTTTATTAGTGTAATTCCAGAAATGCCCTTATCATTATCCATTACATCCTCCAACTTTTCCCCGTTCCGTTCCAGCGATCCAGCCTATTTATATGCCTTCATTTCTTAGCTATTCCTCATAAGAACAAAGAATCGAAACCATCCCTAATAAACTTTTAGAGAGAGAAAGAGAGAGAGATGGGTTCTCTTCCTCATGTAGTCGAAGACTGCCTCGGAATTGTCCAAGTATTTAGCGACGGTTCCATTCTCCGGTCGGAGGACATTAACTTCCCAATGGAAGTTCAAGACGACGGCTCCGCCGTCTGGAAAGACTGTCTATTCGACGAGAAACACAACCTGTACCTGCGCCTTTACAAACCCCGTTCGCCTTCCGCCGCCAAGCTCCCCATTCTATACTTTTTCCACGGTGGCGGCTTTTGCGTCGGCTCCAGGACGTGGCCCAATTGCCACAGCTGTTGTCTCCGCCTCGCTTCGGCGCTGCAAGTCCTAGTAGTGGCCCCTGACTACCGCCTTGCGCCTGAGCACCGTCTCCCGGCCGCCCTGGATGATGCTTTGACTGCCGTTAAGTGGCTCAAAAACGAGGCCCTGTTATCCAAAAGCGGCGGTGGTGATGAATGGCTGGGGGACGGAGTGGACTTTGACAGGGTTTTCATATTGGGTGATTCTTCAGGCGGGAACCTGGCCCACCATCTAGCGGTGGAGCTGGGGCGTGGGTCGCCGGATTTGGCCCCGGTTCGGGTGCGGGGTTACGTGCTGATGGCTCCGTTCTTTGGCGGGACAGTGAGAACAAAGTCTGAAGCAGAAGGACCACCCGAACAATTCTTGAATCTGGAGATTCTTGACAGGTAACGCTGAAAAGTCTTCTTTCTTTTTTCCCTATTTATTTTACGTACAAAATTGAATTTGCATGGGACGAGGACACCAATTTCCGCGACTTCAATTAATTTCACAAATTACATATAGGGATTATTTCATGCTCAATCATTTTAATAATCCATAATAATTCAAATGTCATATTTTTAAGTACATATCAGATATTATGTTATCCATATACGAAACGAAATAATTAAGAGAATTATTATATAAATGGAGTTGATCATAATAATTCAAATAAAGATCAGCTATATATATATATATATATATTATGGAAACGAAATAAATACTTCAAATTCATGATATAATTGAGATAAAATAATTGAACTGCATGTACAAGAAAACAGTCAGTTCTTCCATTGAGCAAGCTTGGGAGATGAGTATATACGGTCCAATACTATAATTCTCTCGACCCTAAAAGCATAGTTAATATGAGATTTTCATTTTTCATGCACTAATATGTCGGCATACATGTTGTCTCAATTTCCTATTAATGCAATTTAGTATACAGAAATGGTCATGTGTGCGTGGGGTTGGGGCTGTGTGACACAGAATGCTTGCTAGTTATTCAAAATGTAACACTGTTGCCTAGGTAGCTTTAATAATTGATCCGTTCCGGTTGGATGGGCGTTTTCTGATGCAAATTTTATTTTATTTAATATATATGTATTAATTATGTGTATAAAAATGGCATTATGTTAAGATTATATATATGTGTTGTGTGAATTAAATGGGATAGAAGAGAATAGACCAATAAATCAAAACACATTGCGGTGCTTAATAATCCATGTAAATTACAATGGGTTTTTCTGAGTTTTGTTATAATTATAAATACTCTCTCATTGGTTGAAAAATTATAAACATCCCCTATAATAGACTCTCATGATATGGTATTTGTTAGATATCCATTAAATTTAAAAAGTTCAAACAACGAGAAAAAAATTATATATAATTATAACAAATTTTGATAGGAACTCGTCGTAATATATATATATATATACATATATATATACACACACACCCTAGTCAAGAGCATAAATGTTGACACACGCAGTGCTCCACTTTAAACTCAACTAATGACACCGAAAGTAACTAGTCCTACGTTTCCTCAATTCAACCTCCAATTATATATTGTAACCCTAATTTACAAATTTAATTTTATAATTCCCATAGTTAATTGATACGGTTAAAAAATAATTATAATAAATAATTATTACTATAATTTGATAATATTGAACATTGTTTGATCATGATTTTTGTATCAATTTTATTTAATAATAATAATCAATAATAGCCGTTTAACCACGACTTATAGTCAATAATTAACAATTAACTAGTGGTAGATAAAAGTGAAAGAGTGGGGGGGTTGGGTTGGATTGGATGTTTGAATTTTTGTTGATGATGAGGGGTGGTACTACTACTACTACTACTACTTTATGATGAAAGGGACAGATAAATAGGTAAGTGGGATTTTAGGATTTAGCCAAAATAAGTTGAAGACAAAGACAAAGACAAAGACAAAGGGAAGGGAAGAGAATGGACATGAAAGAAAGAATTTATGAGAAGATGATGTAATATTCCTATGTTGTGGTTGTGATAAATTAAAAAGAACAATGTGGGGCTTTTACAACGTAGGGACTTCATTCCATCTCCTACCATTTTCTTATCTCCCCCACTCCCAATCATCCCATGATTCCACCAACCCTTTTATTTTGCGGACTATATTATAATATCCTTCAAATAGGTTTCTAGCCCTACCATTAATTCTTTCCTGTGCCTCGAAATTCCAATTCAAATCGAATTTGAATTAATTTTAATAAATATAATATATTTATAGTGTGATTAAAATATAATTTAAAAAGAATAATTAATTACAACAAGTATTTATGTAATTAATTTTGTTCGATCAAATTTGATTTATTTGAATAAACAGATTTTGGAGGCTATCAGTGCCGATTGGGAACAGCGCAGACCATCCCCTGGCAAACCCTTTTGGCCCGTCAAGCCCAAGTCTGGAGTCCATAGAACTTGGCCCAATACTGGTCCTGGTGGGAGGAAATGAAGTGATGAAGGACAGAATCGAAGAGTACTCAAAGAGATTGAAAGAAATGGGGAAAGATATGGAGTACGTGGTGTACCAAGACCACCAACATGGCTTCTTTGTCAATCATCCATTCTCACAAGTCGCCAACTACGTTTTACAAAAAATTAATCAATTTATCTATAAAAATAGCTCTCTTTAGAAATATATACTTTTCTTTTTTCTTTTTTTTGTATTATATTTTGGAAAGAGATCACATTAATTAGCGATATATATGTGTGTAAGGTTTTAATAACGATAGGTTTTATAGCGTAGAGTGTTGTTAGTGTGAATTTTCAGCCTTGTATACTTTTTTTTAAAGTTGTTCTATTGAGAATTTAATTCTACTTTTTAAATATATAGTTTCTCCTTTTTTTTTATTTTAATTTTGATTTTAAGTTATTGATATAATTTATTAAATTATACATATATGAGTAATTTAGTGAATATGCATCGTGAAAATCTTAAAGTATTATTATTATTTCTTGTAATTGGTTAAACTTTTAAATTAGGCATGCAGAGTTTGTACTTAAAGGGGCGTGTTAAAATATAAATATTAAATGATTATCATCTCTAATAACTTAAATTTTTAGATGATATAATCGTTTAAATTATATATATATCCATAAAATAATAAAAGAAAACTTTTTGTCGTCTCAATTTTTGAATATGCAATTTTTACCCTTTATTTTATTTCTTCCCTTTAAAATAATTTGGTAGTTAATAATTTCAATATGTTTTAATAATTTCATAATTATAATTTTTTTTCCAAAAAATGATCAACTACTCTATATTTCTCTCATACCTTACTTCTTCATATTAATTATAATTTATAATTATAATTGTCATTTTCACAATATTTATTTCACCTTCTCACACCGAAATTCTTTATATGTTCGTGAAATCGCATTCTAAAATAAATAGTATATATATATATATATATATATATATATATATATGTATATATGCAGTTTCTGCCATTTGTAAAGTAACTACGTAGGAAGAATAAATGGTTGGTACGGGACAGAATTCAACAAATGAGAACTGAAATTTTGGAAACTGAAAAAAAAAATCAAATTATATTTTAAATTAAATTCTATAAGCCAATAATTGGATCCAATTTCAACTCGCATCGGTAGGGGGCGCGTGTGCGCATCGGCAGCTCTCGGCACGGGCGTGCGCCCGCGTCCGCACGGGGTCGGCCGTGCGCGCGCACGTCGGCATGGGCTGTCTGCTGCCGTCTGCCTGCGCCCGCGGCCGTCTCCCTGCCCGTCCGCTGCCGTCCGCCCGACCGGCGGTAGGGGTTTGCCCATGCACGCTCGCGGTCGCTGCCTACCGTCTGCCCATGCGCTCGTTGCCGTCGCCTTCCATCACGACGTTTTTCGGCAACATTTGCAAAACTCATTCTAATGATCAAATTAGAATGTAAATTCATATTACCCACGGCTTATTTGTTAAGTTTCAAAACATCTTGTAGCCTATTTTTCCCGATGTTAGTGACGGAGGGAGAGAATTGACGACGCATTATCAGATAACATCCATGTTGCTTCATCGTATAACTCGTACGACAGTGCTCATGAAGAAGCATAGCTCATACACAAAATGATTTTTGGGAAACAATGAATTCGAACATGAACCATCCGATCTTTCCAGATGCGTTTTCAAAAATTTTCGGACGCAAAATATAACTCGTTATTAGTACATTTAATATTTTTCGATACAAATATGATCCATAAAAAATAAAAATATCATTCCACATATTTTTCTTAATTTTTCAATGTGTTTTCGTACTTTTCTCATTTTTTTATTTATTAATTTTTTAATAAATAAAGTAATTAAATCAGCGCGGCCCCTGCTGGGAGCCGAGTTTCTCAAAAAAATGGTTTTTTCCGATGTTAATTTGATTTTGAAGTAAAACGACAACGGTTTTAAAAATTTTGGTCAATGTTCTTAGTCTCAATTTTGTAATGCTTTTTCCGCATGCCAAAAAAACGAAGTTAATCCTTGCGTATGGTTTTTTCGCGCCGACCCCCCCCCCCCGCGCGCGCCGCCCTCCGGGAGCCGAATTTCTCGAAAAAATGGCTTTTTCCGATGTTAATTTGATTTTGAAGTAAAACGACAACGGTTTTCAAAATTTTGGTCAATGTTCTTAGTCTCAATTTTGTAATGCTTTTTCCGCATGCCAAAAAAATGAAGTTAATCCTTGCGTATTTTTTCCGCGCCGACCCCCCCCGCGCGCCGCGCCCCTCCGGGAGCCGAATTTCTCGAAAAAACGGCTTTTTCCGATGTTAATTTGATTTTGAAGTAAAACGACAACGGTTTTCAAAATTTTGGTCAATGTTCTTAGTCTCAATTTTGTAATGCTTTTTCCGCATGCCAAAAAAACGAAGTTAATCCTTGCGTATGGTTTTTCGCGCCGACCCCCGCCCCGCGCCGCGCGCCCTCCGGGAGCCGAATTTCTCGAAAAAATGGCTTTTTCCGATGTTAATTTGATTTTGAAGTAAAACGACAACGGTTTTCAAAATTTTGGTCAATGTTCTTAGTCTCAATTTTGTAATGCTTTTTCCGCATGCCAAAAAAATGAAGTTAATCCTTGCGTATGGTTTTTCCGCGCCCCCCCCCGCCGCGCGCGCCCCCTCCGGGAGCCGAATTTCTCGAAAAAACGGCTTTTTCCGATGTTAATTTGATTTTGAAGTAAAACGACAACGGTTTTCAAAATTTTGGTCAATGTTCTTAGTCTCAATTTTGTAATGCTTTTTCCGCATGCCAAAAAAATGAAGTTAATCCTTGCGTATGGTTTTTCCGCGCCGACCCCCCCCCGCGCGCGCGCGCGCCCCTCCGGGGCCGAATTTCTCGAAAAAATGGCTTTTTCCGATGTTAATTTGATTTTGAAGTAAAACGACAACGGTTTTCAAAATTTTGGTCAATGTTCTTAGTCTCAATTTTGTAATGCTTTTTCCGCATGCCAAAAAAAAGTTAATCCTTGCGTATGGTTTTTCCGCGCCGACCCGCCCCCGCGCGCGCGCCCCTGGAGCCGAATTTCTCGAAAAAATTTTTCCGATGTTAATTTGATTTTGAAGTAAAACGACAACGGTTTTCAAAATTTTGGTCAATGTTCTTAGTCTCAATTTTGTAATGCTTTTTCCGCATGCCAAAAAAAATGAAGTTAATCCTTGCGTATGGTTTTTCCGCGCCGACCACCGCCCGCGCGCGCGCGCGCCCTTCCGGAGCCGAATTTCTCGAAAAAATGGCTTTTTTCGATGTTAATTTGATTTTGAAGTAAAACGACAACGGTTTTCAAAATTTTGGTCAATGTTCTTAGTCTCAATTTTGTAATGCTTTTTCCGCATGCCAAAAAATGAAGTTAATCCTTGCGTATGGTTTTTCCCGCCGACCCCGCCCGCGCGCGCGCGGCGGGAGCCGAATTTCTCGAAAAAATGGCTTTTTCCGATGTTAATTTGATTTTGAAGTAAAACGACAACGGTTTTCAAAATTTTGGTCAATGTTCATAGTCTCAATTTTGTAATGCTTTTTCCGCATGCCAAAAAAACGAAGTTAATCCTTGCGTATGGTTTTTCCGCGCCGACCCCCGCCCCCGCGCGCGCGCCCTCCGGAGCCGAATTTCTCGAAAAAATGGCTTTTTCCGATGTTAATTTGATTTTGAAGTAAAACGACAACGGTTTTCAAAATTTTGGTCAATGTTTTAGTCTCAATTTTGTAATGCTTTTTCCGCATGCCAAAAAAATGAAGTTAATCCTTGCGTATGGTTTTTCCGCGGACCCCCGCCCCCCGCGCGCGCGGGAGCCGAATTTCTCGAAAAACGGCTTTTTCCGATGTTAATTTGATTTTGAAGTAAAACGACAACGGTTTTCAAAATTTTGGTCAATGTTTAGTCTCAATTTTGTAATGCTTTTTCCGCATGCCAAAAAAATGAAGTTAATCCTTGCGTATGGTTTTTCCGCGCCGACCCCGCCCCCGCGCGCCGCGCCCCCGGGAGCCGAATTTCTCGAAAAAATGGCTTTTTCCGATGTTAATTTGATTTTGAAGTAAAACGACAACGGTTTTCAAAATTTTGGTCAATGTTCTTAGTCTCAATTTTGTAATGCTTTTTCCGCATGCCAAAAAAACGAAGTTAATCCTTGCGTATGGTTTTTCCGCGCCGACCCCCCCCGCGCGCGCGCGCGCCGGGAGCCGAATTTCTCGAAAAAACGGCTTTTTCCGATGTTAATTTGATTTTGAAGTAAAACGACAACGGTTTTCAAAATTTTGGTCAATGTTCTTAGTCTCAATTTTGTAATTTTTCCGCATGCCAAAAAAACGAAGTTAATCCTTGCGTATGGTTTTTTGCGCCGACCCCCGCCCCCCGCGCGCCGCGCCCCCGGGAGCCGAATTTCTCGAAAAAATGGCTTTTTTCGATGTTAATTTGATTTTGAAGTAAAACGACAACGGTTTTCAAAATTTTGGTCAATGTTCTTAGTCTCAATTTTGTAATGCTTTTTCCGCATGCCAAAAAAACGAAGTTAATCCTTGCGTATGGTTTTTCCGCCGACCCCGCCCCCGCGCGCCCCTCCGGGAGCCGAATTTCTCGAAAAAATGGCTTTTTCCGATGTTAATTTGATTTTGAAGTAAAACGACAACGGTTTTCAAAATTTTGGTCAATGTTCTTAGTCTCAATTTTGTAATGCTTTTTCCGCATGCCAAAAAAACGAAGTTAATCCTTGCGTATGGTTTTTCCGCCGACCCCGCCCCCGCGCGCGCCCCTCCGGAGCCGAATTTCTCGAAAAAATGGCTTTTTTCGATGTTAATTTGATTTTGAAGTAAAACGACAACGGTTTTCAAAATTTTGGTCAATGTTCTTAGTCTCAATTTTGTAATGCTTTTTCCGCATGCCAAAAAAAGTTAATCCTTGCGTATGGTTTTTTCGCGCCGACCCCCCCCGCGCGCGCGCGCCCCTCCGGGAGCCGAATTTCTCGAAAAAATGGCTTTTTCCGATGTTAATTTGATTTTGAAGTAAAACGACAACGGTTTTCAAAATTTTGGTCAATGTTCTTAGTCTCAATTTTGTAATGCTTTTTCCGCATGCCAAAAAAAACGAAGTTAATCCTTGCGTATGGTTTTTTCCGCGCCCCGCGCCCCCCGGGAGCCGAATTTCTCGAAAAAATGGCTTTTTCCGATGTTAATTTGATTTTGAAGTAAAACGACAACGGTTTTCAAAATTTTGGTCAATGTTCTTAGTCTCAATTTTGTAATGCTTTTTCCGCATGCCAAAAAAATGAAGTTAATCCTTGCGTATGGTTTTCCGCGCCGACCCCCCCCGCCCGCGCGCCGCCCCTCCGGGAGCCGAATTTCTCGAAAAAATGGCTTTTTCCGATGTTAATTTGATTTTGAAGTAAAACGACAACGGTTTTCAAAATTTTGGTCAATGTTCTTAGTCTCAATTTTGTAATGCTTTTTCCGCATGCCAAAAAAAAATGAAGTTAATCCTTGCGTATGGTTTTTTCGCGCCGACCCCCCCCCGCGCGCGCGCCCTTCCGGAGCCGAATTTCTCGAAAAAATTTTCCCTTAATTTGATTTTGAAGTAAAACGACAACGGTTTTCAAAATTTTGGTCAATGTTCTTAGTCTCAATTTTGTAATGCTTTTTCCGCATGCCAAAAAAATGAAGTTAATCCTTGCGTATTTTTCCGCGCCAACCCCCGCGCGCGCCCCTTCCGGGAGCCGAATTTCTCGAAAAAATGGCTTTTTCCGATGTTAATTTGATTTTGAAGTAAAACGACAACGTTTTCAAAATTTTGGTCAATGTTCTTAGTCTCAATTTTGTAATGCTTTTTCCGCATGCCAAAAAAAAACGAAGTTAATCCTTGCGTATGGTTTTTCCGCCGACCCCGCCCCGCGCGCGCGCGCCCCTTCCGGAGCCGAATTTCTCGAAAAAATGGCTTTTTCCGATGTTAATTTGATTTTGAAGTAAAACGACAACGGTTTTCAAAATTTTGGTCAATGTTCTTAGTCTCAATTTTGTAATGCTTTTTCCGCATGCCAAAAAAATGAAGTTAATCCTTGCGTATGGTTTTTCCGCGCCGACCCCGCCCCGCGCGCGCGCCCCCTTCCGGGAGCCGAATTTCTCGAAAAAACGGCTTTTTCCGATGTTAATTTGATTTTGAAGTAAAACGACAACGGTTTTCAAATTTTTGGTCAATTCATAAAACATTGTCCGATCGAAAATAAAGTTTGGAAAATGCCTCAAGAAATTGTTGGCAAATTTATTTGGTAGCTGCAAACGTATGGAATTTAGTTGAAAGTTAAGTATCAAATAAATGCGAAGACAATTGCTGTTTCATCGAATTTTTCAACATATGAATAACTGTAATACAATACTAGGATTGAAAATTGAATCAAACTACTCAAATTAAATCGATTGATAAAAGTCCGTTGGAAATTGATTTATTAAACGTAACAAATCAAACTTGAACAAAAAAAAATTGTTTGATAAGTTTTCAAATTCAATTAATGCAAAAATAATAAAATATATTTAAAATATCAAAATACTCGAGCTCGGATTATTTTTTATCTAATTAAAACTGATTTGAGCTCGATTATAGAAATAATCAAATCAAATTCAAATACGAATTTTCAAGTTCTATATTAATTCAAACAAATTTAAACAATAATATATATTAATATTCTTTTCGACTTGAATCATTTACACCTCTACGTAATTCCGTATGCTACACTATGAAGTCCGAACAAGTTTGTTCAGTGGTGTTAAGATCCGAAACAGTCCTTCATCTTCTTCCATTTTCTTGTCAAAAAAAAAAATATCCTGAAATTGTGGTTTGTTAAGGATTTAAATGTCCAAAACTTGAGTGGGTTTTATTTTATGTATCTATATGTGAGGTAGGAGAAAACGAACTAATGATCAAAATGGAAAAAATATAGGTTAAAAATCACTCACGCTAGAGGAAGGGGTTGAACCTTCGACCTTGTGGGTAACAGCCACACGCTCTAACCAACTGAGCTACTCCAGCTGCTGTTTTCTAGAAAGTACAAATAAAAGTACATATAATTTCTTATTAATTCAGAATTGTTACTTCTAATAGTTTTTGGTGGGCCAT
>JACGWL010000008.1:4392222-4630179 GCA_034509725.1 Sesamum angolense
ATTTATTTAAATTTTTCTCCTCCCATGTTCCAGCCTGCAAAGAGAAAATTAAGGTTAGCAAACACAACAATGTAAGAATAAACAAAATGAGCTTAAACCCGTAAGCAACTGCATCCAAATCAATGACTGTCAGACCACGTGAATTAAAAACCTTCTATTCCACAGACTCCCGGACCCAACCCTAAATCAACCCAACAAGAACAGGTGCAATGGACAGAAACCATGAAAGCAGTCAATACAACAACATGGCCTCATATGTATCATGATTCGAAATTGCAGAATCCATAAGTGTGATGTATAAAAAAACCCTGAAGGAAATGCTGTAGCACACATTTGTTTACAATGATTGGCATGCTATGTAACAGATAATATGTGTAGTTTCCATTTATCACATGCATAAGACATTCTTGCGCCATATGAGCATTGGATGTCTTGTTTCCCTTCAAAGATCAGTTAAGAGTGAGAGAAACTCATTCCCTTCACCCCAGTCTTTTTATTCATCATTCCTAAATCTCATACACACCACATTCCTACACATTATTTGATAAACACCCCTCTTCAAAGCTCTATGCATACAAATTCTCAAAACATCTCCATCCAATTAATACCAATAAAACACAAGCAGTCCATAAAGACAAACAAAAAGATAAGATTCAAAGATATGCTCTTTTTCTATTGAACAAACCAAAAATCCTAACTTTTCTCTATCTCGAAAATGCATACCCTATTCCAGGCCGAGCCGAGTGGGTTTGGTTAGGTTGATTGGAGAGTCCGCGGTCAATCTGTTTCGCACTTGGTAAGGACGGCATCACGGCTCTTCGAACCCATGATCGTGTAAGGCGTAGCTGGAGGTTTGCTAGTTCTCTTCGGGCGACAACCCAGCCTGCCTGCTACATCCCGTCCCTCCCCGTGATGGCGGTTTATACAGGGAAGGACAAGACCACCATATAATTTGTAGATGTGTTAGCAAGTACACCTCGATTTGGATTGAGTCTATAAGACTCTCTCTCTTAAACTAACTGTAGAAGATTTCTCTTTAGTTATCTATTTATGTGGTAGGGCCCGTGTTCTTAAACGCAGAAAGTTTTTGGTACGCGGTTGCGGAGTTCGGCAATATTGTGCATGTGTCATACGCCAAGGCGTTTATCGATGTTTTGCAAATGTTGTACTGGCTGAGCTGAACTTAGAATATATGTAAGATGGTGCATATCTGTAAGTTGTTTAATTACTTCTTTAATGGTAAAAATAGAGGTCACGTTGAAGGCTTTCTTGGAAATCTCATGCCGGATGGTGGTTCCCCTTTGTGGAACACGACGCACGAAATGATCAATGGGTTTGACTGAAATGTTGTAATGCAGCTGTCTGTCCCAGAAATAAGGCAGTTTCTTCGATCATGGTAGTTCATCAATATGTGATGTCTATATTCTGAGCGGCTATTTAATCCAATCAAGATTGTGTACATCAAAGATTCTATAGGTTGGAACCAATTTTGTCTTAAGCTCAAAATCTCTCGCACCATTATAAATTTCTTGATTCTATAGCTTTCGAGTCGACCAAATAATTTTATCTTTAAATGTATGCTATTTGGATACATTTAACCACTAGTAAAGCCCTGACAAGTTAAAAATCGTCTTGTGAGTAATATGAAAAATTTTAAGTTGAGATATCACACAATGTTATCTCCGAGAGAATCATTAAATGACAATAATCTTCGTGCAGTAGTATAGCGTTTTCGAGCCTTCTCTCAGCATAATAGAACGGGTAATTATTCTAGTAGTGTATGGAGAGAACCTTTTTCAGTATAATTCCTGGCCAGATGGTATTATAAAATGGAACAAAAATCACCTTATTCATATCCCAAAGTCTATCAAGAGAACTAACATCCAGTCTATTAGTTGCTACGTAACTTTAAGATCTCTAGCAAATGAAGAAACACTCCTGATTAACCACTATTTCCGAAGAAATTGATATTACCATTTATAGAGGCAGAAGAGAAGTGTATATTCACTATATCAAGGTGATTCATTAAATAATCCCCCCTCTATGATGAAGAAGATTGAGTCATTCGTCTAGGATGAGACACCAAGTGAAATAGGTGTGTATTATTCGCCAATGTCGAATTATGTTAGAGAAGATAATAAAGGATCCTGCTCTTAGTCGATTAATATAAATTATACTAGCGTCATTTGTAATTCTTTTCTATATTAAAAATCTAGAGACAATTTTACTCTAAGCAATCATAGTATCATAATTAGTAATTCACTCACGCATTGAACGTTATAGAGCGATTTAATGTTTTTTTCAAATACAATATAGATTACTTTATGTACATATCATTAGAGCTGACGATATGAATTAGTTCTTAATCAAGCTTAACTCAGGGTTAGAGTAAAATTAGTATACTTTTTATTATGACTTAAAGTGATTATATATATTAGGTGTTTAGTATAATAGCAAAGACTTCATGTATTGAAATGTATTTATTTTACTAATAATTATTTATCGTTGCTGATAAGTGAGAATTATCTTACGAGTGGGATATAGATTCTTTAAAGAACCATCCCAATCATCACAGATATAGTATAAATAATAACTTGATTTTCAGTTATTGAATATTTTCTTATAATTTATAATTATAACACCAGTGACACAATGTATTTATAACAATTATGAAGTAGTTTGTGAGATTTACAATTAAATACACTATGGAGTGAAAGATTTTGTTATTAGTGTGTATAGTGTGGGCGAGAAAAAAAAAAACTGTGCTGGATATTTTTTATATTAATATTATTAATTTATATTTTTTTATTATATTTATACTATATAGATTTGCTTTTGTAGTAAATTAATTATCCTGAATAATCAAGGCTTATTATAGACTTGAATATAAGTATAAATCAACACGTATTTCGAGAGCTCAAATATTGTTTATATTCTTGCGTGTCTCTCATATATATGAGCAACCATACTCATAAACAATAAGATAAGAATTTATGGTAATAATGAATTTTGAGAGTCAGATATTAAACTAGAGAGGGAAGTTATTAAGATTCAAGTTGTTCCTGATGCTTCTTGACTTACGCTATCTAGTTCTTGTTTGCGCCGTTGCTTTGGTTTATGGTGCACAATCACAATACGGCAACAACTTCGCTCACATCTCTCAGTCTCAGCGCTCCTCAACTCCCCCGGTGACCTTCTAACGCATCCCCTTGCTTGCCGCTCACTTGTCTGAGTCGCATTGTGCCTTAACCTCCTACACGAATTCATACCCGACATTCCTCAAACCAAGACTTCATGTCCTAATGCGCGACAGTGAGAGTATAGGCGATTCATTTACTTCCTTCATCGACACGTGCTTCTTCTTCTCAGTTGCTACTTACCGACTATCATTTTTTTGTATTTGTCATCAGTGTTTTTTCTTATGTGTATTGTTGATAATACGGTACCTGAAAAGGAAACAATTGGGAATAAACTGAAAGGTGTCATTTTTGATTTGTTATATCTGAGATTTCTTTAAGGGCTTGTACTATATATTACAATCTATCCCACTAAAGATAGATCTATGTGTGATAGAATTGAAAGAGTTCTTTTTTATTATTAGTGTGTGTGTTTTGATTTTTAGTTAGAAGTGTATGAGAAATCTTTGCCAGTATTCTTTGTAGTTAACTGTTTGAAATATGAATATTCTATATGGACTGTTTCCGTTAATTTACTCATATTATTGTCTAGAGTGATTAGTCGTAGAATGCCATGGTGGATTTGTATATCAAAGTAATTGTGGAGACTGTTGTAGCACTGATAATTATAGAAACTAGTTATTTGTGATAAGATATGCATTCGGGATGGCTTGATTCTCTATAATTAGATATCTTCGTTAGGACCCATGTGCATGACAGCTTAGGTAAAACCAATTGGCTCGTGAACGAGCGATTAGTAGTGATTAGTAAGGGTAATATATAGCGGTCTTTCATAGGATCCCCTCTGTTAAGCTCTGTAAGCACAGTGCAGCTTTAATCAGGGATCAACAAGTTTTCCATAACCACCTCGCCGCATGTTTTCAGTTTGCCTCTTTGCTGTGTTAGAGGGCTTGATGTGTGAATTTGGTTACATAGTATTCGTAAATTTTAGGGGCATAGAGGAAGTTCGTGAGTTACTGATTTTATATCACTTTAGGGAGGAAGTGTGTCAGAACTCTGCTTTTAGCTCTTATTTATTTGTCAATGATGATATCAATCTTAAATATTTCAATCTCAATAGTCCTTCACTGATTAATATAATTGAGTCATTATATAATGTTATATTATGATCGAAGATTTTATTATACTGATTCATGAGTTTAAAAGAGAATTGTGTTCTTATTAAACTTCTATATTGTTGTCCGTCTAGTATTTTCCTTTTTTCCCCTGAGCATTTGCTACATGGATTTAGTGATTCTACTCTATTCAACTCATCCTTCTCCTCCCTATAACAGTGTGAGTGTGAAATTCAGTGGGACATTTCCATGAATCAGTATGCTTGAAGAAGATCAGATGGTGTTTTGAACACATAACTAAAAGTTATATAGGATAAAATCTATTTTAGTGATAGTTGCAAAGATGAGGGTAAAGTAGATTATTCATCGTTTCAATTAACTGTACGTTTACATTTGTTATATAAATAGTATGTATGTTTACTTGCTGTGCCACCGTTCAGACTATAACACACTATACATAGCTTCTCTGTGGTGAGTGAATAATTGCTCGTTATAGAACGACTTATGAAGTATATATAATAGTGACCTTGTTGAGATATTCAAGCGTAAGGAAAAAACTATGTATCAAGGTCTTTGTGTGTTCTCGTGTCATTCTCATTGGAAAATATATACTTCGTTTATCGTGTGAGGTTTTAACATTTTATTGTGGATCAGAGTTGCTCCGTCTATACTATAGTGTTTGGCAGGTGTCACACCAGACTAATCTTTTGGGTATACGCTTTTTGTTATACATTCTATATACAATGACTTGAATATATTCTCTAGTCATACCTCTCTTGAGTGACTCACATTCTAACATCTAATCTAATTTGAGATCACCTAAGGATGCGGTTGTCTTATAGTTGACTCGAACTAGATTAAGTTTCTACAGCACTCTATTATGCTAATGTTTGTCTCACGTTCACAATCTATAAATCAATTATGTCTAGGATCATCTTACCGGCCGAGAATGGTTGATTGGCTGGTATTCTTAAGTTCTGTGAGAGGACTAAAATATCAACTTCCCCTTGCGGAGCTTTATACATCATCCGACTTGTTTATGAGATAAATTACGCCAATATTCTAAAATATTGGTTCGCCAACATGCAATGTGTTTTTCTGATTAATCACATTTGACTTGAGGAACGATATTGAGGACTCATTGGGCGTGAGGAATTGTACATGTTGGTATCACCTCTTTATTAAACACAAATTTGAAAAATTTAATTATATTGCATACTTTAATTTTTCTTAGCTTCTTAGAATTACTTATAGGATTGTTCGTCATTCATATAAGAGTAAATTTTTTTATCTAACTAAATCTCCTTGTCATTATTAGGGTACACTCATGATTGTTATAATTATCGTTGATCCTATATGATCTAACATATTTTGTGTGTTTGGTGAGTATCTTGCTTTATCTCTTGTTATGTTTACTTTGTTTCTTTTTGCTTACTTGTTTTTTGTAGTTAGTCTTTCTTTGTTAGTATGTATAGAGTTGTTTTCTTTAATTATTATCTTTTTCGGTCTCCCTTTGCTCTACGTTCGCGGTTAGAAATTCTCATATTTTCCAATGAGTGTGCTTTAAGTCATTAGCTTAGTAGCTTACTCATATGAAATCGCTCTTTATCGTAATTTTTTGTGTATATCATATATGTGCGTTCGAACTATGTATTTAATAGCCATTATGACTATCTATATTAGATGTTGGGTATGTTCTCTTTTAATAAACTGGTTATTAATTCTTTCATTTACATCTATGATCTCTGTGAATGCCTGAATCTCCTTGCTTTATATTTGTGCATTTGTGTCGATGTTTTTATGCTTTACTAATCATTTTCTGCAAATTTATGATCTTAAAAAGATCCTGATTAGAAGCTGATCCTCTGAAATTTAGTTATCAACTATAGAAAAATAATCACCCAAATGGTAGTCGGAATTATTATGTTCACTAATTAAAAAGTGGTTCAGAATTAGCCCGCATATATGAGTCTTATCATCGTAATTTTATTATGTTTTGTCTATCTCTAGTTTCTTAGATAATTCTCTTTTTAAATTATTAATATTTAAATTCTAATAGTATTATATTCAAGTGTGCGTCTTCCTCACTTATATCTCAAAAATCACTTTTCGGGGCTTCTCAAAATATATCGGTGTTGTCAATAACCTTTTCACACTTGCAACATCTTACATCGATTGCTAAATCATACATATGACATAGATTCTATACTTCCATGTCTAGTGTCTAATTTTGTGAATATAAATTCTATTCATAGACTATGGATCAATTTTATTTATGCCCATACCTCCTCTAAGCTATAGAGGACTAAAATATCAACTCCTTAAATCTATAGATACCAATATTTTTATAACTCATATTTTCAATGTCTTTTTCGTTTCGCCTCAGCATTCATGTATTGTTGAGAACACTTATTCTCTCATTTTTATTCTCATCGGTTATCTAGTCCCCACTACTGTCTTTCTGCAGATCATTATGCTTAGATTCTTTGGGAATGGAGTGATCTGCTAATAATCACTCTCTCGCATGACAGCCCTATTAATATAAAAGATATGTTGTATTCAATATATCTTTAAAGATTATATGTTAGCTGATAAATTGCAGAGGATATCAACTTCGTACTTGTAAGACAATGGGACCTGCCGGACCAGTGATATCCATCACATATATGTGTGTATGAAGCTAAAATATGCATTTATTCTCTTCTATAAAACTATAATTTATTTCATCTCGATATTATAATAGAGATAGATGTTCACATTCGTTCTTGATGCTCAATTCTCTTGAGTTTTGTTTAAAATATTATTGTGTAAGCGATCTCATGTGAGAAACGAGGTACTTACTACTGGATAATATATGTAATGTTACTATATAATCATAATCAATGTGAATATAATAAAGTCCTAGTGTACTAATCTGGTAGCTTTCATCTACTCATTATTACTCTACACGACCTCATCGATCTATCTAATTGATCTAATCAAAATACTAATCTCTTCGTATAGTTTAACTTGGGGTATATCTTTGCAAATTTCGTTTGGTGTATAATTGTGAATGTGTACACTAATTGATGAATACATCGTTTGATGTTCATTTGCCAGCTAAGCAAAAGTAATGCGGGCCAATTGTATTGATTCAACCAGCTCCAAGGATTTATTCAAGCATGACCTAAATCCACCATCTTTACGAAATTTTTGTAAATATATCTGGCCCTTATTGTAAGTTTTATCGTATGGTCGGTCCAGTTATTTGTATTGGATTGCAGTTTGCTGTGTGCCAAGTTTGGTTAGAAGTTTACATATAAAAATCTATTTACGCGATTAAATTAGTCTAGATTGGAAAAAAAAAGAATATACTAGAAAACAAAAAAAGAGAGTAAAAAGAGAAAAAAACAAAAAAAAAAATAGCCCATAATTTAAAAGGTAATATAAATATATATTTGTTGTGATAGAGTGATAGATAAGTAGGAAATGGCCAAGAGACAATAAACTCGAGAAATATATATAGGAACCGTTTATAGCTAAATAACGACGAAATATAAAATGACATTGTGGCAGAAAATTAGGCATTTTTTAATTTGGATTTTTTTGTTGTATAGAAAAATTTAATTTAAAAAAAAATCAACTGCCACCCAGCGTTTAAGTCGAAAAAAAAAATACAACTTCAGATATAAAAGCAGGGATGATGCTGAGAAGTATTTGTGCGTTTTCTTATTTGATAGCACAATTTTTTAATGATTCTCTATTATAAATAAAATATCATAATATCCACATAATCAATAACTAACAATAAATTGAAAATTAAAATAAGTAAATAGACAAAAAAATTAAAAGATCAAAAAAAAAATATGAGAGATAAAGATAAATAATAATACACATATATCATAGAAACATATAAATAGAAAAATAACTCATATTATAAATAAAAAATAATAAAAAAAAAAAAAACAATAATAATAGAGATATAAATAAAAAAATAAGATGCTAAAAGAAAATAATTAAAATAAACCAAAAAAAAAAAAGAAAAAAAAAAAATAAGTAAATTATTTTTCAACTAAGTACGGTAGCACTCTCCGAGGTTCTACTGTGAGAGTGTTATGTTTCATTAGAATAATATGTAACACATAATTGATAAATGAAAAACATACAATCAGTAAAAATTAAATAATAATAATTAATTAATAAATAATAATATTACAATATGCAAAACATGAGCGTCTTTCTTTTATATCTACTAAAGATAATTAGGATCCTCAAAATATTAAAAAAGAAGAATATCGAAAGATGTATAGTAAGACCAACACTCTTACATGATTTGGATATGAATTTGATTGTGATTCGTCTTATTGGCTTGATAAGTTATGTTTACAGTTGTTAGACATCTAATTGGCAATGCAAGTTGTGTGGACCTACGCTCACCTGTAACTTCTATTTCACACCACCTCTGGTGCCGGGCCTGTCCTCTCAAGTTTATCTGAATTCGACAGCAAAGAACTTGCAGATCTAGGGGCGCGTGTCGCTGACTCCTTAGGGCCAGTCGAGCGACCGCAGATTTCGGCTTGTACTCATCTAGTTATCGGGACACCACATTTGATTGTCGGGGTGAAAGTGCTCTAGTGCGATGTTGTCAGATCAAGGGAAAAGTCATGATATTATGTGTGTTGGTGATAAGAATTGGCTTGTCATTTTAAGGTACGGTATGTGAGGTATTTCAGAGGGGAGAGCGACAAAAGTGAGGAATAGTGTAGGAGTAGATGGACGGTGCGTAATTCTTAATCATTGTTTTTGCCCTGAGATCTTATCAAACTAAAATTGTGAACTATTTCAAATGTTATTTACGCGATGATAAAATGATTACTCATAATTCATAATATTAGAATTGTTTAGATTTTTGTAATATTTCCAAATGGTTGTTGGTAGTACTATTATCTTATTGCTGTGCTGATTTTGTGCTCTAATGTGATAAATCCGCTGCTCATAAGTTCACCTAGTATAAGAATTATACTACTTTACTCTAGATGTCCTAGTAAATAAATAACCAGCAAAAAATCCTAAGAAAGAAGCTCTTTGATATTTCATAAACTATTGACAGTAAGCAATGTAAATTTCGGCTACACTTACTCTAATCATAACTGAGAAAGTGGTACTAGATGGCCGGCGTCAAGTCACCTACCAATGTAGGCTCCAAAAGGCCAAGAAGGCAGGCATAATTAACTAATTCGTTTGCGTTGCACTTGCTTCCGGTAATTCTTCTTTTTCGCCAATCAATACCGCGACTGATTCTTTTTCTTGGGCTCACTCTCTCTTCTCTGCCTCTATCTCCACTCCATTTTAATAATAGCGTCGTCAGAATTATTATTCTACTCAATTAAGAACATACTTTCATAAACTTTCGTATGACACATCGGAGCATACATGCACTAATCTTAAATCCATGACTGTTTACACAAAATAATGAATTTCATGATAGTTGTCACTATCCTTATGTTCGAATGCGCGAGACTAATTCTTTTGTCCATTATGCACGTATTATTAATCCTAATTCCAACTGTAAAGATCTTTCGTGATTTTATGACAAAAAGAAATATGCTTTATACCATTAGTTGTTAATCTATATAGACTAATTACAACATGCACACTCCGCGGATGCACATCCAATCAGATGGACGTTCTCGCGCTGAGGGTTTTGTACGCTCCAATAGAGGCACAAAAGGCATCTTGCTAATGGGCAAGAAAAACTAACTCAACGTTGCATTGCTTTCACTGGATGCATTGTCCAATCAATGAGATGTTCTTGCGTGAGGTCTTGTCCGCCCCAATTAGAGGCTCTTGATTTTATAACAAAAGGCACCTTGCTAGGCAGCCTTCAGACTTACATATCATTCAAAATTTTGTCTTGTTTACATTTTTATCTCTCTTATCTGGGAATATGACTTCAATTATTGATGCTGATATGATTATATTTTGGATATTAAAATAAAGAATGAAAGTGACGTCAGATCAGAACAGAAAATATCCATACCACCACCAACTGCCCTCTTCTGCTCCTTTTCCCTAATTTTCATTTATCTTGGTGGCAAATTGCAGGGTAAAAAGGACTTTTCCTTAGTCAAAAAAATTCAAAACAGATCACATATTTATATTTTCCACCAAATTATCAATTGATCCATCAGAAGAATGCATTGTTTACGTACAAACAATTAAAGGGCAAAATGGTATTTTTGTATAGCCCTCGTAAATGCACCGTTTTATTATAAAAATAAAAAAATAAAAATTGAACTTCTCATGTCATCGCTTATATGACAGGGGATTTTTCCATATCAGCTTATGTGGCAGATGAATAATAAAAAAAATGCCTGAATAACCTTTTTTCATAATTTAAAAAGCCTTAAAATTTGTACGCATCAACAAAATTTGACCACTTTTTTAAAATTTAATGGTAAAAAATCTGCAATTGCCAAAAAAAAAAAAATTATTTCCAAAATATACAATCTTTATTTTGCACTATTTCTTATATACGAGGCGGTCAATACAATTAAATCAAAAAACCCCACATGCAATGTAAGAACAAACTTTGGGCGTAGTAAGAATTAATAAATACTAGTATATATGGCGCGCTTATATGTGTGTGTATAATAAAATATAGATTTCATAAAAGTATTATAATTGTAAAAAATATATATTAATCAAATTAAATGAAAAATTATTGGAAAACTTTTGAGAAGAAAAAGAAATGTGTGTGTGTGTGTGTGTGTTTTTTTTTTTTTTGAAAGAACAAAAAGGAATGTAGAAGTTGAAAATAGGAAATGGAGAGTTGAGGAGAATGAGAGAGAGAAACGAAGGTTAATAAAATAATTAAAATATATTGATATATAAAATAATCGAAAATATCAAAAGGGTGCTGTTCAATTATATAAAAGTATAGATTGAATTCCCGTTCTTCCCATACTTTGTAAATTGAAGTCAAGTAAAAGCATTATAAAGAGTTTTCTTTTGAATAAGTGAATCAAGTAGGCCAAGTGAGGCATTCATATACTACTATGGGAAGAATAACCAAATTTTCCTTCAATTAAAAATACTTAAGGGCTACGTGTCCCACACCGTTAAATTATAACAAAAAAAATGGATAGAGAGAGAAAAATATTAATTTTTATAAATTACGAGATTAAAATTACTAATCTCGTCAGATCAGAAATGAAATGAGTCAACCTTACTGGACCGAAAAATATATTTTCCCACCTACACCTTCGTACTTAACAACGTCATTATGCAAAATGCAGCTCCAAATCGAATCCAACTCCCCAGATACACCATCTAAAGAAACACAAAAGGAGATAAATATTCTACAATTCAAGTTCTCGCATCAACTCGACTTGAAATCCCAAGCCTCAGTCCCTTCAAATTCTTAACTGAATGTACAAATATTACACCAGAAATGTCCAAATCAAGAACTCCAGTCAAAATTTGAAATCCATCACAATCTTTTTACAGTTTCTGGCGAATAAAAAATCCCAAAATGGGTCTTCTGAAGCACAATTTACAGCAGATTGTCAAATCCAAACCTCTTGCTGAGACTACCCTCTCATTCGCTCATTGGAACTACTCATGGTTGAATAACAAAATCGAGAGAGAGAAATAAAAAATAAGAGAGCATATATAAATATAGATTATCAGATTGTGTGTTTCCTGCAGTTTGGATGTTGGTGATTGTAGCTCAGGCTCTCTCTCACATATATATAATATTTATTTCAGGGATGAGTAAGTTATCTTGAAATTCTAAAAAGGAATAATAGTTTCTGTTCCTCATCTCAAAGCTGCACAGAGTGGCTCTAAACTGGTAACTGGTTTTTCTCTCTTCTCTTGGTTTTTGGAGTTTTACTTGCTCTTGACTGAATTGTTTTATGGGTTTGAAAGATTTCATTCTGAGAATTTTGTTGAGTTTACATTTATTATTTTCTTTTTCATCTGATTCTGATGTTGTCTGCAAGAAACTGACTGATTAATGATATGTAATTAAGGAATTCTCTTTTGTGTTCTTGTTTCTTTATACTTTGTACTGTTGATTGGATTGAGTTTAGGTTGCTGATCAATATGTCTGCAAGAAGTTGTTTCCATTTCTGTAGTTTTATGTACCGGTGTGGAGGGATTCTTGAAATAATCAAACTCTAAATTTCAAAATTCTTGATAAGTTATAGTGATTTTCCATTTCTAGATTTGAAGGAGAAGATGATCAAGAATGGTGAACTTGTTTCCCAATTATTAGAAAAATGTTGTCCAAATTAAGATATCGGAAAGGTAACAGTCGAATGGTGTAATAGAATGAGTTCTTAAAGTTCATCTCTAAAATGCGTGTTGAAGTTCTTTAAGCGCTGAACTTTTCTTGCTCATATCATACTCTTTACACCATCGATCCTGTAATGTAGTTTATTTTAAGATGGGAGATGAGGGGAGCCATGGATACACAGTAGATGAAGCACTCTCGAGTCTGGGGTTCGGGACTTTCCAGGGGGCGGCGCTTGTTTTCGCTGGAATTGGTTGGTTTTCAGATGCCATGGAAGTCACTCTCCTGTCCTTCATCGGACCAGCACTTGAATCAGAATGGTCCGTTTCACCCACTGAAGAGAGTTTTCTGTCCACTGCTATTTTTGGTGGAATGATTGTTGGATCATATTTCTTTGGCTTCATAGCAGATGCTTATGGAAGAAGGTGATCTACCCCTCTTTATTCTCCAAAATTTGGCCTTAAAACAAGAAACTGGACTACGGTTTTCAGCTGCATCGTTTTTTTTCTCCATACAGGATGGGAATTCGAGGTGTAGCTATTGTAACGTTTGCAACCGGGCTTTTAAGCGCCTTTTCCCCTGATTACAAATCATTAGTCGTCCTTCGTTTTCTTGTTGGATTTGGGGCAGCAGGTGGTCATGTGTATTCATCCTGGTTCTTGGAGTTCATACCCACTTTTAACAGAGGGGTTTGGATGCTCATTATGTCGTTTCTCTGGGTAATTGGAGAACTTTTGGAGACTTCTCTTGCATGGGTACAAATATTTTTCTCCAAGTTCTAGTCCTGCATTATATTTTTTTTTGCTCTGACCACAAAATTGGATAGCTTCACTCACAATTCTGTTTTTCTTGATGCAGCTTATCATGCCAAGATGGGGTTGGAGATGGCTACTTGCCTTAACCTCTGTCCCATCATTAACGATGCTGCTCTTGTCTAGTTTTGCTCCAGAGACTCCGAGGTACTTATTCATGAAAGGTAGAAAAAATGAAGCAGTCAGAGTCTTGGAAAGAGTAGCTCTGATCAACCGAAAAGAACTTCCCACTGGAAGTCTCGTCTCTGACCACAGAAGAACAAAGCCAGACGAGGAAAATGTTCCATCAGAAGAAACTCCTCTCCTCTCAAGTGAAAGCAAGAAGAGGGGTGTTAAAAGATACCTCGGATCTCTCCCTGAACTCTTCTCATCAGATTTACTAGGGATCACTCTTCTTATATGGATTATGTTTTTTTCCTGCATTTTTGCATACTATGGGATCCAACTGATGATCTCCGCATTGAGCAGCGGACAAAGTGATTGCCACTCATTAAGCATCCTTCCCGAAAATGCTCAGAACGATAGCCTCTATATTAATGTTCTCATTGCTTGTTTAGCAGGTACATACCGAATGCTTTGTTCTCATTAAGAATCTGAAACAATACAAAATCTGCCATCTCAATTTTCTTGCAGAAATCCCAGGATTGCTACTACCTATGCTTCTTGTGGAAAGGTTAGGCCGCAAGCTCTGCATGGAAATCCTGACAATGCTAACACTCATCCTTCTCCTACCTCTACTTTCACATCGAAATGGATCCGTGACAACAGCTTTATTAGTCGGTAGCCGCATGTTCATTTCTGCAACATATAACACTTTGTGCCTCTACATGGAAGAGGTATGATCATACATAACTCTACCTACCGTTGCCCTTCTTAATTTACTAGTGAAGATCGATAAAACTATAAGTTGAAACACAACATGGCCTGAGAGGTTAACACAAATATGAATGTTCTCCAATTCATACGTAGGTCTATCCAACTTCTGTAAGGGCCAGCGGCTACGGACTTGCAACTTCTGTGGGGAAAATTGGTGGAATGATATGTCCTCTGGTGGCAGTAGGACTGGTGAGGGGTTGCCATCAAACACTTGCTGTTATATTCTTTGGTGGTGTTATACTTATTTCTGGAGTCGCTGTCCTGTTTTTCCCGTTTGAGACGAAGGGGAGAGGACTAATGGACGTTGTCAGCAACAAAGAATGATTGAGAGTTTGATTCCCCGCCAAATACGTAATAAAGTTATTATTTCGGAGCATGCTCTGATCCATGACGTTGATTGATGTCAAAATTAGGGTCAATTGTAAATATCAATTAGTAAAGATGCGAGACCAATAATTATCGATGTTGAGAGATATTATAATATTGTTAGATATATTTATATTAATATAAAAAAGAAATTTATTTTTTTCAATAACAAAAGCTGGTCAGCAAAATTACAATTTTAATTTTTTTATTGTGTAGATAATACTCTTAAATTAATTTTTATTTATTTTTTTCTTTTTTAAAATATAATGTATTAATTTATATATTTTATTTTTATTTATAATATATTTTAAAAATAAAAAAAATATTTCTTATATACATACATAGAAGGCATACTACTAAGAAAAATGACATCACGACAAAAATTATAAATCAGGATTTATGAAAATAATTAATTGTTTTTTTAATCAATTTGTTCGACAAAGAATAAAAATAATAAATTATTATTAATAAAAATAAATCGATTATAATTACAACTATTCGCGTCGACATCAAATTTTGGAGGGTGTAAGAATAATTTTTGAATTTCATATTTTAAAAGGGGATTTAAGTATAGTTAACCCTAAATATATATGTAACAATGCATAGGGATTCGTGAAAGTAATCAAACTTTAAATTCCAAAATTCATATAAATTATAGCGCTTTTCAATTTATGAATCTAGGAGAAAATGAGAAGGATGGTGGACTTGGATCTCAATTTGAGGTGCTCTTTGGGACATAATCTCACGCTTTTAAAAGAAAATGCGACTCTTGATGAGAACCATTGGACAAACAGGAGGATTGTGTTGATGGAAGATTTGCAGCTACTTCTGTAAACAAACAAAAGCGTGCTCCGAACTGTGATATCGATCAATATTATAATTTAAAATTAATTATAAACATCAATAACTAATTAATTATAAGAAATGATAATAACCAATTTACACGTCACTGCTAACAAGATATAATTGAGTTGCACAAATTACGATGTTGGCAGCAAAAAAGCACGTGCCAATTTTTTTTTCTTTTTTTTTCTTCGTAAAAGCAATTTATATAATTACGTTAATAAATTAAATAATTAAGAATTCGAACCTATAATCTTAAACTTAAATGCGACTGCAGTCTTAACCAATTGTTTTCTTTTGTAATGCGGTGAAATTAGTAAATGGGAGACCAATAATTATTGGTGCTGAGAGATATTATAATATTGTCATATATTTAATTAATAAAAAAGTGACATTACAACAAAAATATCCAGAGCACCACTATTTTACCTGCTATTATTTATTTATAGGATACTTAATTTTTTTTTCTTCAAGTTTGGTATAATTACACGTAGACTCTTTGTGGTTTGAAAAATTGTATCTTTGAGGTTTGTTTTCATCTGATAAATAAGTCAATTCGTTAGTCAAATTCACCAAATTAATTGATATTAACAAAAAAAATTAAAAAAATCTATATTAACTCTTAATTGATTTATTACTGAATTATTGCTGGTCAAATAAATCTTTTTATGATCAAATTACCCTCATTCATCTTCCGCGTTAATATATTTGAGGACGTATATCTTCATCGTTATAAAGAATAATTTAGTCCGAAAAAATTTATTTAACATGCAATAAGTCAGTAATAAATCAATCAATGGTTAATATAGATTTTTTTCTAATTTTTTTGTTAATATCAGTCAATTTTGATAATTTTGACTAACGGAGGGACTTATTTATTAGATGTAGGCAAATCTCAGGAGTGCTAGGTGTAATTTCTCAGATCATAAGGAGTCTACATGTAATTACACTAAACTTCAAGAGAGGGGAACATAATTATTCCTTTATATACTTATTCATTTGTCTTTGGGAGGATCCAAATAGTTTTTTTTTTTAAATCACTCCAAGGTGGGGAAGCTTTTCGGTTCCCATCCCTTCTTTATTCAAAAACAAAAATTAGCCTAATATACAATGGGAAGTATTAACTTTTCAATATCGCTTAAAAAATCATAAATAAAAAGTACTATTTCTTTATAATCATCAAAAGCATTTGAAAGGATCCAAATGGTTGGTGCACTGAGTTTTTCATGTTCTTTTTTTTTTTTTTGTTTTTTTAAATTTTGGGACACAACTGATGTTCTTGTTTTAATATTATTTTTAGTAATATTTGATTTGGGAATGTGGTTGTTTTAATTAAATAATTGAGAAGATGTGACATCACACTTAAAATTATTCTACTATTGCCCATTATTTAGCCTTATGTTTAAGGGGTAAATGCATTATCTTTTTATGAGATTTTGAATAATT
This sequence comes from Sesamum angolense, assembly GCA_034509725.1. Lineage (NCBI taxonomy): Eukaryota > Viridiplantae > Streptophyta > Magnoliopsida > Lamiales > Pedaliaceae > Sesamum > Sesamum angolense. The sequence continues at coordinate 4,409,096 of JACGWL010000008.1, forward strand.
ACATATAAATTTCATACAGTTTCGAAGATTACATCTAATATTCTTAAAATTTGCTTCAGTCTAACAAATAAGTAATTTGATTGGTCAAAATTCATCGAATTTGTTGATATTACGAAAAACTCAGGAAAAAAAATGCATATTTATTCTTGATTGACTTATAAAAGTCAATTAAATTTTTTTATAACTAAATTACCTTTATACATCTTCATACGTCGATGCATGTGAGGAGTTATATCTTTACCGTTATAATGGTAATTTAGTCTGAAAAATTATTTAACCTACAACAAGTCAGTTATAAGTCAATCAAAAGGTAAATATCAATTTTTATTAATTTTTTTTTTTGTAAATATAAGCAAATTTAGTAAATTTTGACTAATTGAAAGACTTATATTTTAGACGGAAACAAATCTTCCCAATCTACAAATAATTTATGTGTAATCATACCAAAACTTCACGAGAGAAGATTGTAATTATCCCTATGTTTAATGTATTTGCTTTTTCATTAAACATAATTTAAATCAAAATTCAATACAAGATACTGATAAGATGAACAATTATTATTACTTTGATCCGTATGCTCGTCAAAGAATGCGCATATATGCTTGTTACGTCTGAAATTCTTACATTTGGTTGGTCTATATTATAAAATTCCCAGTTTCCTGCAAACATCTGTGTGTTTTGTGTTTCTTTTAACTTATAGTTGTTGTTCTTCCTCATCGCAAAGCGGGCTTTAAACGGGTAAATGCTTCTCTTTCTTCTCAGTGTTTTACTTAAGCTTGATTGTGGCTGCGGGTACTGTTCTATATGTTATCAATTCTGTTGTAGTGCGGAGTTGTGATGGGAGATCATGAGAGTGATGGATACACAGTAGATGAAGCACTTTCGAGTGTGGGGTTCGGGGCTTTCCAGGGCCTGGCGCTGGTTTTCGCTGGAATCGGTTGGTTTTCGGACGCCATGGAAATCACTCTGCTCTCCTTCATAGGGCCAGCGCTTGAATCTGAATGGTCCCTTTCTCCCACTGAGGAGAGTCTTCTGTCCACTGCTGTTTTTGGTGGAATGATTGTTGGGTCTTATTTCTTGGGCTTCATTGCTGATGCTTATGGAAGAAGGTCACCAACCCCTTTTCTTCCTCTTGGTCTTACAACAAGGTTATGTAATACGATTTACTGCAAAATCATCGTTTTTCTCCTTGCAGGGTGGGAATTCGATGTGTAGCCATGATAACATTTGCAGCCGGGCTTTTAAGCGCCTTTTCCCCGGGTTACAAATCATTAGTCATCCTTCGATTTCTCGTTGGATTTGGGGCTGCGGGCGGGCATGTGTATTTGGCCTGGTTCTTGGAGTTCATACCGACGTCTAACAGAGGGGCTTGGATGCTCGTTCTGTCGTTTTCTTGGATAATTGGAGAACTTTTGGAGGCTTCTCTTGCATGGGTGCTAATCCCTTTTCCCCAAATTCTGTTTAACTAGTTCTTTAATCCTGCATTACTCTCTTTGCTAGCTACTAAATTGGAGGGCTTCATTCACAATTATGTTTTTCTTGATGTAGATTGTCATGCCTAGATGGGGTTGGAGGTGGCTGCTTGCCTTAACCTCCGTCCCATCATTAGCGGTGCTGCTCTTGTCTAATTTTGCGCCAGAGACTCCAAGGTACTTAGCCATGAAAGGTAGGACAAATGAAGCAGACAGAGTCTTAGAAAAAGTAGCTCTGATCAATCGAAAAGAACTTCCCCCGGCTGTCTTGTCTCTGATCATCAAACAATGCAGGCCGATGACGAAAATTTTCCATCAGAAGAAACTTGTCTCCTTCCCTCAAGCAGAAGCAAGAGAAGGGTGTCGAGGAATGGCTTGGATCTCTTTCTGAACTCTTCTCATCAGATTTACTATGGACCACTCTTCTTTCATGGATATTGTTCATTACCTACACATTTGCATACTACGGCATCCAACCATAGTTCAAAGTATCGGCCGATATCCGATAATATCGGCCGATACGTATCCGGATCGGCCAGTGCCGATCCGATAAAAATGTCCGATACCCTATATTATCAGAGATGATTTGGTATCACCGATAATATCCGATATTATCACCGATACAATGATATTATCGCTCGTATCCGATATTATCGCTGATAATATCCGATTTTATCGGCAAAAAGAAAAAGAAATTTTTCCCAAAATTCATGGCCTTTTTTTTAAATTCTCTCCAATACACTTTGAAATCCTTTCTAAAACACTTTGAAATTCAATAATAAATAAGTTGTTTTGTAGTTTATTTTGGTCATTTAAAGTGTTGAAAATATGAATTCTAGTTTTCTGTTGGAACTTATATAGTCGATATAAAGAAAATTAATTTGAGAATATTTGTGTCCACTTAAAATATGTTTGGATAATGTTAGCTAATTTGTTGCATGGATTTAATATGAAATTGGTTGTTGACATCAAGTTGGGAGACGCCGAGGAAGTGTATAAACTTACTAAACATCCTAAAAAGCGTCTTGTCATTATTGTGGGACCTAGGCAATTTTGACAGAGCTTTTACTGAATTATCATTGATTTGAGAAATAAATATAGACAAGAGAACCCAGATGCAATGTATTTCATGTGCTTATATTTTAGTTTTATATATATATATTAATTTCTTAAGCACTTCTATGATTAATTTAACAATGCTTGATACCATAAAAGTTTTTGTTTGTAATATTAAATAGTAATTGTGATACTTATAAGTTTTATAATTTTACTAATTTTTTTAGAATTTTTTAATTATATAATATATTTGCTTCGTATCGCCCGATAATATCCCGATATGCCGCGACCGATGTGGAACAATACCCACCGATATTATCACCGATACCGCGACTTTGAACCATGCATCCAACTGATGATCTCCGCATTGAGCAGCGATCAAACTGATTGCCGCTCGTTAAGCATCCTTCCCAAAAATGCCGAGAAGGGTAGCCTCTATGTTAATGTTTTCATCACTTGTTTAGCTGGTACCATCTGATCAAGGCTTCTTCCTCATTAAAAATCTGAAACAATTCAGAGTTCATAACGGCGTTGATTCTCCTGCAGAACTTCCAGCTCTGGCTTTGGCTACACTTCTCGTGGAAAGGTTAGGCCGGAAGTGTTGTATGGAAATCCTGACAATGCTAGCAGTGGTCTTCATCCTACCGTTGCTTTCACGTCAGAACGCAACCGTGACTACAGCTTTATTAGTCAGCGGCCGCATGTTCCTCTCTGCTGCGTTTATCACTTTGGGCCTCTATGCAAAAGAGGTATGATTATAAAACCACGGCAGCTTTGGCCACGTTTACTAATTAACTACGTCTGCACAAATGAATGTTCTCCGATTCGTGTACAGGTTTATCCAACTTCTGTGAGGGGCAGCGGGTATGGGCTAGCGAGCGGAATCGGGAGAATTGGGGGAATGATATGCCCTCTGGTGGCAGTGGCACTGGTGAGGGGGTGCCATCAAACACTCGCAGCTGTTTTGTTTGGGATTGTTATACTTATTTCTGGAATTGCCGTTCTGTTTTACCCTTTGGAGACCAAGGGGAGAGGACTAAAGGACGTTGTCGACAACACACGATGAAATCCTCTCCGGGTGGATTTGGATGGATATATTTAGAATTTTAGAGTTTGATGGAAGGATTTGGTAGGAAATTATTACCCAAATTTGATTCGGTCGAATCTGAACAGTTTGCCCAAACATGTGATTGGTGTACAGTTTGGGGAAATGACCAATCACATTACACTTTCTCTGCAATTGAATTTCAGTTGGTTCGGCCGAACAAGTTCGGACAAGAATTTTCCCATTTGGAGAATTCTATTTGAAAAGAATTTGAAATTTCTTATTAGGCAACAAAATTTAATTCAAAATTAGAATTAAAATATTTGAATTTTTTTAAAAGTTAGAATTATCCAATTAAGTACAATTTTATTTTTGTTCAAAATCAAATGAAAAAATAAATGTATAAAGCTCAAGAGAATTAAAGTACCACACCCGTTTCTTTTAATATACTAGTGTTATTGCAGGCGGTCTGACAAGTGTGGAGTGAAAGACTGAGAAAAAATATATTATAGTTGTAAGTCTATTGAAAATATAGATGTTTGAAATAAAAACAAATATGAAATTTTTTACAGATATAGAAACATGAAGTAGTGGACGAGAGGAAAAAATTGCCAATTTGTGAAATTATTAAAAAACTTTGAAATTGTTATTCTGACTAAATTTGTTTTGAAGGAAATAAATGAATTTACGGGTGAATTTAAGTATTCAAGAATTAGTGCGACAAAATATTTTCTTTTATAATAATATAGATATAGATATAGATTACCTATAAACTTATATTCTCTTAAAAAAATGACTCCTTTATTTTAACATATTGACGTCTAAAAAATATTTCATTCTTATTGTTTTTTATGTGTATGTTTATTAATAAAATTTCAGGTTGAATTTTTAACTTTTTAATATTTAAAATATTTTAGTATTAACTTGTTTATTTTCAATATAAAAATAATAATAATAAGAAATGATTAAGTGATAAAATTACAAAAAATTATTTTTTTGATTATTTATTTTTCTCATACCAAATAAAGAGAAGCATTTAATTTTTTTTTATTTACGTTTAGTACCAATAAAATTATAAAAAAGAATATTATTCTTTCCGCCCTCATTTTCGATCATACCAATCAAATGAAGCCTAATTGTTGAGGTGGTTTGATTTTTCACTTCACCATAAATAAAATGAGAAATACTTATTGCTAACCAATGAAACATTACTCGAGTGGTGTGGTATATAGGTCTCACAATTAGAAGATTGTGAATTTAAGTTCTACGAATATGTATGTATTATCTTTTTTTATAAAAACGTCTTGTTTTTTTTTATTTATAAATTTTAAATATTGATGTATTGAATTTATATTTGAATTTGAATATACTAAATGATATCTTAATAAGGCATGACACCAGCTTCTGAGAACTCTTAAGGGCAAGAGGTAGGTTGTATGGGCTTCTAAGAACAAAAGGGAGCTATTTCAACAAAAAGGTAACAACAACCTCCCTTGAGGTTTGGTATAATTACGGATACTCCCTCATTATTTCAAAAATTATAAATATCTCTTTAATTTTAATGACTGTTTAACAATTAGTCCAATCCATTCATTTTTTTTATGATGCACTGATCAAAATACCCTTATGATTTAAAAATTATAATTTTATTTATTTGTTAAAAAAATATTTTTTGTGGACTAAGTGGATAATTTTTTTAAAAAATATTCATCCATCCTGTTTAATATTTTAATAAGATTTTTAATTTTTCTAAAAAAAATATAGAAAGGGCAAAGTTGACATTTTATACATTCATCCAAGGATTATATAATTTCATCAAATATCAAGGGGTATTTATAATTTTCAAACAACGAGGAGGTATTTGTAATTACGCCAAACATTAGAAGAGATGATTGTAATTTACTCATTATTATAAGTGAAAGAGAAGAGCAACTTTTCCAACGCATGATTATAGGCATAAATACTTACAGTGATTAAAGAATGTAACATGAACTGCACCAAAAGATACCTGTACTTGTTTATGACATTCAACTTACAACAGTATTCACATTTTGCAAGCTTGTAATAAGAAATTCTCTGACTCTCTGTTTCCTGCTGTTTGCATGTCTGTGTGTGTGTGTGTCCTAACTACAATCTAAATGTTGTAAAAGAATATGTATCCATAACATTTTAATAAATATTTATAATTTTAAATTTAAAAATTAGACATAGTGAGTAAATGGTGCTAGTAATAATAATCCCATACTCCACACTACACCAATTATTGATATTGATATAATTATTTGCTAAATTAGATATATTAAATAAATGATAATACTCACATCACCAAAAAAAAATATCCAGAGCACCAATGTTGTCTTATAGTACTTTACCCACAATAATTTTATATATACAAATAAATATCATATTTGATTTCAATACTTGGGAGGATGTGGAGTTGGTTAGTGCATTGATGTTGATTATTTCTTTCTCTTTTTTTTTGGGGGGGGGGGGGGGGGGTTGGTTGGGGGTTAAGCACTGATGTTGATTAACAACGACAAAGTTCAAACAAGAACCGAGTACAAGATATTAATAATCAATTATTGCTTGAATAGAAATATAAATTACTAATTAATTGTAACAAAACTTCTAAATTTTAATTCATTAGGAATATAAATATAATACAGCGTTACTATATTTTAATTTATTGTTCGTGAAATTGAGATATTTATAATCAATTTACTTTAATTAATAATAATTCATCGTTATTATTTAAAAAAAAAAAGAAATAAAACTCTTTGTGAAAAAATGATAATTCTGCAGCATATTAAATACGTTGGCTTTCAACTTCTCCGCTGAATCTCAATCACACAAAATTTGGAGGAATTTATTCACATAACTTTTGCCATTGCATTTCGCATACATTCTTTTCAAGAAACTCTTTTCTTGTATTTGTGTTTGTAGTTTCTGTTTCTTTGTACGCTCAATCCTGGTCCCAGATTTGGACTAAGGATACTCGTAGTTAATAATGAGAGCAGACATGCATGAAGAATTTCTAAATATCAAGATCCTTAAATGTCAGCTGTCAGTCTTTCTCTGACCCTATTGGATTTTTTCCAGAAATCCACCACTTCACCTGTTGAGAATTGGTGGTCAAAAAAGCAAAAATCAAATTAAAGATAAGACAAGCTGACGAACAGAGCCGTCATGAGCAGTGGAGTAAGTGTGTCCGATTTTCGTTCAATGTAATTTGTAGTTACTAGAGAGCCGCTGTATCGGTTTCTTGGTTTTGATCTTACCTGAAAACGGGGAAGTGAAAAGGGCATTTCTTGTTTTGTCTTGATTTTGTTTGCATTTTGATGGCTGCTGATGCCCAAAAGAGAACTTTGATGAGTTGAAAAAGGGGTGTTGGTGTTTTAGTTTGTTCCGTTTGCTAGAAGGAGAAAACTTGTGTTTTCAGTTTAATTTACTCTTGATGGAATTATGCTGTTGGATTTCTGGTTTGGGATTAGCAGGTGATGGATTATGATAGGGAGCTTGTTTACACAATGGATGAAGCTCTTACAATGGTGGGGTTTGGCAAATTCCAAGCTCTCGTGCTGGCTTATGCGGGACTTGGGTCCATGGCTGATGCAATGGAGCTGATGATACTATCATTTATAGGCCCCTCTGTTAGATCTGAATGGGGACTTCATCTAGGCAAGAAAGCTTGATAACCTCCGTTGTATTTGCTGGTATGCTCATCGGATCTTATGCGTCGGGCCTCATATCTGATAACTATGGAAGAAGGCAAGCCTTTGACTTCCTATTCTTCAAGCAGAATGGTTATCAATGTTCCAACTGTATGAACTCTGCAGTAGTGTTTTCTGAGGAGAATGCAATCTTTCGTGTGAGATTGTGTACTCGTTGGAATATCACTTCTTTATTCCTTCTTCTGGTTTTTCTCAGCTTTGCATCCTTATACATATTAGGTTTACGTCAAGATCAATTCAAGAATCGCATTTTCATGAACCCAATCGGTTTTGAGCAGCATATACTTATAAGGGGAAACTTGCAGTTAGGCACAATAGGACATTGGGAGGACCTAGTAAAAGCTTCTGACAGCTCGTATTGATTATGTTGTCTGTAACTTGCTCAGTCCTTAAGGTTTATATTGAGCGCATACATAGTTTCAATACAACAATGGCTCAAAGATAGTAGAAGAATATGAAGTAAAACCGTTAAATACATATAATTAATGTAATTATATGAAGAAACTTGCAGATACTTATTAGGACCTACGGACTGTTAAATAATCTTTCAGGTTCTTACACAGAGTAGATGTAATGAACTGTTTCGTTGAAGTATCTTAAAGCTACATTTCTATTTATTATCCCATTTTCATGTAGAGATATTTAAACTGATATTCCTAGTACTTGTCTAACGATATTAGCATTATTTCTGATCACCAGGATGGGCCTTCTAAGTATTGCAGCAGCAACCAGCATATTTGCAGTTCTTAGTGCCTTCTCCCCAAATTATATTTCATTGATCATCTTCCGCATGGTAGTTGGTGTTGGCCTGGGTGGTGGACCTGTACTCATCCTGGTTTCTTGAGTTTGTGCCTGTACATAACCGGGGCGTTTGGATGGTTGTCTTTGCCACTTTCTCGACAATAGGAACAATATTAGAGGCTTCATTGGCATGGGTATGTCCTTTCCTCCTTGAAGTATCCAACTGTATATTTGAAAACCACTCATGTTGACTTTTCCAGATTTGTCTTAGTTTCTACAGCTGAAGGGTTATCATGATGCCATTTAGATTGGAAGAGATCAACAGCTCTCATCTTTAGAGCAGTATCCATCTTGATTCTTTGCCTTCATTTGACACCGTGAAAAGTATCTTGTGTCTTTCTCTTTTCTGTTATTTCTCCTCCTTTTTTTTTTTTTTTTTTTCTTCATATCTGTTTCCGTTTCATTTCTGTCTTATAATCTTATTAACTTGAGCTTTTATCTGTTAGAAAATGAAGGGAATTTCTCAGCCCTAGAATGTAAAGTAATATGTGGATTCGCTCTAATTGGTTGGAACCATCGTCTAAAGTAATTTTAGTCCTCAAGATTCTTTGTTGGCCTGATAAATTATAACCTGATATTCAATACCACCAAGAAATCCAATAGGCCCATTCCTTTGATAACTGATTAGCATCAGTAAAAGAGTGTAAATGTTGCAACCTCAACTATTGTCTTACCTACCTGCATTTCTGAAGGAGTGCTCTAAAGCACATGAAACCTTCTGAAACTATATAAGTACATGGAAATGTGAATCAGGAGCTTAACTGAAGAAGCAACGGTGGTAAAATCAGAAAGTTTTCTGATCGATACTCACAGAAAAACACAACACACTACATTAGGATTATCACTCTTATGCAAGTTTTTTTAGAGTCCTTACCATAATATTGCTGAACTTAGACTAAACCGTTTGGTGTATTTTCATTTCCAGAAGCATATTAACTACACTTGAACAAGAAGCCTTTAAGGTCCACCTAAGCTTTACTCTCATCTTTCTTCCTCATCCTGCTTGCTATTATTCTTGCTTCTTCAATTATTCCTGTGCGTTATTCTTTTTTTATTATTATAGAGTCTGTACTTGAAGCTGACCTCTAAGATTGCATGAACTACCAAAACATCAGTTAGATTACTTAATTGTTCAGTAGCCCTAAATAGCTTCTGTAATTTCTGTATGTATCATTAGGCCCAGTCTGTTGTCCATCACTCTTCTGATATTTAAACCTTGGAACATAACAGTTTTACTAGTTCATTTGAACTCATATTTGTGAGAAGCCATCCTAAATATTCTATTGTTGTATAGACAAGTTAACGGATACTTGCCCTGCACCACATAGTCACAAGAAATCTTAAGCATTAGATAGTGAGGAAATCCCAGCTCATCAAGTTAATAGGGTACCGCTTCCATGAATACACCCTTTGTCAATCATCAATATCCAACCTTTGAACATGCATGAAATCGTATGGTGTGTTACTATTTGGTCTAATTTGAAATATACATCTTTTTACTCAAAGTTGTATAATCGGTTTTCAGATGTATTTCAATTCTCTTTTCTCCTTGTTTCGCTTTCTAGTATCCATGTATTGTTGGAGAAATCAAACCATAATTTATTCTTTCAATCTTCCTCTTTACCCTTTTCCGTAGATCGTTATGCCAAGACTTGGATGGAGATGGCTACTTGCACTATCATCAGTACCATGTTTAGCAGCATTTATCTTATATTTTTTTACGGAAGAGTCTCCGAGATACCTATACGTGAAGGGCAGGATTGCTGATGCACATAATCTTGAAGAAAATGGCCTCAATTAACAACACACAACTTCCTTCTGGTATCTTAGTTTCTGATCAAATTAGTGAGTTGGATGAGGAACTTACTACTCCTGAAGGTACCGCATTGCTGTCAACCATAAAAAATAAAAATACTAGTCCTAAACGAGGCATCTTCTCGTTCTTCACACTTCTATCATCAAGCTTAATCAAAACAACCCTTCTCTTGTGGGTTGTCTACCTTACAAATTCATTTCTGTATTATGGAGTTGTGTTGATGACCTCGGAGTTCAGCAGTTGGCAAAGTAAATGTGGGGCACTTGTTTTACACACAAACCAGCCGACAGATTCTAGCCTCTACAGGAATGTTTTCATCACTAGTTTTGCAGGTATCTGGATAACTTTGATCAGTTGTTCTCATCATCTTATTTCATTCTTCTGAATACACCTGCACATATAGTCTGATCTGATTCAATGTCTTGATATGTTAACAGAGCTTCCTGGGCTCATTTCATCAGCCATTCTTGTGGACAAAGTCGGCCGCAAAATTTCAATGGTGCTTATGTACTCATTCGGCTTCATATTTCTTTTACCGCTGATGTTCCACCAAAATGAACTGCTAACCACATCTCTATTGTTTGGAGCCCGGATGTGCTTCATCGGGAACTTTAAACTAGCCGGTATTTACTGCCCAGAGGTAAAATCATGCTATCTCTTCTTTCCACCTTCACTCACTTTTAGTCCTATTCATTACACAAACACTATCACAACTCGGGTCCTATCTTGTTACCGCTATTGTCATTCACCATCGTGTTCCTAAGATCTAAAACTGCAATACATCGTTTTGTTTTTCTCGTCTGCAGATATATCCAACGTCCGTGAGGACAACAGGAGCTGGTGTTGCCGCTGCTGTGGGTAAAATTGGAGGGATGATATGCCCTCTCGTGGCCGTGGAGTTGGTTTCCGGTTGCCACCGAATGGCTGCAATAGCTTCATTTGAGGTTGTGATAGTTCTGTCTGCAATTTGTGTGCTGCTCTTCAAAGTTGAAACCAAGGGAAGGGAGCTGCATGATACAGTTGATGTGCATAACTAGACTTGGATAAGTATTTCAAACATTGGAAATTTATACTAGTGAATATTATTATTCAGGAAATATTATTTTTGTTACTTCTTTGCAGTAATTAAATGTAATAGCAAATTACTGTAATTTTTATCGCATAACGTGTATATATTAAATAAAATAAAAAAATATAATGATATTCGGAATAAAAAAATTCAGTGGGAAGGATTCCCATACTATGTAAGCATTTTTGGAGCTTCCTGGCAAAATTGAAAATATTAACTTATTTTTTTAAAATATTTTAACTTCAATTTTTTTAAATACTCTCGACTTTCGCTATAATTAATTTTATAATCTTTTTATAATTTATTTCCACTATAAATACCTGTCCTAAATTTTGAAACTAATGCTAAGGCAGTCACAGTTGTGAGAAGCACGTGGCAATTATTTATTTATTTTTTAATATCACACTTTGGTTATTTTTTAAATTATACACCAATCATATTGCAATATGATTAGTTCAGTTTCGACCGAATCAGATCCGAATAAAATTTTTTCTTTAATTATAGCAATCTCGATCAACACCTATGATACATGGACACTCCTAAAAATTACTCGATGTAGTGTCGAATACGTGTCAAATACTGACACTCCTCGAGCACGTAGATCACGTGTCCGAAAATTAAAAAGAAAAAGGAAAAAAAAAGGACATGCGTGTACGACACTTTTTGGAGGCGTGTCCAATACATTCTGGACATATTTTGAATTTTTTTATGATTTCAAAAAGTTTTGAGATATTTTTTTTAAAAAAAATTGATTAATAAAAATAAAAAGAATTAACTCATTCATCTTAACTAAAAGTTTTTAGAAGAAATTACTAAAAATTGGGAGATGGTCAAGATGGTTTAATTAATTTGAATATTACATATTTTTCATTGCATACTTTTTAAAATAAACTAATTATGTATATTTTTGAAGCCACATTTGGTTAAGAATATAGATGTAGGACATGCTTATTTTATATTTTATCTTGATATTGTTTATATTGCACATTTTAATTATTTGAGAAAATTAAGAATACTAAGAGTAAAAATATATATTACATAGCCGTACCAAAATTGTGTCGCATCATAATTCTTTTATATTTTTTGTATCGCTGTATCCGTATCATATTGTATTTGTGTCCATGCATTATAAATCAACACACATGTGTCAAATACATTCCTTTCTAATGGATCTGTGGAATTACAATTATTATTTTCAATTTCGTAACCAAAGAAAAAAAAAAAGGAGGGGAGGTTCCGAATGATGTGGAGTGCAGGATTAGTACATTGATGTTGATCTTTTCTTCAATTTTGGGCACGAGCACTGATGTTGACTAACAATGACAAATTCCTAACAACAATGGAATAAATCTATAATTACCTAAATGTAAATATAAATGACTTTTTAATTATAAGATAGATTTATCAAAAATAATTTACATAATAATGCTTGTTTTTCATTTCCCATATGGTGAGAGTATCACTACAGAATATTCGGAACATTTGATTTTCACTTTATTATTCATGTCCATATTAGTAAATATTAAATAAATGACAATAGTGACATCTCAACCGGGGGAGGGATAAATTCATTCATTTCTTTACTTTTTAGGGAAAATTACACTCTCGTCCCTTAAAATTTGGTGTATTTACACAATAAACCCTTTATACTTTGAAAATTATTGGTTCTAAGCCATCTCTGATGATTAATGCCACAACTCCACTCGTGACAAAAAGAGAAGATTACATCTAACACTCATGAAATTTGCTTCATTCTAACAAATAAGTTCATCCGTTAGTCAAAATTTATTGAATTTACTGATATTAACAAAAAAATCTAAATGGGAATTGATATTTATTTTTGATTAACTGATTACTGTCATATTGTATGTCAAACATTTTTTTCGAACTAAATTATCCTTATAACGGCGAAAATATACATCTTCGCATGCATTAACGTGTGAAGATGTATAGGGTAATATAGTCATAAAATAATTTATTTGACCTGCAATAAGTCAGCAATAAGTCAATTGGGAGTTAATATAGATTTTTTTTTTCTAATTCGTTTTGCTAATATTAGCAAATTCGGTGAATTTTGAATAACGAATAACTTATTTTGTTAGACAAAAACAAATTTTAGGACGATATATGTAATTTTCTAAATTATAGAGGATTTATGTGTAATTACACTAAAATTCAAGTGAGGGAACATAATTATAACTTGAATAATAAACATAAAAATATAAGTTTTAAGGGCTCCAAACACAGATCCAGACATATATTAGTTTATCTCAATTTATATATTACAAACAACACCATAAATTAGACACCTTAATCTCCAATTTTGTCTTTTTATTTCATGCAGCGTTCTTGCAATTTTCACATTTGCTTAGCTTATAATGTGAAATTGTCTGATATTTTATCTCTGTTTTTTTCAGATGAGTGAGTGTGTGTGTGTGTGTGTGGAGTTCTGTCTGAAAGGCTCTTCCACATGTGATATTTACTTTAAGGATGAGTGAGTTGTACTAAAAGGGCCAAGGAGAAAATAGTAGGTAGTGTTTTTCCTCATCACAAACAGCAGACAGTGAGTGGCTTTGACTGGTAAAAGATTTCTCTCTCTTCTCTTGGTTTTCTGTGTTTTACTTTGATCTTCACTGAATCGTTTCATGGGTTTGGAGGATTACATTCTGGGAAGTTGTTGATTTTACATATAATGTTGTTTTCTTTCTCATCCATTCTGATGTTGTCTGAAAATTTCTGGTCCAGAGTTGAAACTGACTGATGAATTATTAATGATATATCAGGAATTTCCTTTTGTTTTCTTTCTTTCTTTATAATGGTAATGTTGAGAAAACTACGTTTAGCTTGCTGATTGATATATCTGCAAAAGCTGTTTTGATTTCTGCAGATTTATGTAATTTTGTAGAGGGATTCTTGAAAAATAATCCAACTTTAAATTCCAAAATCTTTGGCATTTCTAGGTATAATTTGTACTTCTTTTCAATTTCTAAGTTTAAAGGAGAAGATAATAAGAATGGTGAAGTTGTTTCTCCTTCTGAGGTGATTTTTGTAGCCCTAAAGGAACTGAGTGCTTGTTGAACAATAGAAAACAAGAAGTTGTTAAATTCAACTGTAAAATTAGTACTGAAGTTGTCTGAAATTGGAAGGTCTTTACATTGTTGATCCTGTTGTAGTTTGTGATTAAGATGGAAGATCAAGAGAACGGATACACAGTGGATGAAGCACTTTCAAGTGTGGGGTTCGGGACTTTCCAGGTTCTTGCACTCGTTTTTGCTGGAATCGGTTGGTGTTCAGACGCCATGGAGGTTACACTGCTCTCCTTCATAGGACCAGCACTAGAATCTGAATGGTCCCTTTCTCCCACTGAAGAGAGTCTTCTATCCACTGCTGTTTTTGGTGGGATGCTTGTCGGATCATACTTCTTGGGCTTCATAGCAGATGCCTATGGAAGAAGGTAGCGTTCTTTCCCTTCAGATTACGATCGCCGATAGGTGCATTTGTTTCAGAATCTTGTCCTCGTATAAACTAGACCATGCTCTGGTATACACTCTTGCAGTTTCTAACTAATGAATTGCAACTTTAAACCATTATGCATTCACTTTTACTTCTCAAATGTAAAGCTACTTTCTGTGTGCTTCAAGAAAGTTTCCTTGTGTTTGGAACAATCCCATGCTACCGTTATTCTGTTTTTCTCCCTACAGGATGGGAATTCGAGGTGTAGCCGTAATAACTTTTGCAGCAGGACTTGTAAGTGCCTTTTCCCCAGATTACAAATTGCTAGTCATCCTCCGGTTTTTTGTGGGATTTGGTGCTGCAGGTGGGCATGTGTATGCGGCCTGGTTCTTGGAGTTCATACCGAGCTCCAACAGAGGTGCTTGGATGCTTGTCATGATGTGTTCCTGGATACTTGGGGAACTTTTGGAGGCTTCTCTTGCATGGGTACTTAATGTTTTAACTACTTCTAATCATGCATTACGCGCTTAGCTGATCACTGAAATAAGATCGCCTTTTTCGCTATTTCTGTTTTTCTACATGCAGATTATCATGCCAAGATGGGGTTGGAGGTGGCTACTTGCATTATCCTCCATTCCATCGTTTACGGTGCTTCTCCTGTCCACTTTTGCGCCAGAGTCTCCAAGGTACTTATTCACGAAAGGTAGAAGCGATGAAGCAATCAGAGTTTTGGAAAAAATAGCTCTGGTCAACCGAAAAGAACTTCCCTCAGGAAGTCTTGTCTCTGATCACCAAAAAATGCAGCCAGACGAAGTAAATTTTCCATCAGAAGAAACTCACCTCATCTCGTCAAGCGAAAGCAAGACAAGGAGCTTTGAAAAATGCCTCGGATCTGTCTCTGAACTCCTCTCACCAGATTTACTTGGGACCACTCTTCTTGCATGGATTATGTTCTTCGCCTACACATTTGCATACTACGGGATCCAACTGATGGTTTCCGCATTGAGCAGCGGACACAGTGATTGCGACTCATCAATTATTCTTCCCAACAATGTCCAGAATGACAACCTTTATATTAATGTTTTCATCACCTGTTTAGCAGGTAAGAACTAAATGCTTTTCTACTCATTAGAACCTGAAACGACGTAGAATTTGTCATATCATTGATTTTCTTGCAGAAATTCCAGGGCTGCTTCTAGCCATGGTTCTTGTGGAAAGGTTTGGCCGGAAGCTCTGTATGGAAATCCTGACGATACTAACCATCATCGTCATCCTACCACTACTTTCACATCAAAATGGAACTGTGACAACGGCTTTATTGGTCTGCGGCCGCATGTTCCTTTCTGCAGCATTTAACACTTTGTGCGTCTACACAGAAGAGGTACAATCATACACAAACTTTGCCTACCGTAAAAAGTCTAAATTTACAGTAAAGATTGATGAAACCATAATTTGGCACACAACTTGGCCTGAGAGGTGAACAGAAACATGAATTTTCTCCAATTCATATGTAGGTTTATCCAACTTCCGTAAGAGCCAGCGGCTACGGACTTGCGACTGCTGTGGGGAGAATCGGTGGCATGATATGTCCTCTGGTGGCAGTAGGACTGGTGAGGGGTTGCCATCAAACACTTGCAGTTATATTCTTTGGTATTGTTATACTTATTTCTGGAATCGCCGTCCTGTTTTTCCCATTTGAGACAAAAGGGAGAGGGCTAACGGACGTCGTCAGCAACAAAGAATGTATCTAATTCTTGAGGTTGTCTGATTTTTCACCCCATCAGAAGACAAAAACGAAAACGATCACCGAACAACTGTATGCAGACACATGAGTAGTTTCATCAATAGGGCGATTAGGTGATTGCCAGGGCTTACACTGCTGTATGGAGCTAGCCATAGGAACTACCTGCATGATACTTTCCCTGCAAATGTTTCATTCACATCCATATTTAATGTATCATTCATAGATTACATTGTAAGTTGTGGCGACCTATGATTTCGGGCATGTCCCGACCCCTGATGGTGATTCATATCCAAATCATCAAATTGTTTTAGGACAAAAGTTATACTAACACCTCTTTATGTTAGGTCTGAATACACAAATATTCTCTACATTTTGTAAAATTGTAATTACAGCGCTTGAGACTGTAGTTGTAATTATAAATACAATTATATATTTAGTGATAATAAATTACACAAACACCTTCTCAGATATATTACACTGGGGAGCGTGAATGCATTCTGATCAATTTTTGACCTATCGTCGCGTTCAGTGGGGCCCTCGCACGCTTCCACCACCACCACCCTCTGAGATATTCTTTGCGACAAAAGCCCGGTGGATGTCAGAAACTAAAATAAAATGTGATTATAGTCAATCTTAGGTGAGATCTCTGGGATATTTATTATAATTATAGATTTTTATTA
This sequence comes from Sesamum angolense, assembly GCA_034509725.1. NCBI lineage: Eukaryota > Viridiplantae > Streptophyta > Magnoliopsida > Lamiales > Pedaliaceae > Sesamum > Sesamum angolense. The sequence continues at coordinate 4,425,963 of JACGWL010000008.1, forward strand.
TTATTTGAAAAATTATAAATACTCTTTAAAATTAATAATTAACTAACAAATACTCCCTACGATGAGTTGTCATAATGAGATATTTATTAGACATTATTGATTCAAATGACGTATTTGTAATTTTTTAAACAACGTCAAGGTATTTATTATGATGACAAATGAGCCTAAATTTACTTAAAAGAAAAAGAAATACGTCTCACACTTAACTAAATATCAGTTTCTTTTTTTTCTTTTTAATAAGGGTAAATTGCTGCTACTTCCACCATGTTTGAATAATTATGAATTCCCTTTCATTATTTAAAAAATTATAAAATATCTTCTAAATAATGAGTTGGATATTATTACTTTACATTTACTGATTTTTTCTTTAGAGAAATATAAAAGAAATAGGATGATTCAAATAAATAATTTATAGGGCATATTTAGTTCATAAAAATATTTAAAATTTTATTCATAATTCAAAAGGATATTTTGATCAATTACTGTAAAAATTGAATGAAAACCTAATAAAAAGCAACGAAACAAACTTATTATTAGATGAATATTAAAATTAAAAATATTTATAATTTTTTAAACGACAAAAACTTCAATTAACCCGGAGCCATTATCATATCTAAGTCAGCATCTCCATCATGATTAGTGAAAATATGGTGGAGTGATAATGCTTCAATGAAAAGCCAAAAGATAGAGACAATTTGATATTAAAGTATTGTTTCGTGATTAATGTGCACAAGTTGTTGCAATGTCTTTTTATTTAATTGGGTAACTAAGATTGATTTTTACAAAATTTGCTCGCATTATATATTTGTTTTTGCTTTTAGTCCCTAAAATAGCAGTAATGTTTGTTAATATTTCAAACAATTTTTTTTAAACTAAATTACTCCTATAATGATGAAAATATACCTCCTCAAATGCATTAACACATTAAGACATATGAGGATAGTTTGGTCGTTAAAAAATTATTTGACTTGCTATAAGTTAGTAATAAGTCAATCGAGAATAATATAGATTTTTTTCTATATATATATTTTTTTTGTTAATATCGACAAATTTGATGTTTTTTTATTGACGGAGGAACTTATTTGTTAGACGGAAGTAAAACACATTGGTGTTAGATGTAATTTTTTGAATTACAAGAAATTTACATGTAATTATTTTCAAACCTTAGGAGAGAGGAGTGCAATTATTCCTTACATAACAAATTCATATAGTGTAACCAATATAATCAATTACCATGGTTAAAAGTAAAAGTTCATAATGGATACTAATAAATCATAGTTGCGCGACATTATTTTCTGCAGACAATGTCAAAATGTTTAGGACAATGTTTAGCTATAACAAATATTTTGATCATTGAGAAAATCATAACAAGTATTAAGGGAAAAATGCAATTTACTCCCTTGTGATATTGTAAATGCACAAATTACCCCCTATGAATTTTTTTTTAGCAATTTACCCCTCTATATTTTTAAAAATATAGTAATTTACCCCCTATATATTTTAAAATGAATCAATTTACCTCCCTAGACAGGGGGGTAAATTGCTATTTTTTTTCCATAGTGGGTAATTTGCACATTTGCAATATCACATGGGTAAATTGCATTAAACCCCAAGTATTAATTAACAGTAATCAAAATTCCTTTTTTTTTTATCGATTTTATCTGACTATAATAGATATTACTGATTTATAATAATTTCATATCACTATGATATGATTTATAGTATATTCAATAATCAATTTTTTTTTTTTAATAATAAGAGGGTGATCTTGAAACTGAGAATACATATATGCATAAACATGAAAGTGTACTAAAACACAAACTTTATTTGGTCCCCCACCATGTAGAGTTTACCTGATGCCTTGTCTCTTTGTTGTTTACAGGTCAGTGTGTAGTTGACAGTGAATTTCCGTCTCTCCGTGTGTGTGTACGTGTGTGTGTGAGAGAGAGAGGGAGAGAGATTGATGATATTGAAGGGCAGTTCCATGGTAGGATTCTTGGAGATGAGGAGGAACACAATGTCAATGGTAAGTTTTCTTTTTTGTCTCTTGGGTTTCTTGCTCTGCTTCTTATGTGATTCAATTACTCAACTCCTTTCTGTTGAATTTGTGCTCTGAGTTCCCTTCCATTCCCCCTGACATGATTCTCAAGCAACTACAAATCCAACTCTCTTCTTGATTTTGGCTGTGAACTGATTCTTGATTCAAAGTCTGAGACGGAATTTGGACAGTAAAAAACCCATGTTCAAGAATTGGTTTTCCTTAGAATTTGTTATGCCGCTCAATTATTTTGCTAAGTCGAGACCAATCCAATGATGCTGATAATGAACATAAGAACGCTTCAACTCGTTTGATTTTCGTACGTTAATCAGTTGTTCAATGTTCTGTAAATCTGCAGTTGTATGAAGGGCTAGTGTCTTGGTGAAGCAGTACTCTGTGAGGATCCTCCACAAGTAAGATACAGAATTTGTCATCCTCAAGGTTTATTAATCTTCTTTGGTTTTAGCATTTCATGTGTTTTTCGATCCCGTTGAGGTTATTTGTCTTTCAGTGTTGAGTGCTGAACAGGTAAACTGAGATTAGACATGAACTTCAGTAACTGCAATCAAAATGATTTAACTAAGGTTTGTTTACAGTTGATTGTTAATATGGGGGATCCGAGCCTCGGATACACGCTAGATGAAGCACTTTCGGCTGTGGGGTTTGGAACTTTTCAAGGTCTTGCTCTAGTTTTTGCTGGAATCAGTTGGTTTTCAGAAGCAATGGAAATGAATCTGCTCTCCTTTATTGGGCCGGCAGTCAAGTCCGAGTGGTCACTTTCTCCCACGGAAGAAAGCCTTTTGTCGACTGCCGTTTTTGGTGGAATGCTTGTTGGAGCACTTTTCTGGGGCTTCGTATCGGATGCCTATGGGAGAAGGTAACAACAATAGTTCTGCTCAAATTAGTCTGAAATCGTCATTTAAATTTCTCAATGTTACTCCAAAATGGAAACAGGATTTTGAGATTGAGACAAACCTCAGAGGCTGTAAACGGGTGCTTAGTCTAATTTCAATGTTCGCATGTATTGTTTAATTAGCCTTAAATGTGATTTTTGCTTTACTCCACAGGATTGGAATGCAATGTGTAGTTGTAGTAATAGCTGGAGGTGGACTTTTAAGTGCTTTTTCTCCAGATTACAAGTCACTCGTCTTACTTCGTTGTATTCTTGGATTTGGCGCGGCCGGTGGGCATGTATTTGCCTCTTGGTTTCTGGAGTTTGTCCCGAGCTCAAACAGAGGCACTTGGACGCTTAGCATATTAGTTTTCTGGATACTTGGAGAACTATTTGAGGCTTCGCTTGCATGGGTGCGTTTAGTTAAATTTATCGTTAGCTTATTTCTGTTTTTCTTGTTGGTGAAGAGTTTTGTGAATCCTTTTCCTGGATGTTCTCTGAAAGATCAATTTCTACCATCTGATTTTGCAATTTGCAGCATGCATTACACTAATCTAATGTGTAATGACATGACATCTTGAATTCAGTTCATGTTCTGTGATCCGTTGTAGTTTGTTTCTCGTGTAATGACGTTCTATGAGTCATTGTGCAGATTGTAATGCCAACACTGGGCTGGAGATGGCTGCTTGCTCTGTCTGCTTTACCAGCTTTGTTGGTGGTGATATTCTCCGTTTTCGTGCCAGAATCTCCTAGATACCTTTTTGCAGAAGGTAGAACTAACGAAGCATTCGGCATTTTGACGAAAGTTGCTCTGATGAACCGAAAAACACTTCCTGCTGGCATTCTTGTATCCGACCAAACAAAGCATCCAGATGAAGAAAATTCTCCTTCAATGGAAACTCCTCTTCTTTCCTTAACCCGAAAGAAGACAAACAGTCTGCAAACAAGCGCCAATAACTTGTTTGAACTCTTCTCCTCGGATTTACTGGGAACCACCCTTCTATTGCTGCTTTTGCATTTTGGATTCACGTTTGCGTTTTACGGTGTTGTACTGATGATCTCAGCCGTGAGCAGTGAACCAAATGATTGTCGCTCATTGACCATCCTTCTCACAAACGGTCATGACACAAGCCTCTATCGCAATGTTTTGATCACTTCTTCAGCAGGTAACCTTGCTTTCCCCCTCCCTATTCCAAACCGGTTAGAGCAAACGATAAACAGAAGTTCCCAACCGCACTTTCTCACTCATAATACCATTTTATCTCTGTGCAGAAATTCCAGGGCTGATTATAGCAACCGTTTTCGTGGAGAGAGTCGGCCGCAAGCTCACCATGGGAATCCTGACAATTTTAGCTTTCATCTTGATTCTACCATTGTCTTTCCACCAAAACGAGGTGGTGACTACGGCATTGTTGTTCTGCGCACGCATGCTACTCTTTGCCGCATTTTCCACCTTGACCATGTACGCAAAGGAGGTATAAGAAGAATCTCACGTCTCTCATATCCAATTCCTCGACACGTTTTCCTTTTTATCGACCGTCAAATTTAGCATTTAAGTCTGGCTTTTTCCTCAACTTAACAGGTTTATCCAACTTCTATAAGGGCCACTGGCTCTGGACTTGCAACCTCAGTGGGAAGAATTGGTGGAATGATATGCCCTCTGGTGGCAGTAGGATTGGTGAGAGGATGCCATCAAACACTTGCAGTTGTTTTGTTTGGAATTGTGATACTTATTTCTGGACTCTGTGTGCTGTTGTTCCCTTTTGAGACCAAGGGAAGAGCACTCACTGACATTGTTACTAAGTAGTACTAATGCACAATCATTTCTTATTCATACAATCTAGGATTTATGTTCCATCTTCATTACCTTTTTAAGGTTGATCTTAGTATGATTCTTGTAAGGAGTTGGTAGTTTAATGTTTGTGGGGTGGTGATGTAATTTAGTGTCATTCCATAATTATCTTTTGATGGTTAATTTGAAAATTAGATATGATGTTTTATTTTAAATTATTTTAAAAAATTATGCATATACGCGTAAAATGTGCGACAAAATATTAGGGTTAATTACACTTGAACTTCATCTAAAAATATAAAATTATATTTTTCCACAATAAAGTTTTGAAAGTACGCTTACAATTTCTTTGGAAATATGCAATTTACACCTACATCCTTTTATGATTTGAATGAAAAATATTGATACTTATAAGGGACAAATGTAATGATGTTAACTTCATTCTATGTATATATATATATATATATATATTATATCGATTCTTTTATAAGTACAAAAATATTCTTGAAAATATTAAATAAAGGATGAAATTAAAATTTTATGTAATTCTTTTTGTTAATGTCAGTATTTTTTGTTTTATACCCTAATGAAATGAAGTCAAGTGTAAATGAAGAATTTTGACGGGGGTATAAATATAACTTTAAAATGTTTTTGAGAAAAAAATATGTAATTTTGCATTTTTAGAGTGGGCCTAAGTGTAACTAACCCTATTTTATAATTGAAGAGATATCACAATTTAATCTCTCAATTAATTATTTTATTTATGTTGTTATTTTCTTTTCTTTGCAGTCCTTTTTTTTTCTTATTTTTCTAATGATATTAAAATAGATTTGCAAAGTACAAAAAGCATACAGTAAAAACAGTAATTATTAATTTTAAATAAGTTAATTGAAATACTCAATTGTATAATTACAAATAAGGACTACGGATAGGCCACAATAATCCCTACAATTCTCTCCAATTTTAACCGGACAGAGTTTTCAGTTTCTCATGCCCCCTGACAATATTTCAATACTTGGGAGGACATACTGTACGAAAATGAACAGGAGGCGAATCCATGGAACCCAAATATAACTACTGCAGTTCAGTTCAACTAACGCTCTTCCCTGCCAACGTCAACGGCCGCAGCATCCAAATGCAACACCTTTTTGGTGAGAAACCGCCAAACATTTTCGTCCATCTTCTGTTGGGTATATGAATATACTAATTTATATTCCTGTGAGTGGTTAATCACGTATAGCTTTTAGGAGGTTCTTGGACTTGGAGTCTTTGAAAAGGTCGAGACCTTCAAAGATCAGGCTGGTTAATCGCAGATTTAGTGTTAATTTCTTTTGTCTTTTCAGTCACTGAATCCCATATGCTGCTTGATTTTGCTGTTTGGGGTGGAATGGTTGATGGGTTTTTGGAGAAAATGTCGATATTCTGTTATGGTACTTGTGGAAATGATTTCTTGCATATATAGTGATGACAATGATGAAACTATGCTGTAGGTTGCGGAGATTTTGCTGTGATGCATTATCACTCTGTTTTTCGAATTTCGATATATAAAACGGTGCATTGGCTTTCTTGAATACCATTCTTTTTTGAGTTCTTTTATCTTATTTATAAGCATTGTTCTCATGTTTCTTTTTAGTTTCTTTCTGGTTAGTGGTTGTTTGTTTGATGATGTCCATGATCGTTTCAGGTAGCCTGAGTAGAAGAGGGACATACTCTATTGACAGCACAAACCCAATGGTTAGAATTGCTATTAGCCTTGTTCTTCTTCGTGTTCGGGTATGATGCTGTGTAAAAATCAAATCTTTATGGAGAATTTGAAGTTCTTGGATTCACTGAGTGATTTCAGATTTTATCTTCAGAAGATGGTATTCGAAAGTAGACTAATGGTACCAACAAAGAAATATTATATATGTCTTTGTAACCAACTGAGTATCTTTTGCAGCTCTAAGATTATGGCTAATTAGTGGAGAACATGCTAAGAGTGGTGCTTCTAGAATTTCCAGTTTGCAGTTGAAGAAAAGGAAACACTAATAAATAACATACATTTTGGTTAGGGTGAGTTGTGAAACTCTGTATTGGCTTCTCAGTAATTTTTACTTTTCTCTGATACTCCTTTACTAGATTAATTTATATTGGTGGATGAATTGGCTGCCTAAAATATACAGCATAAGTCACAAGGAAATATGAGCTGTTTCACTTCCTATTGCCTACAAAATATTAGTTTTTTCCATAAACAAGTTCCTGATATGCACTTATTTGACTGTCTAGATGGGAGATTCTGACACAGTGTACACATTAGATGAAGCACTCACTACTGTTGGATTTGGTAAATACCAAGGTCTTTTGCTTGCTTATGGAGGACTGGGTTGGGTTGCGGAAGCTATGGAGATGATGATTCTTTCATTTGTCGGATCAGCAGTTCAATCTGAGTGGCATCTATCTTCTGGTCAGAAGAGCTTGATATCAACTGTGGTCTTTGCTGGCATGTTGGTCGGAGCATATTTTTGGGGAGTCATATCCGATAATTATGGACGAAAGTAGGGTGCCCAGGTCCCCTCGTTCTCAAGTCTTGTTTAACTTATTCTTTACTATTTGTGAGGTTTGTTTAATTTCTGATCTGTGTTCATCTTAACTGACCGCAAAATATGTTTTCGTTTCATTTTCCTTCATTTTAGGAAGGGCTTCCTAGGTGTGGCTAGTATTACAGCTGTTGCTGGGCTATTAAGCGCTGTGTCACCAAATTACAAATCATTATTACTACTTCGATGCATAACTGGAGTTGGTCTTGGTGGCATGCATATATATACCTCGTGGTTTCTAGAATTTGTCCCAACACCAAGTAGAGGTGCCTGGATGATTGTCTTTTCAACTTTTTGGACAGTTGGAACAATATTTGAGGCTGGTCTTGCGTGGGTCTGTTCTTATGCTATGTCCTTCATATATATCGAGTAAATTATTAGACTTGGTGACTATCGATTAGATGATTAGACTTGTCATTCCACTTTTAAGTATGGCTTTATCTTTCCTGGAACCTCAGCCTTTTGCTGTTTCTTTTCACAGATTATTATGCCCAGTTTTGGATGGAGATGGTTAGTTGCGCTTTCTTCGGGACCCTCTTTCATTGTACTACTCTTATATTGTCTGGCACCAGAGTCTCCGAGGTTTCTATGCATGAAAGGAAGAACTAACGAGGCTTATAATATTCTGAGAAAAGCAGCATTGCTTAATGGAACAGCACTCCCAGCTGGAAAGCTTGTTTCTGATCAAGAGCAGGATCAAATCAACGAGTCTACAGCATCAGAGAGCACCCATTTGCTCTCACCAAGAGTAGATGAACCGTACAAGTACAAAGCGAATTCCTCATCACTGTTTATACTTTTTTCTTCAAAATTGATCAGAACAAACCTTCTCTTGTGGTTCTTATACTTCGGAAACACATTTGCATATTATGGCGTTATTTTGCTGACCTCTGAACTGAGCAGTGATCAAAGTAAATGTAACTCAATCAAATTGCATTCAGAGAAAAGCCAAAATGCAAGCCTCTACATAGATGTTTTCATTACCAGCTTGGCAGGTAATGGTGAAATGGGTGGAATAAAAAGCTTGATGGTATTATTACTTGTTTTCTTAGAATTTTTTTGGTTAAGCTGACTCCAACTTTTCTTTCAGAGGTTCCTGGCCTGATCTTATCCGCCTTCATCGTGGACAGAATGGGTCGGAAGTTTTCCATGGGAATCATGTTTGTGTTAGCTTCATTGCTACTTCTTCCACTGGTGGCCCATCAGAACGAGATTTTAACCACAACTTTATTGTTTGGAGCTCGTACATTCGTGTCAGCAACTTTTTTGTTGCCTGCATCTATTGCCCAGAGGTATTTAATCTGGTGAAAAGATGAACCTACTTTGACATATCAAGAAAGATCTTTTCTTGAACCATGACATACAATGTGGTATTATGCTCTGATTTGTCCTTATGCAACAGGTATATCCAACTAATATAAGGGCAACTGGTGTTGGAATAGCAACTGCTATCGGGAGAATAGGCGGCATGATATGCCCTCTTGTAGCCGTTGGGTTGGTTAATGACTGTCAGCAAGCATATGCCGTTATTCTGTTCCAGGTTATGATAATTCTCTCTGCACTCAGCGTATTGCTCTCCCCATTCGAGACAAATGGTAGGCATTTGGCTGACACTCTAACGGCTGATGACCGGTAAGACCATATCATCGTTGCACATATTTCATTCCAGCAGTTTGCAAAAGGTAAAACAGGACTCAAACAATGCAACAACTTCTCATCTTCTGCAGTTCATGAAAGTTGTGCTTTCATTGGTGTTAACAAGTAGAGCCACTTTGGGTAAATGAGTATTGCAACTGAAGGCATGCAGGGACAGGCGAGTAGCAAATATGTTTGGTAATGGAGATGTGATGACAACTGACCAAACTTCTTGCGAAGAGCTTGTAGCATTTCCAAGCTGTCGGCCGCGACTTTACTTTTGGAGACAATAGCAAGTTATGCCCCGCATTTTCAGTAGGACCAAGATTGTCACTTGATTGCTTTATCCCGTACCTGCGTTCTAACTTCTTAAACACTATCGAATTAAACCACCATTTTTCCATAGAGTTTTCTTGCCCCGTTTTACATCAAAATACAATAAATGAATAGTCATTTAAGAAAAAAGAATGTGTCTTTGACAAATTCTTTTTATTGGTAATCTTTATATTCATAGGAATCTTTATACGTGTATATTGGTGCAAATACACCCAATTCCTTAATGAATTACTTTAAAATAACGATAATTACATATATAGTTATGTATGTGTAATTCTTGTGTTACATAATATATTATGTTTATAAAATTCCACCTGTATATATAAATTAAAATATTATATTATTATTAAAGATATATATATATATATATATATATATATATATACATAAATTTAAAATAATATAGTGGCGCCTGTGACGAAGACCTCGCCCTACTCTTGAGGATATACACATAAAAGAATTATACAAACTTACTAAATATCTTTAAGAGTCCCTTTTCATTATTATGGAACCTACACTCCCAAACAACTTTTACTAAGTTGATATTTTCATCAATACCGTGATTTTGAAAATCACCACGGCGGAGATATCTGAATTAGAACACGGCCGTAGGACTGTTCCTTCAACGACGAGAGTTATGCCAACACTGAATCAATTGGTGGATAAATCTTTAAAAACATAGCCAAAGTCTCTACCAAATAGAAGAAAAGTGATGACATGCATGTTAAATGCATCATCTACTAATCAAACGATGTTTATCAACTTCTCCGAGCGCCATAACATTCCTCAACTCCGACGTTAAACGTCTGGTCTCCCAAGGATTGTATGAGCAAGCCCTTGCCTTCTACGCACAATATGTCCACCCCTTCCAGTTGCACACAGAAACAGCCTTCATTGTTCCATCTATTGCTAAAGCTTGTGCCCTTTCTCAGTCCCAACAAGTTCTTGGCTCGCAGATTCACTGCAATGTGATCAAGAATGGGTTCGAGGAATTTACTATATCCAATTCCCTTCTGTCAATGTACGCAAAGTTCTGGGACACAAAGAGTGCGCTGAAAGTGTTCGATGAAATGTCCTGTAGGGACACCATTTCTTGGAATTCCATGATAAACTGCTATACTCAAAATGGGTGTTTCGTGGAAGCACTGAAGATGTTCAGGGATATGTATGCACATGGTTTCGTGCCCAAGCCTGAGATAGTTGCCAGTTGTCTTTCTACGTGCGTTAAGTGTGGGAATTGGGGATTAGGAAGGGCGATACATGCTCTTGTTTTCCTTGACGAGAGGATGGAGTATTCGTCGTTTGTGGCCACGGCATTAGTGGATTTTTACTGGAAATTTGACAATCCAAATATGGCGTCTCGTGTTTTTGATAGGATCTTGGAGAAAAATGAGGTATCGTGGACTGCCATGATCTCTGGATGCATAGAATATCATGATCATGTTAGAGCATTTGCTTGCTTACAAGCGATGCAGTGTGAAGGTGTTAAGCCCAACAGAGTGACACTGATTAGTGTTTTACCAGCTTGTGGCGAGTTACGGTCAGTAGAACGCGGGAAAGAGATTCATGCTTATGCTGTCAGGTGCGGTTATGATTTGGATGCTCAGTTCTCATCAGCACTTCTGCATATGTATTGTGAATGTGGGGGAGCATTGCAGATTGCCAGGCTTATATTTGACAGGTCTGTGAAGAAGGAGGTTGTTATGTGGAGTTCTATGATTGCAGGCTATTCTCGGAGTAAAGACTGTGGTAGAGAAGCTATGAGGCTATTTAATGAAATGCAGATGGAGGGAATTCTACCAAATAATGTTACTATCTTGGCAATGATATCTGCATGTACTAATCTGTTATCTCTGATTGATGGCTGTGGAGTTCATGGCTACTCTTTGAAATTGGGCTTTGGAACCGACCTACACATTCAAAATGCCCTTATTGATATGTATTCAAAGTGTGGTAGCCTTGGAGATTCTGTTCAAGTGTTCAATGAAATGAGGACTAGGGATTGCATTTCTTGGAGTGCTCTTATTAGTGCATATGGACTCTATGGGTACGCAGACGAAGGTTTGCGGCTCTTTGATGAAATGCAAGGGGGTTCGTTGAAGGCTGATGGACTTTTATATCTTGCAGTGTTATCGACCTGCAAACATGCTGGCCTTGTAGAAGAGGGCCAACAGCTTTTTGATCGAGCACTGAAAGATATTAATGTGTCTTTGACCATAGAACACTATGCTTGCTACATTGACCTTCTTGGCAGGGCAGGCAAGGTCCAAGCTGCATATGATGTTGCGTGTAGAATGCCAATGAAACCAAGCCCCAGAATTTTGAGTTCTTTAGTTTCTGCCAGTAAGCTTCATGGAAGATTGGATATAGCAGAATCACTAGCCCATATACTCGTCAGAATTGAACCTGAGAATGCTGCCAATCATACTTTACTAAGCATGGTATATGCCGAATCTGAAAACTGGCCTGGGGTGGAAGAAGTTAGGAGGTACATTAAGGAAAGAAACATAAAGAAGAACCATAGTTTCAGCAGAATTTTAGCTGTATAATGAATGCTTGTAACATAGCCAAATCACAAAGAGAAATGCTTCACTTGGGTTCTCATGGCAATCTCTTGTGGTCATAGTAATATGAAAATGCTGACCTGTATATGGCATTTGAATCAAAAGAGGATCTAAGGTTAATCTGTCTTTATGAGAACCACCTCTTATGGCTTTAATATTGTGCTAAAAGAGAAAGTGGATTAAACAGCACAAGGAGGACGGCCTGTACCTATGCAGCAGAATGCATCTGATCAAGCTTCTATGAATAGTACAAGAGTTGGTTTGAGGAGTTGAATTGTCCTACTAAAGGTATAACACAATCCAGCAAATACCATGTTTTAACTTGCTATAATGAAACCATAGTTGGTAATCTTCAGTGTAAGTGTTGGATAGAAAAAATCTCCTGAGCTTCATTTAAGCCATAAATTCATAGTTTTTTCGTACACTTTCCCTGGGAATAACATCATGTAAAGCTTGAAAAGTTTACTACTAGACGTGAGGGTCCTACTACACATGGGGAAGGTATCCTTAGATTGGAACTGAAATAAGTATCCAGACTAGGCTTGGGAGGAACTGCATAGTCAACTCCACCTGGAGACAAACAAAGCTATTAGATTATATCAACAAAATGCCGCCTTTCAATCCCATGAGACCACAGAAAGCAATGATGAGCAGTCACAGATTACACCAAAATATCTACGAAGGGATGAAGTTTACACTCCTTGACAAGAAACAAAATACAAAGTTCCAGCTTCATCCGCATGTAAAACCTAGATTGCTGCTCCTTGAAAAAGTTGAAAAAATTCTCAGAGATCTACATAGCATTAGCTATCTTACCATTTTATCAGAATCTAATTCAACTACTGATTGACGTCCAACCTTTTTCACAAACATTGACTTTGAGAGGGTCCATGCCAAATCCTGAACTAGACTTGATAGGGTATACTTTGTGCATTAAACTTCTATTATCGCTTCTCTACTTTAGAATCCAGAATAAGATAATCTTTCAGTCCAGCACATTGATAATCACACTACTTCTCTATAATTATTTGTAATGATTCAGTTACATATTTACCCCTCATATGGTGTGAAGCATCGCATACATGCATTACCAGTTTATCAGTGTGAGCCCCAACCAATGTCAGGCACTGATACATTGAGCTCAAGTTATGTGAGAATCCGAGCCCACCTCTGCAATTTAATTCCTTACTATAAAAAAAACCATGAAAACTATGTCGGGAAATTCTGACAAGTCAAAAGCACACAGGGGCGCAAGAGTATAACAGCAACAAGCTTTTTTTAGGGCGTAAAACAACATTGACCACCATGTGGAAATACAAACTCTTAAGTATGTGATTTTCAATTCATATCATTAAGTCTTTGCTTTACACCTTCTTTCCAATATTTCAATAACTGAACAACAATCTCAGCTACATTTTCATGCATTCGTGAATATTGTCAATAATATAATTAGCTTAGCCAAGAATTCCAACACTTGCAGGCTTGCAGCATCACCAATCAAATGCTCAAACTACACAAATACTCCTCCACACACAGATTCTTTGTAGTACAAGATTTATCTGAACAATTAAAAAACAGAACCAAATCAATAGAATAAAGTCTATAATCACCTCATGAAGCCTGGCTGCTTGAATTATCAGCGGGAGAAACATTCTTCTGGAGAGACGGTGGGACATATATCCTCGCTTTCTTAAGGATTTCCGCGACAATCCAGTGCTTGCGCTTGCTCAGCGGCCGCGAAGGGTCCAACCTCACCTGCAAACGAAACCGGCAAAAAGATATCTCAATCATCTCTTCAGACACACACATATGAATGCGTGGAAATGAGAAATCGAAGAATACGGACGCGATCGCCGATATTACACTCATTACGCTCGTCGTGAGCCATGAACTTGGAGGTGCGCTTGACATAACGGTTGTAGAGCTTGTGGTGGAAGAGGCGGTCCACTGCCACCACCACCGACTTCTGCATTTTGTTCGAAACCACCATGCCCACCACCGGCTTCATCCTGATTTCGACGATTCTTCTCTTCGAAACCGAAACCAAAATATTCAACCCCAGATAAACCCTCGTTCGTGCTGCACGACGTCGTATGATCCTTGTGAACTCTCAGTTAGGCTTTAAGCGGATAACTATAAGGGCTGTTACTGGGCCGAGGATTACTTTTTATTGAATGGAATATGGGCTATGACTAGGCTTTGATGAACTTTCGAATTAATGGAATTATGGGCTGTTACCGAGGCGGGATGATATTCCCATTTAGTACCTGCAATTTGCCATAAATTACAGAAAACACCACTCCCACAAAGGCTCGTTTGGACAGGTAAAATGGCAACAGTGGAAAGAGGTTTATCTGAAGAGGGAGAGAATGAAACCAAAACCGTTATCCTCTTCCGCTTGGCTCCTTCTATCCCTTTACATAAACCCACAAGAGATTTTTTGTTCTTTATCAAGTATTGTAATTTTCAGTTCCACAATCACAGTTGTCAGCTTTCTACATTTTTCTTGAGTTCTTTATCCTTTTCTGTGTATAGACATTCACTTCTTGTGGATTACAAAATTCTGAATTCTGTTGGGATATGATGACGATGATGGATTTGTGGGTTTTGCTTCTTTGAGTGATTCAATGTTTACATTTGCACGTTTGTTGAGCTTCCTTGAGCAAGATTGCGTCTTTACTGCTTTATGAGGCTGAAAAATGTGGAAGTTTCACATGTTCTTCATGAGCACTTCAATGGTCTTATGTCAAAATCTAGTCTTACCAAGAAAAAGTAGCTCGACAATTCATTTTCGTCTTGCAATGCATCGTGTGCTGTGGTTCAGTTGTGTTGTGGGAGGAGAAAATCTCTTGGGCTGATTCCAAATGCCAAGAAAAGGCACTCAAAGAGGAGAAGTTGGTGGCAGAGGTTCTTCTTCGATGAGGAAGGCAACTGGCTTGGTTTGAAGGATGAGGATATGCTTGACGCGTTGGAATCAGAGGCGAGCTCTAGTGATGATGAGTTATCTGAGAATGAGAAGTGGAAAAGACGAGCTGAGACAATTGTAGAATTGAGGGAAGCACAAGAAGATGTAAAGAACGAGGAGAGTAGGAGGTGGGAGGACTGGCTTGTGGATGAAACTACTGATGATGTTGGTAATGGTGCATCGTGGTTTGAAAACTCGAACGGCTCCGTTGGGAAACCGGGAAATGATGTAGGGGAAGAGATTACTGAATTATTTTCTGGGAGAGGATTGGTTAAGTCTGTGAGGGACTTGGTCCTAGGCAGAGAAGAAGATGATATTCTGTATGAAGATCGAGTCTTCCGTTATGCCTCATTCAATTCAGTAAGTGATTTCGAAGAGTTTAATTTGTTCGCATCAAGAGAAAACCATTTAACTTTACTCGTACTCTTATGGTGGTTAACATGACATTCTTAAAAGTGTACCGAATTATGTTGATTTTCTGTTGCATTTTGTAGTGCATTTTACTTTGAACTGTCTATATCTTGGTTATGCGAAGTAATAATTTAGTCTCCAGCCCCCACAACGACATTATTTATCTCCAAATTTGGCATGTTGGTCATGTACATTGTATTTTATGTAAATTAAACTGTAATAATAGAACTATTCCAAGTGTAAATTTAAGCAAAATGGGTATTATATAAAGCACCAACCATGATCCCAAATTTTATACATGAATTCTATGCCCTACAATATGGATAAATATAAGGTTTAATATCATAGTTACCATCTTCCATTCATAAATTTAAGTTTTGGAGAAAATTCATAAATTATTTCAGAAGGCCAAGTTTGAAGAAACAGCTTCAAGCTTAAATGTATTATGTACAGTTAAGGCAATGTTGCACATGCACTTCTAGAATTGTTTCTGTTAAGCACACTCCTAGTTAAAACTTGATTTGAAGTATAGAAGTGTAAATTTGAATGTCTTTTGAAAAAACGAACAAGATGCTTACTATCAGTCTATGTATCTTACTGAAAATGAATGAATTGCTCTATTGAGCCTCAACATTACTTACTTTCTGTTGCTTATACCTTCTTCCTTAGCAGTATGCATAAGCAGCTTTATCTTTCGCTGAATGAGTTCTTCACGATTAGTTCATGATAGAGCACGTATACACTACTATCTCTTGTTGTGAAGTGGTAGTGACTATTGTTCATCAAGTATGAGTTGTGATTTAATTTCCATTTTCTGATCGGAGTCTTATTTGCTCATATTCATTACAACCTTTCTTATTTCAGGCTAAATTTTTGGCAGTACTGATTATTGTTCCATGGGCTGTGGACTTCTTGGTTCATGACTATGTTCTTATGCCTTTTCTGGACAGGTACATATTACCTTACAATGCATAAAGAGTTCTCATTTTTGGATTAATGATATAGCCACCTTTTCTAATTCCTATAGAAAGTGATTATTCTTCTATAGTTTCACTTCAGATGTGAGGATTAGAAGAGAGGTGATAGTGACAAGAGATAATCAACCAATTGCTTATCCTGATGTATTCCGTAGCAAGAAATGACCTAATACATGTAGTTTTAGTGAATTTAATGCGATCAATGGTTAACAAGGAGGTTCTTACAGCAAGGAGCAGTGAAGAAGTGGTAATATTGTAGTAACCAATATGTGCTAGGTCTTCATTGAAAAGAAAGATACTCTCTGTAGTTGTAGCCAGTCCATACAAAGAGCTCTTTGTGTATCAAAGAAACAACCATTGATCTGAGTTTCTAACTTGTAACTCAACCTCTGGATAAGCGTATATGATAGTATTGTTTAATTGCCATTTATCAGACCGCGCGGGTGCTCATATGCTGCCCATGTCAGTCTAAGTCACATTATTATGCTGTTGCTGTTGCTGTTGCTCATATCATTTCCAACTTATCAGTTATATTAGCTACTTCTAGATCAAATTTTAGGTCAGAAAGAATCTTTTTAAACTCAAGAGAATTCTTGCCTTTATTACCCTCACTATCGACTTACAAGTAACCTCCATAAAATATTCAGTCCAACTGGCCGTACTCCGTTTTCTTGTTATCACCTGTCAGAATTATAACCTGAGTTGTATGAACTTGGTTATGACTCATGAGTACCAATTACAAGTTTTCATCAAAATGTCAGATACACCTGAGCTCGAATTCAGAGATGAAGCGAACCAAGGAAATTAAAATATTCAAAGATCAACCACAAATAACCAAAATTTCTGTTTAACTTGTATAGTTGAAACAAATATAAATCTCTACTTCTTCATCCGTAGCTTATACAACTATTGTTTACTCCATCGGCTCCTTGTAGCTACATAAAGTGCAATCTGCAGCAGTCACCATGTTTGCTGACATTCTATATTTTTAGTTTTATGAATGCACTTGATCAAGTACTAAATTATCGAACAGATATGTCAAGACAGTACCACTTGCTGCTAAGATGCTTGATATTAGGAAGAATCAAAAGCTTCAAATAGTCAAGGCTCTAAATCTTGAGAAAGCGCGATATCGGCTTGAAGTAGAGATTGGTAAATCTCCTCCTCTTTCTGATGATGAGCTTTACTTGGAGTTACGGCATAGAGCGTAAGTCTTCTCGCTCATTCCTAGATTTTTCATTGGAGAAGGAAGTTAACTTAGTTAAAAAATAAAATATCAAAAGTAATGAAGAAATTGCCTGATCCTTTCCAGAAAATCAGGAAGCTCTTACAATGCTTGAAAATGCTACTTAGTCTTGAAAGGAATTGGAAATGCTATTACATGAAAACTTTTTCCCAAAATTGTACTTTCTAGTTTTGATTTGATGTTATGTGTCTTCATCCTAAAGATCTGCACAATCTTCACTCCACTAAATGCAATCCAAGATTTAATATAAAAACTTTGTATGACTCTCCAAAAAGGGGCAGTTCCTGATGAAACAGGTGTTCCGGAATGTTCAACTTGTATATCATTTTAAGTTATAGATTTGTTTGCTGCATGTAGATGATTGGAATTTAGCTTTTGAAGACTCATGTAAATGATTTATGCATTTCTAATAGCTTCCATCTAATGGGGTAAAGGAAATAAAAAAAAGAAAAAACTTGACAGGCTTTCCAAAATTCATATTGTACATTAATGGTACTATGATTTGTACAAGGAGTTAGATCTTGATTATTAATAATCTGTACAACACAAACATTTTTAATTATTTATGTAAAAGGCCCTTAAGTTCAATTTCTCAAACCAAAATTTTTCTACTTATTACAATATACCTTCTTACAATTCTTTTCTTTTGTATCACCTACTCATTTTGGCAAAGTTATCCTGGTGGTTTATTGCACAACTTAGTATTTTTTCCTTGACAGGTTAGAGATGCGAGATGAATGGAGATTAGAGAACCGTAAAGCATTTGCTAACATCTGGTCGGATGTGGTGTTTGGGATCTCATTGTTTCTTCTTCTATACTTCTATCAGGGTCAAGTGAGTTGTCATTAAATAATCTGCTTTCTTCTTTTCACTTCTATCACAAGTTTTCTTTCTTTATTTCTTTAATACATAGTATGATTTTACTGTTTCTCCTTATTTGCATCTTTGTCTGGTATCATTGCCAAAAACAAATACCTCAGTCATGTTAAAACAATGAACCAAATAGTTACTTATTATAATATCCAATTAGGAACTTAAGACTTCCAGTTTCTTCAGTTACACTGGATAGAGCAAGAATAAAGAACTTTGAAGGTGAATCTAGATAGTTTATTGCAAGGAAGAAGTAATGAAGAAATAACCAAAGACATTTGAATGCCGTGTCAAATATTTCCGCTTTAGTTTAAGACAGAGTACAAAGATTGGCGCTTGACATTTCCAGGAAAGCTGCAGAATTAGGTCTCAATTTCTTTCTCTTTGTGTTTACCTTTCACTTTCATCGCATGAATGCTAAAGTCCTGATTCAGCTACTAGCTGTCTTTGAGTATCTTTTACAAACATATACCAATATCTCCAATATTAATTCATGCTGTATTGTTGCAAAAACTGGATCTACTTGGGAAATTTTGAAGACTGGTTATGTTAATTTAAAAAAATAAATGGCAGATTGGCACAATATTCGTTGGTTAATAAAAGAACTAATAACGTTGATCGCTAAATTTGAGTACTCTACCTTTTTCCTTCGTGCTCTTGCATTCAGCTGGAGTGACAGTTTCTCTGCATGAGCATTTACACTTCATTTTTTAATTTGAGAATTTTTCAGAATTTGTATAGTTTGTGAAATCTGCTCCCAACATATGAAGCCCCTGATCACCAAACCAAACCAAAATTTCTAGTTTTTCTTGTCTATTTCATTAACTTTGGCATAACATTCTTCTTCATTCTAACATAATTTTCACTTTCCCTTGTGTTTTAACTTATAAAAACCATATCTCGCTCGTGCTATATCTTCTAGTACATTTTTTTACTTTTTGTCAATGACTCGATATCTTATGTTTTTTCAACTGGGTACTCATGCAGGTAGCGTTGCTGAAATTTACCGGTTATAAGATCGTGAATAACATTACAGACACAGGGAAGGCGTTTCTTATAATACTTATCACAGATATTTTTCTAGGGTAATTTTTTCTGTGCTCTTCTCTGCACAAACATAGCATTTTATTGCCTCATAATCACTTGAGATTGATGCTTGAAAGTAGAGATAAGCTATAACTGATTCATATATGAAGTTTATGTGACTGTTTGTGTACAATTTTTACTGAATTATGCAGAAGCATACCTGTATTAGAAAAGCCTACTTTTCTGATGTTGGTACATAGTTGCTGCTTTGTCTTTATACTGACTGTTACTTGTGTTACGAAAAGATTTAAGTTTATGATTTACTAATAACTGCATTGATATCGCCCTTAATCCTAGTCTATATTTTTATAATAGCAGTGTAGATTCACTTTTAGGTAAAGCATTCTCTTTTCATTGATATTCACTTTTGTTTTCCTTATGTTTTGAAAACTTGCAGATACCATTCTGAATCGGGTTGGCAGACATTGTTAGAGATCATAGTTGAGCATTATGGGCTGGAGGTGGATCAGTCTGCCATAACAATATTTATCTGCCTAATCCCAGTCGTAATGGATGCTTGTGTAAAGCTGTGGGTAAGACGTTTATCTTGTGCACCATCTCGTTTTTCTGGGGATTGCAACTTTTTGCTGATTGTGTCAAAGTTAGCCCAAGTTAAGCAAGAGGAATACAATGCAGGCCTTGGTACTTTCTCATTCTAATTTTAGGGGATAATTCCATAGCGATCCCCTAAAGTACAGACATATAACTCTGAAACTTCACGAATTTCAAGAATTACAATAACACCTCCTACAATCATGTTTCACATTACAAATTAAACTGACCGGGATCTGTAATGTAGAACATGATTGCAACTAATGCAGTAAAGTTTTTCAAAATTGAGGGGGATTTTGTTGTAATATGCATAAATTCAATTGGGTAGCAGGGTTATCATGCCTTAACGCAATAAGCTTCCCCTTCCCCACGAGAAGGTCAAGACAAAAAAGAAAAAAACAAGAATGATAAGGAAGGAGGAAATGGGGTTGGGGGAGAATGGTTCTCATATGCCTAAATTTTCCATTACAACTTGTCATGTTCTTGCTTTGCTATAGGCACTCAAACTCATTGTTCTAATCTTTACACTCTGCAGTTGTTTAAGTTTCTGCCAAGACTATCCCCGAAGGTGTCGAATATTTTCCAGGAAATGAAGAGACATTAGGAAGAAAGACTTCTCTTTACGGTTTCTATCTCCACTTGGCACTCTCATACTCTATTCAATACGAACAATTTTCACTTTTCAATTATTTTCTTCTCCTCTCCGGTATATGTTTGATCTCCACAATATTTGTACCTCAAAAATCATTTATTAGTTGCCAGTCATATACACACATTCTATTGTAGTATGGGACGAATTCAACGAACTCATGTCCCTAATCATATAATTCGCTTCCTAGGAACACTTATTTAAACAATACTTTGCAGAGGTTAATAAGATCTACCTCATATTTGTTGAGTTATTATTTACACTGAACTTTTCTACTACACCTTTCTTGCTAGCATATGAGACTGCTGTTTTAACAAGTACTGTTGAGACCTTAAATGACTTGTGAAATTTAGGTTTGCTCGTTTGTCTTGATTCTCTTAATTCCAGTTCATGCTTCAGACCACTTGAAATTTTGATGTTGTGGTATGGTTCAGTTAATCTTCTTGCTGCCTGAAGAAGGCTTGTAGGGCCTTCTTGCATTAAAGCAGCTGTGCAGTGAGACACATGCTCTGATGGCTTCAACCTCTGTACACGTTTATTATCTTTTGCTGTTTACTTTCGTCGTGATGTTCGGCGATGATCTTCGCATGAATCAGGGATAGCTCAAGTTTCATACTGAACTCGACGAACGGGTTTTTCTTACATGAATCAGGTGTGAAAATAAAATTGTTGAACATTAATTCACATCAATAATCGAACCTTCATTGTGCTGAGAATTAACTCGGATCATCAGGGGAACTTATATTTTGCTGATGCGACATGATCAACATGTTTTAGTATTTCTTTTCACACATAATCTATATTTCTATAGATATTTTGTTGATGCGACATGATCAACATCTGATTTTTAGATTTTTTTTCCCATTAGTAATGCGGTTTTCAGAATTTAATGATTGTGAATGTAGTTTAATTTCGTCGACCTTATGGTCATAGGTTCGTGTCACATCGATCATTGTATGTTTATTAATCTATTTTAAAAGCAATTATTAATCTAATATAACAATAGTTGTTAATTAACTATAAATTATCGATATTATGTAATAATTTGGAATAAAATGCTATAATTTGATAAAAAAATTCGGATATGAATACCTTAAAATCCATCTTCACAAAATTGAGAAAGCTGCTTGAATGTCTGGAATGTATAATGAATATATGTCATGTCTGCACATGCTTACTTGAAACTGACAAAGTGAAATTTGTGGTCACTCTGTTGGAAAAGCTGCCAAGTTATTTAGGCCCCTCTGTGGTGCATTATTTTCTGAGTTCTGACAGAAAAATCAATGTCATTGTTTCAGAAAAATTATTGTAATGCAGATCTATAGTGTGGTCCTTGCTATGTCCAGATGTGTTTTCCAATGCACAGACACATTCACACAATGATAACAATGCGATCTTTCTCAATGACTTCCCAGTTTCTTGGGGTTTTTAGACTTTATTTGTCTCGGCGGAGAATGTTTTTGTATCATCAAAACCAACTCGGGTGGGAGTGGAAACAAGAAATTTGGAGTGGTCCACTCAATTTCAAGAATGATCTAAGAGGAAAAACAGATGCAAGTAAAGCATACCCAGTACATGCTTGTTCGCTAGATTAGAAAGGATGAATCATCTTTTATTACGTGATAAGTTCGATTCGCTCTGATAACATACAAGAACGGTAGAGATAAATAACATAAATGTCTCTCTTACAATTTTAAAACTTGCGTCTAAAGTCGACTTAGTTTTTTTTTTTTTTTTTTGTATAAAAGTAAAAATATGATCGTACAGAAGAGTAGGTACTTTGTGGCCCTCGTTCGCATTTGATGTTATTAATCCATCGCTCGCTTTCTAACATTCTTTAAACAAATAAGGAGAGATGACGGCAACAATAGTGACAATTTTTTCACATCCCGATACTCTATGCGAGGATTTTTCTGCAAATAGTGTACTTTACGAAGAACCTATTGGAAATTAGTTTTGGCGAATTGTTATTGCATGCAAAAGATACGAAAAGAAAGTAAATGTAAAACACAAGAAACGGTTCGAAAAATTCTCCTACATAGATGGTCACTCAAGATCAGTTTCTTACCATGATAATTTCGTATAAATTACAATAAAACGTCATTCATCAACTATTTATACTAGGACATCTACACATCATCATAAAAATACAATCTTACCCCTAGAAAAGTCAGGGGTAAACTCATCAAACCCCATCTTCGAGTAGGGGGCACAATCCCCACCAACTCTGCATAAAGTCAGATTCACAATCACCAAGCCCCCGAACCCCAATATTTGAATAGAGGGCACAATACGATCGCTAAGCCCGAACACAATATTATGGTTAGACTACACACTCCAACAGAACTAGCATGCAATTTTCAGAATTTTAGAGGTTGGCTCCTAGTCTAGCTACATGTATGAAAGTTGTGGTGGAAGAAAACTATCAATGGCTGCCCATCACCACCATAGCAATTACTAAGTTTTGGGGGCTTCAAAATTGCTTGTAGCCTCCATCTTAGTGACAAATTCTACTAGCACTGCCCAATTTGTGCCCACTACACATTCTACTTGCAGGCTACAAATCTGCTCTTGGAATGGTTGATTCCCACACTTAGTCCACTTCTATACTTCCTAACAAACCCTAACATATACAATACAAATTTTTTGTGCATTGAATATATTTTGCCTTGGTCTAAAAATTTTAATTGCTAGAGAGTAGACATTCAAAATCTGTTATTATATCTTAATTGCGCGACCCAACTCAATAGCAGCTAGTAATGCGCGTAGATTAGACCAGTGGGGGAAGGATTTCTGTCCCACTTTTATGGTACACAGTACTGTTAGATCATCACGTGTATGTTATGTATCCTATTCTTAAATTATAAGCTTAATCCCTTGAGGTTTTGTATAATTACATATAAATTTCATATGATTTGAAAAATTACATCTAGTATCCTTAAGGTTTGCATCTGTCTAATAAATAAATCCATCTGTTAATCAAAATTCACTAACTTTGTTCATATTAACAAAATAAATAAATAAATAAAATTAATATTTACCCTCGATTGACTTATTACGACTTATTGTAGGTCAAACAAATTTTTTTTTTACTAAACTACCCTTATAACGATAAAGATATAATTTCTCACATGCATTAATATGTGCAGATGTATAATGATAATTTAGTCATAAAAAGATGTCTTTGACCTGCAATAAATCTGTAATAAGTCAATCGTATGTAAATAAAAATTTTATCCATTTTTTTTAAAATATCGGCAAATTTAGTGAATTTTGACTAACGTAAGGAATTATTTGTTAGATGAAAGCAAACCTTAAGGATACTGAATGTAATTTTTTAAATTACAGTGAGTTTACGTAGAATTGCACCAAATCTCATAAATAGAGGGTGTATTTACCCTAAATTTAATTACGATCTTTTAAATTTTAAAAACATTATGTGTCAATCACTCATTAGTACGATACCAGAGTGATGAAAAGATCTCCGTTGGGATTGGTGATCTTAACTTGTCATTAAGATAGTGCTTAGAAAATTTGTTCCTAGCGTTACCGTTATTCACAATATTATTGACATAGGCAGTCCCAAGCGCTCGTAACTGAGTTCTATCCTGTCGGATGTCAGTCGTTATTACATAGAAGATGCATCGGCCAGAAGAGCCTTACGGCACAATATCATGGCGGATGGACCACCATAGGCCCAGAATGTGCACCACTCTATTAGCAGCCCTACGACCAAAAGAAAACTTCTGAGGGCACACTTGCAACAATAAAAGACTGATAGCCAATCGGATTGAACGTTCTATGATGTATGGATACGGACTCGGCTACACAAATACTTTACAATACGAATATGGAAATATGAAAAATTAAAATTTTTATGATACGACACGGCACGGCACTAACACGATTATATATAATATATTTTTTTATATATATTCTTAATTTTTAATTAAATTAAAATATGCACTATGAAAAATATCAAGATCATAAAACATAAAATAATCATGTCTTACATCTATATTCTTAATGTGGCTTCAAAAATATACATAATCAGATTATGTTAAAATATATGTAGTGAAAAAATTTTAATCATCAAAATTAGTTAAAACCCAAATTAAATCTATTTTTAAACACAGTTCAAGACCTTTTGAAATTATAAAAATATATATATATATAATAGTATCCAAAACGTATCGGGCATACTAACGTGTTGGACATGCCTGTTGTGTGTTCGACATCGTAGTCTTTTTTTATTTTATATTTTATAATTTCGGACACATGGATGCTATATCGAGCATGTATTCAAGGTTTGTATCTGACACGTATCTAATACTACACCAAATAATTTTTTGAAGTATCCATCCATTATAGGATTGAACATAGTGGTGTGCTTCAGTGATTGGTAATCTGTGGTAATTGTAATTAATATTGGTTGAACCCGACTTGATTCTAATATAATAATAAATATTTTTTTATTAAACATAAATGATATAATCATTTTGGAGACGATTTTCAGTGTATTCAGTCAAGTAATATATATACATATATATATATATATATATATATATTTATATTCGAGATGAAACTAATTATATTCAACAACGAAAGAGTTAAATCCCTCCTATCAAGTGCGACTCCAAGAAGATGAAACTATATAATTATGTTCGAACGGGAATAAACAATTAAATCCCTCCAAACAAGTAGGATTCTGAATTTTTGAATTCTATTCACCAACAAGAATTCGCCTCAGCATCCAACTCCCTTACTATTCGACAAAAAAAAAAATCTAACACAAATCAAGTTTGGTTGAACTAAATCAATCACAGAAAATTACATATCCTCAATTATCAACCAATCACACGACAAATATATTACACTTGTCTATATATATAGCTCAAATTCAACCAAATTCAATCTGAATTAAAAATTTTTGGAGTAAACCAACAACTTGTTGGTCATGACAAGTAATATACACACACGTCTACGTTATAAATAATAGTCATATTAAATTTATGTTTAGGTCGCCCCAAGCCCTTAGTTCATTAATCACTCGCAATAAAAGTCCATTAAATCCAATATTTAATAGCATTGACCTTAAAATCGGAAATGTAAATTAAAATAAAGTTTTATTTATATCAAATAAATGATAACTACAAAAAAAATTAAATAAAACATTCTCATATATTTGTGCTCCAACGCATCCGTACAACTATACGAAAGCCCTACGATACTAAAATTTAAATAAAAAACATTCTTATAATTTTTTAGAGTTTAGGGGTTATAAAAAAAATTAATGCAACAATATAAAATATTTAAGAATTAGGGACAGTGTAATTCCTTTATCAAAATTCAATATTTCTCTAAATAATTATTATAATGATTGGAAATTACTATTTATTATTCTTTCTCACGTCATTGTCCGCATTAAAAATATATAGAGTTAAATTCAACGGACCTCCATATAAAAATACTAATAGATAAAGATCTCCTCGGTGAAAAAAAAAAAGGCAACATAATCTCATCAGGGAGAATTGCATTTGTATTATATGTGTCGGTCAGTGTCCTATAAATGATTTACTATTATTAAAAATCAAGATCGACCGCATGAAAATCAACATACAGATCAGATTATACGTTTAATTTTACCAAATATGTCGACAAGGATTTGAACCCATATAATGAGTGTTCTAAACATCATAGAAATATTAAAATTACCATATCCATATTATCATATTCATGTATGCTATATAGCTAATATTTTGAAAGAATGATGTGTGCATGGGCGTGATTGAGAGTGATTGATGAATTGCGGACCCAACACTCATAATATTGATTAGTTAGTGGTCCATTTTCACCTAAATTTGCTTTGGGATGCAGGTGTGTTTTTTTTTTTAGATTGTTTAGTTCATACGTATATTACGTAATTCTCATAAAGAAACTCTTAATTTCTTGATTGTTAAGGTAAAGGAATATGAATCATATTTAAATAAACTCGAAAAAATACACTAAATAACTGAATTATTTTTAGAGACGATGAAATATTATTGGCTATACTTAGAAATTATAGTAAATATTTTGTTTTGATTATAACAATAATAAATATTTTAGCTATGGACGTGAAGTACTCGTACAAATAACCATAAGTCCCAAAAGATAACTTTGAATTGGGAATGGATGACACCGTTTTGAAGCTAACATCAAGAATTTTCTAGCGGATGTTGTTGCAGTCAAAGATGTAACTTGGGGCACTCACACTCCACACTGATTCTCTCACGGAGTGGCAAGGTTACGAGCTCTCTGCTCAATTTCTCCACCCACAGCTCACTTTAACTTCCATTTCTGTATTGAAGCACTTCAATTTTGGCATTATCTCACATTATTTCAAAAATTTTCATTTGGCTTTTTGTATCAAAGTGTTAACCTTTATATTGCAAATTAGACCCCTTTTTTATCTTAAGACTTTCAAGAAGTTCTTTCAAACGTTGTAATATTGCTGATTCAGAACACATCAATAGATTTCAAGAATTTCCTAATAGAGTATTCTATATATTAAATTATCTATATGGGAAAATTACAATTTGTGTGTGTGTATATTATATATATATAATATATATATATATATATATATATTGGGGTTAAATGCAATTTAACCCTTGTGATATGTGAAATGAACAACTCCTGTAAAAAAATTAGCAAATTACCTCTCTGTATTTCAGAAAATGAAGCAAATTACCCCCTATCAATGGTTTAGAGAGGGGGATAATTGGCTTCATTTTTCAAAACACAGAAGGTAATTTGCTATTTTATTTTTCATAGAGCTTTTTTTTACTCATTTCTCATATCACAGCGGGGTAAATTACATTTTTCCCATATATATTGCAGTGGTTCATGCATGTATCAAAATGTACAAAGAAATGAAATCTACTATTGAAAATATTAATGCACGTAGCAAACTAAATTATTTAACTAAGCTACGTCTCATTAACGTTAATGAATTTGATTGCAAAAATGAAGAGAAATGAGTTGAAATGGAAAGAATTGTTGAAAGGGATTGAATGAAGAGGAATGGGGTTGTAGAAAGTTGTATGGTATTAATAATGTAAAAGGTGCACGCTTGTCAGTGACTTCACTTGGGCAGTACCCTACACTTGCAGCAGAATTATCGGCTTCTTCGATCTGTCAACGTTAAGAACTAAATTTTTATTCATTGGACTCAATAGCTGTTGACAGGGGAAAATGATAATAGGCTGATGGATCAATCCCAGCCACAAGACCTGCCCAGAAATTATTGCTTTAATGCTTCTCCAACAACCTTGTTATATGGCACTTATTGTTTGTAAAACAGAACATAGTAACTTTTGTCCTGAACCCAATGCAATTATTGAGAGAGAGAGAGAGAGAGAGAGAGTAACTCTGATATTTCTGAAGTAAAATGGCTTGTGGTAACTCTGATATTTCTTGTGATTCAATGTGAATATTGATGCATTAGTGTTACACAAATGCTTCAGTTTGTTTTTAACCTTTTACAGGAACGGTTGGAATCAAATTAGCGCGCGTTTGTTGTTGGCCAAAAGTTATTATTTACGTAGACGTAATTGAATGTAATTGTGCTTCCATGACGTCGGGCTATCTAGTTTCTCGGCCAGTTTCGATCAAAATATGGGATAATGTATTCGTGGTGTTAGGAACAACGAAGAACGATGAGTACTCGACTCTTAGCAATGTACGGTGAGGGGGGCCGAGCATGTGGCGACTGTATGTTGTCTCGGCCGAAATGGGAAGGGGTGGAATCCACATGGGGGGAGCCTGACAGGTTGAACAATTCCATCTTCAATCAGTGTGTAAAGGGATATGAACTGCTGAGGGACTTAAGGGCCGAAAGTGAAAGACTTAAATAGCAAGGGGACGCAGTGCATTGTTGTTTAGCTACGTGCTTCGTGTATCTGTCATTGTCGACTTCAATTCGTGGGACTCTCCTAGGCCCCGGGAGCAACCTATCTAGCCTGTTTTCCTTGAGGGGACACCGGACCGGTTTGCCACCTACCCTATAAACTGCTGCTACATTTCCAGGAAGTTCCAGTCTAGCTATTAAATTCTAACGTGAGATCAAAAGCCCTTTGTGTAGTTGCAAAAGATCATTGTTTTCTCGATGTGAAATCTGTTGAAGCGTTCTGTTGGTGCCTTTCCACGAGAAAACTGTTGAATTGTGCATTGGATATCAGGTTTCTAATGGGAAATGTTCGGAAAACGTTGCATTTCACAAGTGCATCATTTCTGTGATGGAGAGGAATTCAGTGAGTTCCAGTGGATTGGAATGGGAAAATTTGGCTGTTGAGATTGCTGAACCAGTAGGCTTTTCTATTTCTATGTCTTCATCAGGCAGTAACGGCCCTTTATGTGGTGATGTCTCAGCGTCTGCCCTGGAATCGACTAAAGAAACGATGGATTGTTTCGGGAGACTAGGTTCGTTGCCTCAGTACGATGATGTTATCAGGATGCAGGATATCAGGGGTACTATTTCCTCCCCTTCTGCCGGCTCTGGCGAACCGATGATCGGTCTAAGGCTCGGGAGACCGAAAGAACTTGGAGATAGTTTTCCTACCAGCAGTACTAAAACTTCAACCTCTTCGCTTCCTACTTCATTGACGCCCATAAAAAGATCAAGAGCGTCGTATCAGAATATGCAGAACCCCTGCTGCCAAGTTGAAGGATGCAATCTTGACCTGAAATCGGCTAAAGATTACCACAGACGACATAGAATCTGCGAAAGCCATTCTAAAAGTCCGAAGGTCATTGTCTCGGGGATGGAACTCCGGTTTTGCCAACAATGCAGCAGGTAAGAATTTGCCTTCACTTATTCTTGAGGTTGTTTCCTCAGCTATAGACTTTCTGTTGCATCCTAGTTGGCTGTCTTTGAGGTACTTTTCGACATAGATCTCTCTGTTAAATGGTTTGAAAGGTTCCATGACTTATCGGAGTTTGACGATAAGAAGAGAAGCTGCAGACGGCGCCTCTCTGATCACAACGCTAGACGGCGTAGGATGCAGCCAGAGGCAGTTCACCTCAGCTCACCAGGACTCTCTTCTGCAATATATGGTTTTCTCCACTCTAAAAATTCAAAATCTCTACTTATTTCCTCTCTGTCTTAAGGAAACCATTTATAGTCTTTGCTTGAATAGATCGGAGACCGCAGCACGTGCTGAGCGGACTCCCCATCGTCTCACTTCCAAATTCGACATGGGAAAGTGCTAGCAGCGTCATGTTGGGACAGACCGGAGATTCGCTCATTAGGCCTTCAAAGGTAGGCACATTTGACGGGATGTTGAGTTTTCCCGGCAACGATATTTATCGTTCCGATGCCAATTCACGTGTGGAGAGGTTGCCCTCCATCCATAGCTCAAATCATGGGGTTCTTGATCAATGTAAGTTTGTTTTCAATGATTTTACTTCTGCTTTGAGATGAATGAATAGAAGAGAGGTTGATCTAATAAACTATGCCTTAGTCTCAAGCCACTGTGAATGAATTCCAGTCATTTCACAGCTATTGTTCCTTCATGTTTAGGTGCAATTGCCTTTTGTAATCGGAGGAAATTCTAACTCAAATCGAGTTTGGTCGAATTTGAATAAACTATACAACAAGCGCAATGCATTTGTTGTATGATTGGTGTACAATTTAAAAAAAAAAAAAACACATAACAAGTATATCATTTTTACTGTGTAATTGATTTTTTTGAGACCAAAACTTAATTTGAGTGAGAATTTCCTCTCTAACAAGTGGGAAAATTAGGCCAAGTCTTACCGCTGGGTAGTGGTACTACAATTGTCCCGACACTCCCAACTATAAATAAATTTGGGAAAATAATAAAAATTTCTGAAAATAAATTTTTTTTAAGAAAAATCTTTTAAATTATTTTTCAGTTTGTAAAATTAATTTCACCAACTTTTCACTTAAAAATTCCTGATAATTGATTACCCTGTTTTGGACGAAATTACCCTTGCTTTCTTCTTCTTTTTTTTATAAATTTTGATTGTATGACATTTTTGTTTAGTTCATTCAATTTTAAAAAATTGCATAATTCAATAATATTTTTTATTAATCCTAATCAACTTGAAAATATACAGAAGTTTATGAGTAATTTAGTCCAAAATTAAATACTGGGTCTAAACTAAAATCTATCTTGATAGAATTTATTAGATTAAAATTTATGCAAGGAGTTTTACGTAATTTCCTCATATACTGATACATCTATAATTTTCTCAGCCTTCCAATTAACATTTACCTCTTGATTTGATGAAATCTGGCAGGTTTACATGCACCTACCAATAATTCTCCAATTGCTCCAAATATGCTAAGTGCTCACTCTCTTCTGTCATCAAATTCTTGGAGCTTGAACGACGTCGCATCCAATTCAATGGAGAGCCTCATGCACGGAAACTATAATCCGCTGCTGAGGCCCTCAGAGTCGGAATCACATCACTTGTTTTTTCAGTTAAATAACATTCCAACAGATCAAGAACCCTTGGTGCATTCCGTTAATTTGCAAGAATATCAGTTGTTTAAGGCACCTTATGACTCCGGTGATTTTTTTTCCAGTCAAAGAAATTTGTGATTGAACAATCCAAGAAACCCTTTTGGAAAATATAAATATATTAATATTTAGGTTCCAGGTGAATTTTACTTATTTATTTGTATTTGTTGAAGACAATGACGTCGTACCAATAAATTTGTTATGTTCTTGTACTATATATATTTCGAGGCATCAGTGTGTTAAATTTTGGGAAGAGAGAAAAGAGAAAAGAAAAAACGAAAAGTCATGAATATATTATATGAGAAATCGCACATGATACCGTCTCATGAATTTAACCACTAACTAGCCCATAAGTATTGGGATACTACCGTCACATATCGTTGAAGCTAGATATCGGTTTGGCATACAATCGAGTGGGGTGGAATTATCTTTAACGAATGCTTCCTAGGTTAGGTTTTCATGTGAAAATTGTGGCCCTAATTATGCATATGTCTCGATGGTATCCTATTTCTTCTTGCTCAATGGTCCACAATTTTTTTTTTTTTTTTTTTTAAAGCCAAAAAGGGGTCTCTATCAAAGGGATCCCCTTTTCCCTACTTGTTTTTATGTTGTGTAGAGGTGTTTTTAGTAGTTTAGTGCAGGAGGAATGACAAAGAGCTATCCAAGGTGCGTGGGTTAGCTGGCGTGGCCCACAGATCACACATTTACTATTTGTCGATAATACCCTCAATTTTTGTTAGGTGATGAGGGAGGCATTGACATGTATCCTATAGGCCTTGCATAGGTTTGAGGAGGCATCCGGGTTGATGATCAACTTGACGAAATCCACCATGGTGTTTAGTAAAAATACGCCGGTTCAAGGATTCTTGGGGTACTGACTATGGAGAAATATGACAAATATCTTGGTCTTCCGTCGGAGTTGAGGAAGCTCCGAAGCTGGTCTACTATGAGATTTTCCCAAGCCAGACAGTTGGTGATGGTCGAATCAGTTACCAAGCTATTCTGACATACGCCATGAGTAGCTTCAAGATTCCAGAGGCTCTTCTAAGCGAGATCAAGAGCATTGCAGTGACGTTCTTCGAGCACAAGGATGGAGGGAAGAAGATACATTGGGGCTATATGGAAAAAGGTGTGCAGAGGAAGACAGGACGAAGGACTTGAGATAAGAATTCTGAAAGAGTTCAATTTGGCGTTGTTGTGCAAATAGGCTTGGAGGGTTATGTCTATTCCTAACAGCCTATTACACAAGGTCTTCAAGCATGAATATTTCCTGAATGACTCCTTTTCTGTAAGCGACATAAGGTGACCACCTTTTCGTATACCCGAGTCTTTCATTTTGGCTCGTTCACTGTTGCAAGCGGGAGTGAGATGGCGGATTGGGAGTGGCACTGTTGTTCAAATATCTTGGCTCCTCAGGTCGGTCTTTCTTCCCTACTTGCTACCCCCAAATGCCACAGTGGTTAGACGTTGAGCATGTTGGGGAGGAGTTTGAGGCCGTGGACGCAAAGTGGATCTTGTTTGTGAAGATCAGGAGATATTCGGAAAATCAATTGTGCTAGCACTAAGATGATAAGGGTTGTTTCGCGGTCAATAGTGCTTACAGACTAGCCTTGCAACAACTAGATCTTCTAGAGGTGAGTGGCGCTGGCTCGGATAGCAAGCAATGATTGGAACTTAATTTGGAGAGCTAAAGATTTCCTAAAGTTCTTGATGGTTCGAAAAATGAGATCAACTAAATTTAATTAATTGGGGTGCAATTCAGCACCATTAGAATAGAGTTCTATACAAGTCCCCCCCCCCCCCCCATCTCAACGATGAATTGAGTATTTATACTAATACAACATTACACTAATTTGGTAAATCAAACTTTTCTTTTTTTTCTTAACTTCTTTCCTTTTTCAATACCTTCCTTTTTGGAACGTCAACCTTTCTTTTTTATTGATTAATTTCCTTCTTCAGCATCTTCATTTCCTAAAATATCAACATTTTTGTTTCTCATTGATTTCTTTTTTTCTTCAACAATTTCCTTTTCGGGAATGTCAACCTTTCCCTTTTTTCATTGCTTTTTTTCCTCCATAAGTGCTCCTTTTTGCTTGGAAGTGTTGTTAACTTTGTGCTCCCGACACAGACAAATCAGCAACGTAGAGGGGTTGAGGTGGATGGATTATGTGTGTGGTGTGTCGATGTTAAGTGTGGCATTGAACCTATGCTTGTTGAATGCTCTTTCATCGGGCACCGTCGCATATCCCTTAGCGGTGGACTGCCCATAAAAATATTAACATGGAAGCTTGGATGCGGCGAGCTCACAAAGAGTTTGATAGGGCTAAGTTCGCAATTGTCCTCACGATTTGTTGGTCTCTTTGGGGCAACCTAAATAGGTGTATTTTCAAAGGATAAAGGGTGGATGCCCAAGCTTTCTTTAACTAGGTCGCTTGGTCTTTCGAGCTAGGTGTTAATTCAGGTTGATCGCATTTAAGGCATGGTTTTTCTTTGGTTTTAGTTTGCCTACTCCTTTGCATATGAACATTGTTGGCCATTTGAGTTGGTATGATACCGTTCGATTTTTTCTCGAAAAAAAAATCTAAATTCTTCAATTCAAATAGAGCGTAAAAGAATTTAAAATTTATTATTATTCGACAAAATATATACAAAAGAATTTAAAATTTTACAAATTTAAAATTATTGAACAAATTCAAATAAATTGCTATTTCAAATTTGAATTCATAACTCCAAATCCTCCAATTACAACTCATCACATTCTTAGGCCCATTCATATAAATTATACGAGCCCAACAGGCCCATTTCTCGCTACTAAAGCCTTGTTTGTCGGCACTTACACGTGGGTAATATTATAAGGGTTTGTTTGTTTAATTGATTTGGATATCATATGGTCATATGTACGAACATAATGCATTAAGAAAAAACGTATGCATAGACCATAATGATAATATTAAACTAAGTGACATATTTTCACATTAATGATGTCCCATGTGTATGTGATGCGCATGTTTGGTTGGTAGATTTTGTTAGGTGGATTGAAAGTGTAGTTCTCATAACAATTTTAATTTGTAAAAAGTCTTTTTACAAGTGAGGGGTAAAATTTTGTTATTGTATTAATCTCATAAATCAATACGTGTTTAATTAAGAGTTATTAAATTTATCAAACAATTCATTGGATATATTATACAAAATTTTAGTCGATTAAGCGTTCAATTTTTCACTCGAATACCACGAGTTCGAATCTCTTTGAAAATGTATAGCTCGTCACTTTATTAAGGTGCACTGTGGAATGATGGTTGTCGTTTCATAGTGTTTGATTGGCTGAAGGTTGGATCTGATTTATTAGTATGTTGATGGAATTACGGTGATCAAATTAAATAATATGACGTTTTCATTCATAAAAATAAAAATAAATAAATAGAGCAAAATTCTACATTCTTTCCTAAATTTATGCTT
This sequence comes from Sesamum angolense, assembly GCA_034509725.1. Taxonomy (NCBI): domain Eukaryota; kingdom Viridiplantae; phylum Streptophyta; class Magnoliopsida; order Lamiales; family Pedaliaceae; genus Sesamum; species Sesamum angolense. The sequence continues at coordinate 4,460,537 of JACGWL010000008.1, forward strand.
ATCCAAAAAAAGAGTACTTTCCACATTTTTTCCATTACTTTATTTCAAATTAGGCCGAAATTTTGCCTTGATATTATTTATTTCATTTTCAAAATAAAAATCGATAAATTTAATTCCCTTTATTATCGCATGGCCCATCATAATTCATCAACACTTTTAAACCATATTCAACTTGGAATGGAAGTCAAAAGGTACCTTAAGTTCAAATGAAGTCAGATTATCTAAAGTTATGACTTAAATCCACAATTATTCCCAACCCCTAAAACACACCGTTTTCCAAAAATTTAGAATCTTGATATACCTATGTCAAAAGATAAACAAATCTTGCTACACCTTTTTTCTTTCTCCGAACAAAATAAAAAAGGGCAGTGAATGCATTTGTAAATTATAGTTTTTAATGCTAGCCTACTATCGCAAAAAAATATAAAATCCAACTACATGGAAAACAACACACAGTTTAGGATATACATTTTTACCCCATCAAATGCTTGGCAAGGATTCTAATCCACATCATGAATGTAACAACGTTCGGCTTTAATCACAAGGCCATTGTGATTGGCGATAGAATCTTCGCATCACATGCTCCATTAAATCAAACATCTCTAACACATTATCCCAAATAAAATAAATAAATAATAATTTCTAGTAACTATTTCAAATTCATAAAATAATGAAAAATATATATTAAGTAAGTTAGACTCACTAACTTGATTGACCACATAAAATAATATAAACACAAATAATGTCATTGATTTTCAGCACACTTTGAACTATCCAATTCAAATTCTTGTATCATAAGCAATGGTATTTTCTTTTTTCGTTTGGTAAATGGAAATTTGAACAACTTCAACTCTAATTATTATTATGGATTCGAACAATTTATACAGACCAAACAATATTATATAAAATACTTTCCAACATAACAGTATGTTCATTTAATTCTTACGAGATCAATCAACACGCATCAATGATCCAAAAAATTTTACGTCTGCAAGAGTCAACGAGATTGTTGAATTGAATTATATGACTTAATGTATTTATAGTGAATTATTATAATTTATTTACATTATTAGTTCGAGAAAAGGGAAAAAAAAGTATCGACAAGTATTTGAATATAATATAGCTTTTTATATAGAGTAATTAGTACATAATTAGTACAACCTTGACTAATACAACAAAGTTCATAGCATATGATTTATTTATAGTTGTGAATGAAAGAGAACTTTCCTTGTATGATTATGAAATACCATTACAATTACCACAAGGTAGGTTTGTTAATTCATTCTTATATTATCCGTTCTAATCCCAAAAGGTCATGAAATCACATAGCCTACCTACGAATTTGTTCGTCAAGGAGAGAAGGGAAAGCGGAGGAGAAAGACACACGTATTACGCAAAAACCAATGAGAAAACCCATTTCTATATATAAATCTATGTGTATTTGCATGCATATGTGTATATATATAGCACTCTAAACCCTTTTTCCGTCTGTTTGTTTTCAAACCCTCCCGCGAAGCGATTTTTGCAGTTCTCCATTACCCCCAAATTTCCTTCAGCGAATTCAGTTAGCTGAGGGAAAGATAGGTTCTTTGGAATACAAGAAATACTCGATTCAAGTCATTCGATTCGTTTTGAATTGGATCTTTGATTGGGGTGTTGAATTTAGGTAGATCTGAATTTTGGTGGCTTACTTCTTTTACTTTTGGTTTGATTGGGCTTAAGTTAATTCGGTTCAGTTGAATGGAGGACGCGAGTAACCAGAGCCTCGATGGGTTAACCCCCGTCCCAGTTGCCGGTGAGTTCTCATCTCTACTCAATTTACTGAGTTACTGTGTTTGGTTTTTTAGTATGCTAGCCCTGATTGCAATTTCGTGAGTGTGCCGTGATGTTTTTGATTATGTATTATATGGTGATTATGAAAATTTTAGGCGAAGGGAGTGGCGATGTTGAATACTTCAATTTTGGGGTTTCATTTTTGTGTGCACCGACAAAGGGGTATTGGATGTAAATCGCACTGTCCAGGCAATATTTGGAGGAAGTTTTGATTTTAATTAAAGTTGCATGCTATTTTCTGTCACGAAAATTCTGATTTTCTGCTTCTTATTTCCACGCTTTTCAATTTTAGTGTTTAGGGTTTCTGCACAGAGGCATTTTATTGGAGGTGTTTTCTGTATTTGTTTCAGGCTGAATTTGTCTAATTAGAAAAATTATGGTTCAGGAAGAATTCTAAGTTGAGCTTAACTAAATATTGCATATATTTGAAAAAGAATCAAAATTACCATTTAGGCTTGTCTCATTTTGGCATACATTAGTTATTCTCTAAGGACTGGAAGCATGGCCAGTCGGTGAAAAGTAAATTAAAAGAGTTGTAGGAATCTGATTCAGTCCAAATCAGATGCAAAAAGAAGTTTTAAGCGCTTGTTTAGTATACTATGTTGTATATCTGATCCAGGTCCGCTTTTATGCTCTATTGTGCACTCATCTGGTTCAGCCTTAGTAGCAGGGGAAAATCTGTCTCTTGCTTTCTTTTATGAATATTTTATTTCCTGAAATGGATTATATTACTGTATACTAACCCTAATATAATGCTTTATGTATTCATCAAGTTTGGTTTAAAGTCCTTTAAAGAGATCTGGCCCTTCCTTCCATTCCCTTTTCTTGTTTTCTCCCGCACCTTGCGGTGCTCCTGTAAATGGTTGGTCCTATGAGTAGAATAACCAGGCTTCTGCAATATCATTGGTCATAAGGGATCATTTTGTTGACTTAAGTTTTCAGTATTCTTTCTATAATATGCTCCATAAAGTGGATTGTTACTGATTTTCCTGTTTTTGATGACAATCTTGTGATTGCCTTGGTGGATGCAGGTGATGGAGCTGTTGAGCTGCACAATTTAGCTGAACAGGTCTGTCATTTCTCTAGGACCTAGGTTTAGATTTTAGATCTGTATGCTTTAATTAGCTTAACTGATGTGCTCCTTCTTGAACTTCTCTTTGAATCTATTGTCAGCAACTTTCACCAAAAGATGAAAGGGTTGCTTCTGCAAATCCTTCTCCAGATGCCATCTCAGAAGCCCCAAGAAGCACCAAAAATCAACCTGCAATTTCAGAAACAAGTGGAGCTCTTACCAATATGCATCCATTCAACTCATATACACCTCAAGAACAGGCTTATTACTTTGGAGGTACTCCTTTGTACAGTAATCCAGTTGGTTAACTTTGTCAGCCATTCAATATCTAGACAATGAGAAGTTAACACAGAGAATCAGTTATTTGTTTGTTTCGTTCCATTTTCATTAATCACTCATGCATAAAATTCATGTCGGGCTATGTTTTTTTTTTCCTTCTCTAAGTTCTGTTAGCAGGAAAAATCGTAGTAGATTGGGCGGGAATATGGTATTTTATGTGATTAACCAGTAGCGAAACCATTTCTAGCCACCTACGTTATTGTGCATTTGAAATTTTCATTCTGTGGATTTCTGGGTTATTAGCTGATCCTTCAATAGTTGTTGCACTTATGTTGACTCTTTATGATGTGATCAAGATTGAAGAAGAGATGATTTTTTCCCCAGTAGATTGTTTCTCTAACCACATACTCTACCTGGGTAGATAAGTGCAAATTGCAGCCTTGATTTCATTAGCCCAGGGGAGAATTAGTCACGTATTCTTTTCTCAACCACCCCAAAAGGAAATCAAAATGGGAAAAAGGCATAGTAGGAGCATATATTCAATATTAGTAGCTCCGAAATTGGCTGGATATTTTGACATTAACATAATATGAGAATTTGGAGATTAGAGGTTTTAAAAATAGGGCAGCGAAAGTCAGGTAAACGGGTCCGATGTACTCAAGGCAATTATCCGTAGTTTGTAGAATCTGTGTTAATATTTCCTTTTTGAGTATTAATCTTGACCCTGCTTTGCTCCAGGTTATGAGAATGGCAGTGGTAACTGGGATGAGCATTATGTTAATGCCAATAACTTGCATGTCATACCTCCGGTGAGCTTAGATAATTCTTGTGTACATAATTTTTCATGATAGAAGCCTTGCAGATACTAATTGCTGTGTTTAATCTTGTTTAAGGGAATGTACAATGATAACTCCTCGCTCTTCTTTCCCCCGGGCTATGGCTTTGACTCCCAGATGGCATATGGACAGTTTTCCCCGCTTGCTAGCCCTCTGTCTCCAATAATGATTGATGGTCAGCTGTTTTCTCCACACCAAATGCCAGTGAATCCTCCATACTATCCATCTGCAGTTTCGCCTGGCCCACCACATGTTACCTCAGCAATTCCAGCTTCACAGACTGAACTAGTGCCATCAGGCAGTAGCAGCCAAGAAAATCTTATCGACAATGCATTTTTTGGGCCAGGGTCTGGTTACTATCTACCATTTGGATCTTTTGGTGGAGGAGATCTCTCCGGAAACAGTGGCCTTGGTCTTTACAAGTTCCCTGGCGATTTTGGATCCAGCGACCCGTTGCCAAGTCGCTCAAGTTCCTTAGATACTAGCAGGTTCATGTCTCCATTAACTTCTGGAACTGTATACCCTCAACCTATTGGCATACTTGGATCCTATGAGCAAAATGTTGGACAGGTTTGTTAAATGTTTTTAATGAAACATACACAATGCACAGAAACAGAAACATTTTTGGCACACCACCCACATGCACTAAGGGAGAGAAGAAAAACAACTTGTCGCCTTTTATTTTTGACATTATTGTTGATAATGCTTGAGCAGTGAAAATGATATCTTTCTAGAAACTTCAAAAAGTTTTGACCGTCTTGTTAACAAGTAGTTAGCAATAGCATGTTAGCTCATGGCAAAAGCAAAACTCAAGAACCCTTACGTGCACATGGTACATGAGAATTATTTCATCCCTTTCCTTCAATACCTGATTCTGGAATTGTCATAGCAATATGGATGATTAAATAAAAGCCAATAGGCAGTCTGTTTGTAGTGTCTTGCACCTTGCTTTCAATTCCGCTGTTGCTTGCCAATTGCCTTACCTGGCCAATCCTATTAGTACCATAGAAAATTTAATTCTGATGTTAATTTTGTAGTAGAGTACTATATCCTTTTTAGTTTTTTACTTATCCCAGTGACTAGGTTTTTTCTTTGAAGCTTATTTCTTTGGGGTTTTTCCTTTTCGTGTTTTATTACTTTTTTTGATACCTTACATGATGAATTCTGTGTTATTAATGTTCCTTAGTGTTATGTAGATCATCAGTGTCCATAAGTAAGATTAGATGCACAGTACACTGATTGTTTTAATTAATGGATAATTTTGGTCTTTTAATAACCAGTTGGTAGATGCAGTTTGATTTTTATATTTTTTAATTTTCTTCAACTGATTCTTGATTGCTTTAATTATTTATAATAGTTAAGTCACTTCTTCAGATTGGTTGTGTTGATTAATTATGAATTTTTTATTATTTACTTTCAAACTCTTATAAGGTTATTGTGACTTAGATCACCTCAATTGTTAACCACCGGGAGTGTGTGTGGTCCTTACAAATTAGCTCATGCTATTGAGTACTATTTTTAAAACCTTTATCTTCTAATCTCTGGTGTTAATCTAGATTTTATAATATGGTTGACTAAGAGTGAAGATTAAGACGTTGAAGGTGTGATCAGTAGTACTACTCTCTCTGATGTAGGTATTGATTCTACCGACTGCAACTTGTGGAATATCTCGAGTAGTCGTATTCTCCTCGGAATATCTCTCGAAGTAGACTAGGTCTTCAAAGTAAGCTATCCTTCACATGTTGTATAGATACTATAAGAGAACTCGTCTAGAAGAGAGCTTCTATTGGTTTGCTGAGTAGATGTTAGTTTGAGATGTCATTCTGGTATTTCTTTTATACTATAATCTCTTATACTCCCGATTTACTATTATGACCCGATTCCTCGAATCGTATGTACATGTAACCTTTTTAATTTGAATGCTCCTCAGAGTCTTATTTCTTTTCTATGTGGTGAGGGATGAATCATTCTCATTTAAAAGTATTTAACTATATTACGGTTATATATATATTTTACGTGGATTTTTTGCTGCTGTTGGTTTTTGGATCCAATTAGATATTGCATCTTACTCAGTGTGGTTGTAAAACCATGAATGAGTAACTTGTAGTGTCTAGTTATACTTCTATTTCGTGAATTTCAAGTGATATACTGGAATTTGGTATTTTTTCCTGTTTTTCCTCTTGTTCTGCCAGTTGTGAGTACTCATGATTTTCTCTATTTTTTGTCTTAATTTACTCTCGTGGATTTCTCAGTGAAAGAAAGCTTTTACTTCCGATATCAAATATTCAACTTAGCATGTGTGTCGGAAATATGGCGTGTCGTTGTAGGAGCCTGGTGAAATGACTGCCAATCGGGTGGATTTACTAACTCTCGGTTTTATCAAGTGAGAACACAGTGGATTGGTAAATCAATAACGGATTAAAGCCATCTCTTGCGTGTTGGTGATGCGTAACAAGTCATTATGTCGTGTGGGAATGATGGGCGCGCAAATGGTATGGGTTCGAGTGATGTGTGGGGCGTCAGGCTTGGTAAAGTAGTATTATGATATACTTTATTTTTGTGTGTGACTACCTTCTTATTATTATATTTTCTCTATTCCCTTTTTCTGCCTTTTTTAATTAGCTTGATTAGCACTTGTGGAGGTGAGTTTTCTCTATGGTTTTGTTACTTTTCTGTTAATACCGTCCATAATTGAGATGCAATACGTATTGATTTCCTTTATTGGTTTAATTTGTTATTTATATATCTATGTTTTATTATTGGGATAATTGTGTGGGGGCTGGATTGGGGGGAAGGGTTATTTATATTTTTTGTTATTGGTGAATCATTCTAACTCAAACATCACCTTTGAAGATTGTGTTCATCAAAATGTAATCAAAGCTTGTGACTTTGGTGACTTATGTTTTATTATTTGATTGAGTCAAAACGTCTTGCAGGTTAATGCTAGTGGACAGTTTTGTGGTGTAGCTGAGATGGTTGGGCCTGTTGACTTTGAGAATGATGCTGATTACTGGCAGCAGGATAGGTGGAGTGGTCAGTTTCCTGTCAAATGGCATTTAAAGATGTACCCAACAGTCGCTTATATATACTTCTTGAGAATAATGACAACAAGCCTGTCACAATAGTCGAGATTTCACAAGAGGTTTTGCTATTTCCGAATTACTTGTTTCTCCTTCAAAGTGTTTATTATGGATGGACCGTCCGGTTGAAACAAGTGAGAAAGATTGAAACAGAACTGTTATTTGTATTATAGCTGCTCAATAGATGCTTGGAGTTTCAACATAGTTTATGATATAGTATAAGCTGCGTTAGTTGTTTCAAAGTCAACTAACTTATTACGTTTCTTCTTTCACACCAGAGTTGTCATTAATCATTAAACGTTACTACGTAAACAAGGATGTCGAAATTAATTTAAATTAGTAGTGAGAGAGTCGGTGATTTTATATCTTTTATTATAGACTTTTTCTTGATTCAAAGTCATAGAGGGAGTCCTTATTGTGAGAGCAGTCTTTATTAGATCTATTTTTATAGAATGGAAGTGGTTATATTTATACTTGAAGAAACTTTCTCAAGCTTTTGACAGTATGTGAAATTTTTAGAATTTCTTTTCTGTCTCTATTGCTCATCACGTATGTTTTTGTTTTATGGCTTATCGAGATTTTTATTTATTCGGATCACTTTATATTGAACTTCCATAATCATTGTTAATTTGAATAAACATTTTATTAATTTCAAGAAACATCTTTCTTGCAGTATATATGGGACGTACACCCTGTCTGTTATAGTATGGAATCTCTTCATGCGCACATGCCACACTCATGTACTTGATTTTTTACAGTTTTACTATTTATTGGGACTGACGTGATTAATGTGCCATTTTGAGCTTGAGATTAATAATAAGAGACTTGTATGAATATTGAGATGTTGTGTGTATCTTTGTATCTATTTCGACATTTTTTTTGATATTCATGGTTTTGGCAATGTCTCCTCATGTGTGTGTGTACAATATGTAGGTGTATTATTGTGAGGACTGAGCTTCGTGTTTTATACTATGTTTGTTGGTATACTTATTGGTGAACTTGCTTCGAGTAGGAAAATGTTTGTACACTTTCTTAATTTGGATAATTGTTGCTTGAGCTGTTATTTAGTTTTAAAATGTCAGTGCATGAAGATTTGACGAGTTTAAATTATTTGGACATTTCATTCTAAAAGTGCACTGTTCTCTACTTTATTTTTTACAGTACTTTTTGATGGAGGATTCATAGTTTGTTTGTTGGTAAATTATAAGGAGGAGTTGTTTACCCTTGTGTAGATAATGGACAAACTTTGGCGAGTGAATGTTCTAATTTAATTTACTCTTCTTGTCGGTAATTTATATATTCTTTATATTATGTATTAACATGTCTAATTCTTGAGTTTGGATTTTTTGTATGATGAACTAACTTCTTACCATTCACAAATTGCTCACATGTGACTTTTTAATATCTTATATTCATTTAATATTTTGAGTATTCTTTATTTTTATGCTTTATTGTTAGAACTTTAGTGGGAGTCTTTTTATTCGATAGAATAAGCGGGCCTTCCTGTGGTGTTTATTACTAATTGGGTTTTCTCCCCATTTCCAGCGTGTGAAACTGAATAACCATTGGGAAATGAGGAAAATTATGAATTTTCCTATGAATATTGATTATGTTTCTTTCTAATACATCTCTTCTGCTCTTGATGATTTTCAATTCTTTTCATGTTATAGGGGAAATTACTTTATATGGTGTTGAGACGGAAGTGTCAATACAAAAACTGAGACCTAGCTCAAACTGGTAAATACAGCATTACTATCACTTTGCTACTGAATCAATTAAATATTCATGACCTGTTCGACGATATCTCTGTGAACTCTTCCGTTTCTAATGTTTTGTCTTGGTTTTGTTGTTTATTGAGGATGTTTATATTCTTTTTTTAGGTAATGATAATTTCTTTATCTTAGATTTGATGGAACCTAAAGTGTCTAGTAGCTCTCCGTCTTACTTTCAATATTATTTCATTGTGTATGCAGACTCGCAACTGCTTGTAGCTTGAGAAATTTGTATTGGTGTATAGTCTGCTTACTGGGATCAACAGTATTGGGTGATATTTCATTGCATATATATGAGCCTTCACCATCTTGCTGCACTCCGTCTTGCCGCTGATTCTTATTATTCTAAATTGCTGTGTTTTCTTAGATGGCTTGTTATTTGGTATTTCTTGTTGTTAGATTACAGCATTGAATCCTCGACATACCTTAGCTTATTTTCCTTCTTTTCCTATCCCTTGTATTGCCCCTCTTTATACATTATGGCCATACGTATTTCTCTTATGTTAAGATTAGGTGTGGTATGTTTGGCATAGGTAGATGTCAGGTTTCTCACTATTCTTTTGTGTATTTCTGTCTTCGCCTGGTTAATGCTCAGACCTTAATTTGTTTACTTGTATTTTTTCTACATTTATAGGTGTATTTTCAGCTCGCGTTTTTTTTTTTGCTTTTGTCAGAGTTTTCAGTTCTGCTCCATTGCGGTTATCAGTAGCAATTTGTATAAGCTTCTATATTATTAGTGTGGCAGTTAATTATTCAGGATGCTAGCTCTTTATCATGAATATAACACAAAATGATGATGATGTTCCTTGTTAGTATTTTTTATAGACGTGACATTGCTGATAATGGATCAGATCCTATAGTATTAAATCTTATTTTTCGTTATTCCATTTTATCTTGTCACTTTCTTTCAGTTCATTTGTCTTGTATCAGGAGGTGCGTTGTCGATACTTGTGTGGATGAGATGATGAATTATGAAGATATAGATTGTTTCTCTATTTCTTTTGTGTTTTTTAGTTAGGTATTTTTTGTTTCTACTTTCTATGCTTCGTTTATTTACTAGTTGTACCTTTGGAATTGGCGTTTTGTGATGATGAATAGTTGAACTTTTATTAATTAAGATCTTTATCCTCCTCTGAATCTAATTAACTTTTCTATGGACGTTAATTTGTTTTATGTATAGCTAAAAAAGAGCCTATCTTAATACATTTCTCACTATTATTTTATATAGATATTGTATACAATGAGATTCTTTGGCGTCTTAAATTTTTTGTGAATGTGCTAATGTGACTGGCTTGTATAATTTAGTTTAATTGTTTGGTTCTTTAATTAGATTTTAATGACTTGTTGAGAAATGTTCGAAAAATCCCAATTATCCAGTCTAGTTTCTCTTTTATGACGTTTTTGACCCTTTTGTTGGAGCGGTTGCTTGGCGTGGAGTCTCGTTCTCCTAACAGCAGAAAATGTCAAAATGCAAACTGTGGCACCTGGCTGGCCGTCTCTGCTTCGTGAGCTTGTAGAAAGACTCTATGGTTCCACGGACTAGTGATGGGTGGTGTTTGGCCACATTTTGGTTACATCTAGCTCAGCAAAATTTTAATGTTTACCTCTTCCACTTTATGTGTTAGTATGGGCCGTGCTTCTTTATATATCAGAACTTTTGATTGATGTGTGTTCTTAAAACAGTATATTATTTAAAGTAGCAAGTAATGCTGCAATTATTTTTTTCTTTTATGATTAATGTTGTTGAGTCTAGTAACGTTTCCTTTGTATTGAATATCAGTTTTTGTCTAGATATATTTAGCCCTTATATCTGTGTGTTGATTTTGTCCCACGTTCCATAGATTCAGCCGGAAATCATAAAACTGATACATATGTTGGTTCGTGTTTTCAGTCTCTTTGTATTCAGTGAGATGGGATATATAGAAAAAGAACTCTCACACGAATTATGATTTGGCATTAATTAATTCCAAGGGGCGATGGGCTGATAATATAGAGTGCAGATAGTGCTAGTGATGGTTACAGAAGATAAATTTATTCTGCATATCAATTAACTACTCAAATAGATCTTTGAGTAATTTATTTAAGTTACTAACATTCATCTACCTAAAGAAATGCGGAATTTGAGAGCTTATGATTTATTCACGGATATAGGATCTGCTTCTGCACAATGAGAGAACACAGAGTAACACATGCCAGCACAGAATATGAACGTGATTTTCTCCTAATATCAAATTCAGTAGAGTCTGCGACGTCTTAAGATGTAGTACTTCAATTTGTTACTTCTCTCCTTCTCGTTATTATTAACGAGCTATTGAAGTCTATCTTGCATTACCTTCTTATTCCACTATGATTTCTCCAATTCAACAGGTTGCTTGCGGACCTATATAAGTGATCCATTTCACAATTACTCTAATTCTTAAATTATTCACTAAATGTATATTTGAATTATAGTAATATTTGTTGTTATGAATACTTCAACCACATATGTGTCTCCTATGACTCATGAAACTGTCCAGTCCAATACTAACCCACAACACAAAAACTTCTGGCCTATACTCTTGGTTTCTTAGTTCTCGAAGAATTCTAATGAACTTTTATCTTTGTGTCTGTTTTAATTTTATTTCAATTAATTATTTGTTTAAGTAAGATATATGCTATAGTAACGATACCTAGAGCGCCTCATTCAAAATCCTCATCTGATATTTCGCTAATCGAAACCAAAGCTGCCCACTTTCAGAATGATAAAGAATTATTCTTAGAATTAGATGTAAAAATAATATGTGTCCATAAGATTTTACAAATTGTACTTAGAAGGTAGTTTATTAGTCTGATGGTATTCTGTGGCTTAAAGTCAAAAAGATTCGAATAACTTAATTTATCTACTCCTTAGAGAAAAGCCGCGAACGTGTATTTTTTCAGTGTTTATGATTTTGAGTACTAGAGCATGTTATTAACTGTATTTTTATTTTGCGCGACATATTTCTTTTTTTTTTTTATTACTGCTTATTTGTGAGATAACTCTATGTCTCTCCCTCTGGGCTATAAACATTGGTTTAACTTTAACAGTAAATGATAGGTTATGGCAAACGGGATATTTCTGTTATCTATTATCCAACAAATGTGATCCATCATAAGAAGTAATGTAATAAGTTTACCCGATATCGCCAGCTCAGGTTTCTGCTAAACTGGATCATAATCTCAGTCTTTATTAAAACTTTTTGTCTCAGGACCCCACCATGTCTATTCTACAACATCGAGGACCCTAAGATTTTAATCATAATTGGCAATACCATTGTTTTATCTATGCTTTGGGAATTCTTGTTTTAGTTGATGTTTGCTATTCATTGTGTAAATGGTTTTTGGTTCAAGACTTAATCACAAGAGTTGTAGGTCAAAATGCTGATCGCTCCTGTCCTAGCAATACTATGTAGACCGCTCGTATATCTCATCCTAATCATATTTGAGAGCAAGTCCCTACTATGAGCTATTTAATAAATTGATTGTATCCAATGACAGGAGATGTCATAAGGCTCTTAGCGTGACAGTTAGTAGAGCATGTGGACTAAACTCATCATGCCTAATCATCTTCACACAGTCAAGTTTGTTGTTTTTATGAGTCCAATGCTTCTTAAGTTTGTAAGTGTATTCAACGATTACAGAGCTGTAATTGAGCCAGGGCTTGAATTTTAATATTTGAGGAGATGTTCTAAATAGATAAGCGAGCTCTAGATTTAGTTTTAGCGATATCTTGGGCACGCACCCCTGAAATTCTGTCCGTGGAAAGATAGAGTATTATAACGAAGATGTGACATTTTGTACACGCGCAACGAAACTGGTTGCACCTATACATTCATCTGAAGAATTCCGACATGTCTGGAATCATGAGCCTGTTGCTTATGCATGCAATGAAGGAATTGACGAGAGTCAAGCCAAGTTTGCCTCTCAACATTATGAAATTGAAGAACGGTATAGGAATTTATGTAAAGTGTTTATTTCCCCACAGAGAATACAGTCAAGTAAGAAATGTCATTAGCTTTTAAAGTCATTAACAGAGGGAAGCCCTTGTTCGGAGTACTAATGAGGACGGGGTGATTTATTCGAGAATAATTATTTGCTTCTTACCCTTGAAGTATGTACATGCATATATTTAGGATCCAGAAACATAACCAACATTTCATAGGAGAACTTATCTACATCATGTCATACTGAACCGAACAGATTCTTAGTATAAGGAAAACAGAGAAACATATAAAGATTCTGCTTTTTTACCTCTATTATTTACTTCTCATGATCTATAGATTCAACTGTGATATTCTATCTTTCAACCCGGCATTTCGTCTGGATTGCTATTTCCTGCGAGATAATTAACTATTTCTGGTTTTCGCTCCACCCTAGAGAGCAGACTCCCAAATCATATCATTCTGAGCTTAGATGGGATGTCAATTAACTGTCATGGATTTTCTGGGATTACTTTTAAAAGACGGCATAATAAAAGACCAATATAAGGGAAACAAGGGAGGATGTGTCATTGATTCATTATACTAGTGTAGAAACAACTTTAGTAGCAATTAAACAGAAGAAGATTCTAACACATTTCTGTAATTTAGTTATTAAAAGGTTACTGAACCAATCATCTGATTTAGTCCCGGATAGCTACATTAAGGCATTGGCAATCAAAATGTATTTATGGACATGTGAAAATGCTGAAAAAAACGAGCAAAGTAGAGCGTGCTCTGATTTGAATATTGAGTAATATCATGTTCTTCATGAATTCTATTGCAATAAGAAGAAAAATACTACAAGAAGGTATGTTTTAAAGAAATTGATAACAGGTTTAATCTAAATACACAACCCGAAAACTATGAAGCTTGATGGTTCATACTTATTTAAAAAGGAAAACTATGAGACAAATTTTACTATGTGCTATTATTGTTGCATAATGGCTTGATCAAACCTAAAAATCGTTAATTGACATTACTTAAAATTGTGCTGAGATATTCTAAGTATTTGTAGCAGATTATCAATTTGTGCTTAATCTTTTGTTTATGCATATTCTGAGATAGTGTATATTTGATAGTTAATATAACCATTAAGTAATTTTAGTGTATCTGTGTTATATCTACCACCTCATATATTAGTATAGTATGTGCGAAATACATCAATTACTTAAAGTATATACACTCTCTATTTATTTTTCCTCTTTATTCATTACTATTATAAGAGATAATCAATATGAGAACGATTTAAATAAAAGGAAAATAAAATTTGACATCCTAACTTTGTAGTGAAACCCTTAATCACCCACACGCTGATCCTCATTACTCTTCACTCCCTCGGCCCTCTCACGACGCGTAAGTGCGCTGCAGTAGTCCGTGTCTCCCGACTTTCAGCGGCCATCTGTGCATTTTTGCTCTCCTGCAACCTCGAGTGGCGTCCTTTACCCACTAGCGGCCGTAAGCAATCCGCTATTCTCTCTATGTCTCCTTGGTGCTTCTTACTGTTCTGTTTGCCTTTACACTCGCCTGTCGCTTGCTACCTTAGCGCTCTTTTGTACATCTCGTCTTTGCTATCGTCTCGGGTCTTGTTTGGTGCCGCTGTACCAACCAACTAGATGGACTTCTGATGAGCCGCAGGAGAGCCTAGACCCTTTCTTGGCCAAATGGCTCTCGTCCTTCTCCTCAGTCTTTGAGGGTGTTCCGCCATACTTTCAAATGCTTCTTTCTCAATTTATTCGAGGTAGAATAAGGCCTGTTACACTAAAGACTCCGTAGAATACTGAGCGAATCAGTGAATGCAGAAGATGTGTCACCTAGTGCTTTGTTAACTATTACTGATTATATTTTTGGAACCCGTCTGACTAAACTGAACCTGATTAATTATGTTTGATATCTGAGTGGCGGATTGTGTATCCTACGAGTATTTATTTGTTCCTCCCAGCATGTCATTGCTAAACACTGTCCACCAAGCCTCTATTGATTGTGTGTCTACAGCCAGACTTGCTGTTTTTCTTATGGGGTTCCTTGTTGCCTTTATTTTCGTTTGTGTCTTTTGCTCTACCTCTATAAACTTAGTTTGCTCTTCTATGGAACCATGTGTTCTTTTAATCTATAAATTTGGGTGTTCAATTGCACCTAGAAAATGGGGAATGAACTGATCTTTCTCTGACACTGGCTGTCGTTCGTATGGGCAAGTCTGCCTTTCTACTGGTTAACTTTAATTGTATATGTGGTTTTTTTTGAGCACGGGTACTATAACTGTCATGATCCCTATAGGTTTTTTCGACCCCTCTTTTGTCAAGTTAACATTTACAATCAAGATACTTCCATGTCCAACTTAGATAGGATAGTATAAGGTTTTTTTTTTTTTAACCAGATCTTAATGTCTTTCATTACTTATTTATAATATTTAATATTAATTTATTACGATATCTTACATAGTATTGTCAGTATGTTTAGATTAAATATCAGGATATTTAATCAGTGAAATTTATCATTTGCTGCTTATCTTTGTTATTATTGCTATTTCTTAGAGAATAGGATATCAATGGTTATTTAGAAAATCATCCTATTTATATTGGTAGTTTTATATCGTTTAATATCTCCACTCTTATCACTATCATACAGCCAGGCCTGGCTAATATAATCTAACTAATTGAGTATATAAGTCACACTCTCCTTTTATTTTTTTATTCTTTCTACACGCTAACACTTTTATGTTGAATAATATAATTCTACTGCTTTTAATTTGTGTTATCTTAATTCTATAGTTGAAATTTTTATTGAGTACCAGAAATATTGTGCTTAAAGACTCAGATTTGTTACTCCCAAATTCATTATGATGTCACATAATGTTGGTTCAAATTGCATTTAGTTTGCACCCATTATACATCTTTATATTTAGTTGATGCTCTATCGGTGATCTCGTCACATGGATAAGATGCTCAGTCCATGCGACGTGGATGGGATGATATTATTGCCAAATGGCGTTGTTTTTGTATAGCAACCTAGGCAAAACATTCTCAATTTTCAGTATGAATTAACTAGTTGATCATCTTATCATGCAATTTTTACTTCTTAATGCTTAAGTGTTTATGCATCTGTCTACTGCTATTGGTATAAGAGGCTACTTATCCTACTCAAGTCATCTAACTATACTGTATATGTTCCTTTTCAAGGGTTAGTTAATACATAAATGCAATGTACCTCTTACTGAATGCAATCTAATACTGCTAATTCGTATACAATCGAGAGAGCGCGTGTATAACGGATCCTTTTTGGAATTTCTCCTTTTGCTTTAACGCCTGAAACTAGAGCCCTAACTTTGCTACATCCTGGAATAGAATTGTTTGTGTTGCGATCATTCTTCCTTGCCCCTCCATCAATGTGTTAAGACATGTCTCAGAGGATAACATAAAAGCTGCTAAGCAACGTGACAACCCACTCAAAAATAGCGTGTGTTATTTAAACTATGAAGAATTCCGAGTCCTCTACTGGACTATCCCCCTATATCAATGGTGACATAGATAAATCATCTGTCAAAATTAATGCCCTCTGCATGTACAAGTTACTCGTTATCAAATGAGGTGCAGCCGGTGATTATGTCCTACATCTGATTCAACACATAACTTCATACTATTTCTTTACTTCATCTCTCTCACTTTAGGCTACTTGTGCATATCTCCTATAATTAGAGAATAGATGCAGGTGATGTTTTTTTGGTCTGTCAGGTATAAAATGAATAGTGTAACGCGGTATCATCTTGTTTTGAGTTATAATATGGTGTTAGAAGATTATCATACCCCAAACCATTGCCTGGCATTATAAATTTAAGGTAGAAGGGGCAAACGAGACTAGACAGAAAAGATCTTAAGACCAGTAGTTTGGGTCGATTCTCTGATAATAGATAGAAAGAAAAGGATTTTGCTTATGTCGTGGTTCAACATATGGTGTAAGTAGACTAAGAGTCGCTGTACTGTCTACTTAGCTATATTTTGATGTGTAACATTGATATTTTTTATAGATCAGCCAAAGATAGTATCCCAGCTGCTTTTGTGATCTGCTACTCAGTCCGTTTGAGAATGTGAATTTAGAACCTATAGGATGCTAAAGTTATCATGAAGGCAAAGACTGCCCGATGCTCGAAGAATACTAGTTTAGGGATCGGAAATGTAGTTTGTTGTGGCAGTCAGTGAGAGGAATTTAGAACTGTGATGCTGATAAGAAATTTATGCTATTCCTGAGAAATCAACTTCCTCCAATGATAGAATTACTAATCGGAGGAAGTGTATGTGAATAGTCCCTCGTTTAAGTGGAAGCTCTGTCTTAATTTATTCAGATATTCAGCAGAATAACGCTATTGGAAGACGCTGAAACCTGGATTCTGATGACTCATAAGTTGTTCCACAATGCACTGATTTACATATATTGTTTTTTATCCGACGCGTACTGAGAGAAGAGTGAATTACTATTTCTGACTCACTTGTGCGTCATGGAGCTAAGCAAGATTGGGAATGCATTTCTTTAGAAAGGAGATATAAAGATTGCACAAACCTCAGACGTTAATGCACATGATATTTGCGCTTGTCCTTTACACTAGACTATGAAACACGGCGTAGGAGGCCAACTCCTGCAGACTAAAAAAAGTGTATTCGTCTGTATATTCTCGAGTTTTTTATGACGACGGGACTTGAACTGTCACAACAAATACTTCTTCTCGCTGGCGTAGTTCTGTGTGAGAAGTCAGGAAGCTGTTTTAAGTTCTAGGAATATTGAAGCGGCCATGCTTTTCTGTAGTATCTAACTTCTTGACATTTCAGGTGTTAAGTTTGAAATGAACTGCGATTTTCTATGAGATTTTCAGTCTTTACAATGTTTGGTGTCTTCAGTAGAACAGACTCAATTCATACCAGTTTGTTTGTTAGTGGACAATGTTGACATCCTATTTTTCATTCTAAAAGGACAAAGGGTTGCAAAAGGTTTATGTTCCAAACACATATTTACTGCGTATTTTTATCAAACACCAAATTCTGCAGCCTTTTTGGTCCATTCGAATGGGGGCCACCATAATGCAACGAAGCTGGGTGTTGCCGTAGTGTCTCGAATGAGCCATTGCAATGGTTAGATGGCATTGTTTTGTTGACCAATTCAAGACTGCACTGCGATCACATCTCTGCACCACCGTTTTATCTATAGATATTCTCAATCGGTTGTTTCCATGTATATTACCATTATAGGTAGTTTAATGTACTCTCTACTATTTATCATCTGTATGCATTACTATGTTTAGTTTGTGCGTGATGAACCAGAAAATTGAGGATTTGACGACCAAAGACGCTGTATTTGCTCACCTGTCGAATATTTGTGACATAGGCACTTTATGTGACTTTCGTACGATCAGTTTCTGTTTGTGTGTTTTGCGCACCTCGTGCTTTGCGAATCTGTATTTTCCTGGCGTTCTCAATTATTTATCCTCAATAACTATTGAGCTATCTCAAATCACCTGTTGATGTAAGAAGTTAAACTATGTCAGCGTGTAGACGAGCTATTGCCAAGAGTAATAGTGATGTGTGGTGAGCCATATAACGCGAGAGTCTGTGATCTAGCACCTAGTTGCATGGCTGAGTATGGGTAATCTTTTGTTGCCTCCCCACCGTTAGAGATTTTTCTTGTTTATGTATCATACCGATGAATCCGGTTAACAAGACCAAACTCACGTGTCCTTCGGTTGCTCTCATTCATTTTTTCTGCGACTATTAAGACTATCCATTTTATAATTTTTTCGAAGCCCATCCATCATGTAAGTGTTTGTTCTAAAGCGCTGCTCTATCCAGGTTATTATGGTCCATTAGTAGCATATTTTCCTTTGCCGTGGGAATGAATGGCTCGCGCGCGCAATAGTAGTTGTTTTGATAGGTGTGAGAGATATTGTATTGGTGTTATTTCAAAAACAATTAATAAGAATTGTCATTTATGTAATGTCCAGTATTATTAAGAAGCTAATAAATAGGAGAAAGAAATTGAGTTGAGAATTTATATAAAGCAAGATAGTACAGACAAACCTAGTTATAGTTAATCAATAATCGAGAAGAGCTAAACTATTTGATTTTGAGCAATTTGAGTCGAAGTGTAGTGTAATGATAGTGTTGAAATAAATGCATATAAAGTGAATAATCGTTAACATCAAAGAACCCGTATCGATTAAGTAAATAGTGTTTAACCTTTTGGCAGGAAGCATAGAGAAACGTGGAAGCAAGATAGTTCCTCTCTTCAGTTGATGAAATTATGGCCAAGTTTGCCAAAAATGACAAGAAAAAAACATCATTTGCCAACGTAACTAAACTAGAAGACATAATCCTTCCAAACATACAATAGGAATGCATTGAGAGATGGATTTATGCAAGAAACTAAAAGAATGTCAGACCCTCCAATCTATTATTCTTCATAAGTAATAAGGAAAGACTGCTCCTCTTGTTCTTTCGGCTTCCTTTGGGAGTTGATCTCTTGATTGATCGTCAGGTATGGTACGTCGTCATATATCTATGCTGGAAGGTTTTGTGCACTTTGTATAAGCAGCATTAACAGTTGTCCCGAGAGTTCGACGTGAAGGGTGCTGCTAAGAGCACTGTGAACGGATAACGCTTGATTCTATGTAGGAGGTAAACTTTCATAGCTATAAATGCCGGTTAGAGCATTAGAAATATAGTATATACCCGGCACTTGCAAAGGAGGGCAGATGGGCAAGAATAAATTGCTGCTCGGATATCTAGGAAAACTCAGATGCGAATTTGATGTGGTCGAGCGCCCTGTGGTTCGGGGTTTACCTTGGTTCCCATTATTAGGATCGAGTCGCAGTGATGCGGATAAGACTCTTCAGAGTCTTGATGAGTTGTGCCTACCAATCAGGCGTGCAACCCTAAGACATGTGGGCCCTTCGAAATAGTCGTATACTTCTCATCACTCCAAGCCACATGTATAGTAGTGTTGGCAGAAGGCTGAAGAGTGTTAAAGTAAGGGTGTTCATTATAGCACTCTAGCAAAAGAAGTGACACAGGTTACAGATTCTTAAGTCACCAATTGTTGCAGAGAGTGTATAAATTATGCTAGGTCAGCAGAATCGAGATTTATCTCTATGAGCTGCAGATGACATGACAGAGATGAACAATTTTAGAGACACGTTTTTGGATATGAATTAAATACTTATAAAGCAAGGTGATGAGTAGGTTAAGCAATAATGTTAAATGAGAGAAGTTCGTATGATATCTATAGTCAAATGAGCTCAAACGATGGATTTTTTAAGAGTTGTTTAATGACTATCTCAGGACGAAGATGTAACTGAGTATTAATATGTAGTAATTGGAGGGGTTGTCTCCTGTTAATGATCACTCGCGTCCTTTTTCTTTTATGCAACGGCGTTTGCATTGCGAAGTCTATATCCTAGTCCAAGCAAAGTTTCTGAGATTAATTGTGTGTAATACATTGGTTAAACTCGTTAATTTTGTGAATTTTATTAATATAAAATGTGTAGAAGCCCCATAATAGTTTTTTTATCTTACCAATTAAAGTGTGTAATTTTTAATAATGCTATGTGAAACTGGTCAATTTTTGGTCTTATCAATCTAGATAAGTGGTGGAGTTAATCCAATTAAATTTTAGTTAGCAAGCAAGTTTGAGCGAATTTTATCAGTGTGGAATATGGAGTGCGTAGCATGTGATTTCTTCATAGATTTTATAATTTTCCTTTTATATGTGATAGTTCATTAATCAATTTACGGTTTGTGAATCTAAATCATCGGTCTCTTTTTATAATGTTGTTTACAATTTCTTACTGAGTCACATTTATTTTATTAAACTCTCGAAGAAGAAAGAATATTAACTTACATGCATCAATATGATTAATATTAGAAGATTTTCAATTGTGCTAGGTTATCAAACTTTACCATTCAAATTTGCAATTTTGTGTTATGAGCTCAAGATATGGCCTCCTTTCTTAGTAATAGGCTTAATTCTCTCTAGGTTATTATGCCCAAAATGGTTTCTGTATTTCATCAAGACATATCCTGCTCAGTTATGACATGAAGGTAGTGTTAATTTGTTCATAGATTGTAGTTTCAATTAGATTTTTGTTATTAAGAGAAGATTGCTATATAAAAATGTATTATAGTTGACTTCTATAGTTTTTCGGATATGAGCGGTTTAATCTTTTCGTTTTCCCCAGTTAATAGTCTATCTATAAAATAGAAGGCTTGGGACACTGTGCGTAGACACTCCTTTTTAGCATTTAATATTCATACTGCCAATATAATTATCACATATTACCATTTAAGATAACGAATTATATAGTTATTGAACGTAGTCTTTTCATCTCCCAGATGACTTAGTATTATGTAAAATTGACAATATGTGGAGTTAGTGAGATGGTTGTCGGTGTCTGGTTATGTGCTTTTGTTTGTGTTTTTTCATATATGGTTTTATTAAAATATTCTCTCATCATAAAGTCTTATCCTTCTACTTTTGTAGTCGCCATTTAGAATTTATGATTGCATATCAAGACCACACTTTCTATGATGAGGTGCTTCTTGGTCTCTCGCATAGAGATAACTATCCACTCAGATGAGAGTTAAGGGGATATTTAATTGTATTTGGGTAACCTTATTTTGGACTGTTATTGGTCATTTGTTTTGGTTTTACATATAAGTATATCTGGTCACAAAAAGGACTTAGCATATATTTATACGTGTGCAGATGAAAAGCTAATTTAAGAGTAAAATTCGTTCGAAGCCAACTGAATTAAAGAGGTGAAAGAACTACGCCTGTTTTTGCAGGCAATATATTAACTTTCTAGACTTTCTCGAATTTGTTTCTCGATATTGGAGCCCTCTTTCAGAGTACATGATTGCAATAGTGAGGATACCTCTGGTTATGGACAGTAGTGAGATTATTACTATCGTTAGTTGATGGCGCCTCACTTGGTGAATTTCTCTTTCATCATTATTTTCTACTGCCTCTCATATTTTCTTTGTGGATATAGTTTTTGAGATGTCATTTAATACTCTCATTTCATAGTAGGGCTCATAGTGTGTATTTAGTTGCTAATGTTACTTGACATACTTGTCTATGGCACCTATTGTTTTTCTAGATTCAAAAAGCAAATCATGATAGAGAAAAAGACTGAGAACTGCCATGGACAGACCAGTGATTTCATGTGATAGCGTTCCTTTGCTTAAGAAATTGAGCGGGCATCTAGATAGCAAGAACTGCTTGAAGAGCTTATTTTCCTAATTATAATCTCTTTGGTTGTTTTTTCTAATTAGACGTGTCATCCTCAGATTTTTATAGTCTTATTTATTCTCATTATACTAGTTAGAATATTATGCTTGGCGACTTTAAATCATATTTATTGGAGGCAATTGCATGCACGATCTATCTTTTATCATGTTTTTATATCCTGATTTTATATGCCTATTTATATTTTATAATATGCATTGTTCTTCTCTACTCAGTCATCAAACGTTTTTGTCTTACAAGTTGTAGTCTCGTGTAGTGTTCTCCTAGCCTTCTTTAGTGAGTTGATCTTGAATTATGTTAACTTATGACAATTTTAATTTATAATAATATGTATTTGGAATATTAGGAGAGTTCACTAATGGACTGTGAATATTACATAGAATACATGAGACTATTACAAATGAAATGTTTCATAAAGTATTCTACTATTCCATTATTTAAATGTTAATTATAATGGACTAGGTGGACACGAGATGATTAGTCGTAAAGGTTATTTTTATGCATATGAGAAAACCGGAGATGTTCATATGAATGGTATTTAAAGGACGACATGAAACGTTAGTTGTTTTTGAACCGTCATACATCCTTCTCCATCTCACATCTTAGTCTACTAAAATAAGATTCTCTAATATCATTATAAATCTTTACTCTCAAAAAAATAGGTTTTTGGGTAGTCTAATAGTATGATATTGATGTCAATGGGATCATGTCATCAGATCCCACTCAAGTTAGTGGTTGTATCTCTAGTTATTAGTTTCATATTTTTTGATTTTAAGACCGCATGCCCTTGGTTGGGTTAACAACAGTGGCGTAGGCATCACTCCGGGAAAAGTAAGTTTTGATTTTTGATTAAGTGTTCTGATAACTAACCTTAGATGCGAGAACAGCAATAATTGTCACCATATGCGGTGAGCAAAGTTATCATCAAACTGCAAATAAGAAAAAAAACAATATGGCGAAAAAATATTTGGTAGAGATTGACTATCATCCATGCATTCTCGCATAGTGGTATGATTTACCTATATCTATGGTAGCTTGTGTTCTCAACGACGATATTCGTAGTGGTGGGTTCTTTTGTTTCAGAGTTTCGGTGATACTAGTGTTAGAATCATTAGAGTTAACAGAGTTAGATACTCTCGGCTGAATGTATCAATGCTCTTGTTAGAATATATTTGATCCCGAAAGTAAGTGCATATCAGTATTTATACAGTTTTGCTAAGTCATTTACTTATAACCGCGCACATTATAATGGTTACAGTGTTCCCTCGCAGTACCAAGCATTAATTGTTGGAGTAGTACCATACCAAAGTCTGCATTTTACATTGAACATGGAATTTATATCCAGTCTGGATGTCCTAGATGATCTACAAATGAGTGTGGGGTAGACTCCTGTCAATAGCGGTTTGTTTTAAAGTCTTGTTGAAATTGTATAAAGAAATGATAATTTCTACTTTATATAATCTTCATCATGTTTGTCAGATTTATATAGCAGATCTATTAGGGCATATAATTCATAGATATGATTAGTCTATTTAACTATAATTGAATATGATAGATTTGATACATGTGTTCAGGTTACAATGATCCGTGTTGCAAACCCGAGTTTTCAAGACATAGCTTTACGGGACTAAGGATTAAGATAGGTATGATATGCCTTAACGCTGCTTGTTTGTATTATGAACCTCATCCATTAAATCACCATCTCATGAATCCTTGAAGAACTGTGTTATTGTGATGGCTTCCATTAAATACCACATGGTATTGCCCGTAAACTATCCACATAGTTTATTTTATGTATTATATAGTAGCTATCCATGTCTTCCGTTTCGTTTTAAAACAAGTAAGTCATTTTTTATTGTACTGGTCATTAATGTTCCTTTAACTCTTTATAATATCCGACCTTTATGTTGATAATTCATAGTATAGGTATGAAAGATCATACTCTATACATATATTATGATCTTAACAATGGCTGTCAATTAATCATGCTCATCAATGGGCAAGACCTGTCACAACGATAGTCATCAACATCCCAATACCTTAAGCCTTTTATTGAATGGGTGTCCACATTTCAGCTGTTAACTATATAATGAACTCAATTTGCGCATAAGATTCTAGAATTCTTTACTGGATTTAATCAAATCAGGTACTCCGTCGGAATTTTGATTATTCCCCAAGAAGCGAAATTCTACTCTTCTTCTAAGAATTGAATTTTCTTATCTATCTTGTTTTATTAATGAGGTAAGGCCATACAAAATGGATCACCCATTTATTCGTCTGACTTCTTGTTCCTTTCTGCTGTTTAGTGCTCTTTTCCCAAGGCTTTTCTAGACTTTAATCATTCTAGAAAACATGACAATCTAGTTTAATGGATCAAAATCGATATTGAAGTAAAATTCTTACATGTGGACAAATGATCTTAATCTTTTTACGAAATTACTAAATACAACTGGTATCGAAATTGTCCATCAAACCACTATTGTTGTTGATAAATCAAAGAATAAATGAGGATGTACATTAAATAAAAATTGAGGGCCGTCAATTATTACTGACATTCTACATCATTTCATCTTTACAGAGGACCACCTGTAGCTATAACTCTTTGGGACATAAAAATCAAGGATTATTGGCAGCCAATGACCCATATACCAAGACAACTATCCGAAGCTTTCATGTAAGGCCAAGTATTCCTTCTTCCGATTCCAAACTATTTGTAACATAGCTAGTCATATAACTCTCATTAGACAGAACGATATCATTTATTCTGTAACCTCTATACACTAGTTAATCATTGACATCTCAACTTTTTTTCTTATCTCTAAGTTTCTCTGCAATCACACATTCACCATAGTTATCCAAATTACTTCTCTCTCATTCCTATACTTGAGAATCCCATTAAACTAGCACATCTTCATTTGCACAACCACCAAAAGAAATCATTAAAACCTCAACAAAAATCACATTCACCACTACCATTTGATGTTTGTTTACCAACTACTACAATTACGAATGAATGAATCCCATACAAACCTTTCAAGAATTCATATACAGTGCATCAACTAATGCGCATGTTGAAGCTGAAAATCTTGGAAAACTTGCCTGAACGGTATCACTTTCAAGAGCCGAATCTCGAAATTGCTCGAAATTGACTTCAAACAATGCTCGTTATGCAAATCATGCTTCAATATTAGGACCCTTTTCTCGAAACTGCAAAAGCAACAACTCTTGAAACTTGTCTTCAAATGGGACAGCAAGGAATGGATTAATCGAGAAGCAGTTTCTGGGAGTTGAAGTGGGCTGAGAGAAACAGCTTTGGAGAATCATGGTACCAGTGCAGAAGACAGTGTCTGTCAATTCTTGTACCTGTGCCTGTAAATGGTATACACATAAAATCATAATCAATGCGCTCACAAGATTTCTGCCTACTGCGAGCTCTTTCAAGAGTTCTTGCACTACTATATTCCAAATCTGCTTTGACAATTTCCTTTTATATACTTAGGGGTGTGTGCATAAATATTTCTAAAACTAATAACAAGATTTCTTACTTATTGTATTTATTTTTATGACTAATAATAAAATTTTAATATATAAAATATATTATATAGTACTTTTGTATATATATAAGTTTTGAGAATAAAATAAATAGTATATGTTATACATATGTATATATATAGAGTTAAATTCATTCTGGTCTCCTGTTATATGAAAAAATATAAAATATAAAAATTTAAATATAAAAAAACCACCTTATATTAAGAACAACGACCTACACAACAACCTTGGTCAATTGGTCTTCAATGTCGTTTTTTAATATTTTTTATATTATATCACAGGTGGTGGTGATAATGTATGTATTTTAAATTTTTTTCAAATTTCTTGGTTTAAACATATATCTTTCAATATCGTTTGTAATGGTAATCTCTTGAATTTTTCCCGTGTTATATATTGTTATAATTCACATATTATTAATATAGTATATTTTATGAGTTATCTCATCTTATCAGTCTCCATTTTTGCTTAATAATATGTTATTATATGTCTGTTTATTGGTTTGGAGAGGTTTATTTTAATTTTAGTGTTTTTTTGTCTGGATACCCAATTAGGTTATTTAATTGACTCCTAGTTATTATCCAATTTTGTTTATGGTGCGTGAATGAATAAATTAATAGAGATTGTTCTTGTTTTGTAGTTTAATTGGGTTATCTTTTAAATTTTTTCTGATCCTTCTAATTTTCTTGATTTTTTACTTTCTTTGTTAGTCCTAGATGTAAGAAAAATCCACATAAACCATTTGAAACATTTAATTATGTCTTTTATCTCTATTTCATTAAAATTCTGTTTTTGATTTGCCTAGTTTATTTAGTTTAGATATCCATTTGGTGGAGGGTTGTTATTTAATTTTGTAGTAAAAGTGTATTTTGTATATATATAGAGAAAAAATCAGAAAAAATATTGCATTTTCAACTTACATGCACATATGCATATAGGATATATATATATATATATATATATGACTTTGATAATAATTTGAGCAAAGACTGAACAAAAAAATTATCATATGCACGACTAAAACTTTCCAAGTTTTGTTTCGTAAAAGAGGATTTTTGAAATAAATGATTGGTACGTTTGATCTTGTTAATAAATAGTACTGATTTGATATTAAAAATAATATCTTTAATATTTATAGTAGAGTTGAGAGTTTCAGTGTGGAGTATATATATATATTTATGTTGCATTTTATGTATAAAAAGATTTTTTACACCTTCATAAATAATTTAATGTAAGGAGTTGAGTTTGTTGAAATGGATAAAAAAAACTTCAATTAACTATATGTCTGTTAAATGTTGATGAGGCATCAACACTTTATACTCTGTGGAGCGTGGTTTATATAGCATTCAAATGAATGAATTCATATCTATGAAAGTAGGCTTGCTCTACAATCATGAAACATGTGGATTTTGTTCAATAATTTTCTAAAATTTATCAAACTTGTCTTATAAATAGGACATCACGTAACACAAGAAAATTTGGCAAACTCATGTAATTTTAAACACGTTATATACTCTGGTAATGTAATGTGGTTGGATAAGATTGGTCCCCTGCCGTTTTGGTGAATGGTTATTTTCCGGCAATTTGAAAGCTATGATCCTTGGAGGTAGTTGGAGTTCGCTGCGAATGAAGGTATCTTTTAAGTATAAGATGATTTCCTAAATTTTTGTCGAGGTGATTGAGGAGAAGCCTACCCCTAGCTGGAGTATAGGCTTTTAAGGTTGGGGGTTACTTCCAACTGAAAGCACAACGTGTTCCCGTAGAGGCGATTGATCCTTATATGATTTAATGGGGTGTGCCCTTAGAAGTCCTATGTGGATGCCATCTAAAACATTCATAAACGCCACATGATATGGACATTTATTTTGACTAGGGATTGTAAAAGTCCTTAGCTTCTCAGTGTGACCTTCTTGAATACGAAATGCGCTATTTGTATTTTGGACTCTAGGACCTTTAGCATTGATTTTACAAATATTCTCAGGCATATGTTCTTGATCAGTACTTCATTTGATTAACTTTACGCAATTGAAGTTTTGCATGAGAATTATCGTAAGTCCTGGCTATCCTTAAATTTTGACATCCAGAGGTGAGCTATTTAATTGAGATAACAAACCTGTTTTTTTATGGGCATAATTGTCTAAAGTTATTATTTAGTTAGCTGTTTTCACAATTTTTATTATTCATAATTATGTGTTTAATACTTATCTTTCTAAAATAATTTTATTTAACCTGATGTTATATATATCTCAACCAAAACGCTTTTATTTATGCTTTATATTGAGAATTTGTGAATCGAGTTTCCATATATAATTTACCAAACAACTCACTTTATATTATCTATAATGAAAGATTTTAATTAATTATAATGTCATTTTAGTTAGATATGAAATCATATGCATTAATCATAGATTTGATAACAATATTGTCATTAATGAGCTCACCTCATAAAAAACAATTTTAAATGTATGATAGTAGATTGAAATTCTCTTCGGAACTTTCTAAGCAATTGAACTATCTTGTTATTAATATCCTTGCAATTATTATTCACTTCATATTCTCTAACTTCCTTTCAGGATTTCGATAAATTATTGAAGATAAAAAATTGATTCCTTTTTCTAGGTAACCAATTCAATGTCAAGTTTTTCCGAAGGACTCGTGTTATAAGTTCTTTATTCCATTCTCCTTTCTATTTGAATATTCCTTCTCAAATAGAGTCATTTTTCTATTATTCTATTCTAGGAGATAATACACTCTCCCATTCCTTTGGTGTATTATTTGTGATAATTTACATTTTGAAGTTACGCTTTTCAGTAATTATGATATTGATTAAATTATAAAATCATAATTTACCTTAAGATCTTAATCCTTAGATCTAATCAGAATAGGTTTCACACCAATTAATAAAAAACCATCTAAATTTATGATCTTAATAGAAACCAAACATGGTTAATGATCAGTCATGATTAGTGTACTCGTTGATGAATTTGAACTTCAAATCGCGACGTAATTGTAGTTGTCAAATAATATTTTTTTTGATCATTTAAAGGTCTGTCGTTTTATAAATTGGTATGTTTATTATTTACCTATCAATGCATTAAATTATAGCAGAATGTATAATGATATATTTTGATATAAAATAATGATGTTTAATTCCAACAATACTCATAGTATTAGTGCATTAAATGGGTAAATTGGATATTTTTTGTAATCTTGTTTTTTATTTTTTTTTGTGTTGTGGTGGTTATATTGAAAATTAAATTTGGGGGGTTGTGATGATTTTTTGATAATTTGGGAATAGAATGAGTCTTATTTTGTTAGTTATAAAAGCCAATACAGAGAGAATTGTTGTAGCTAATATATAAAATTTCATTAAACCACGAACACAGAGATCTAATGCATTGTTATGGTATTGACTAAATTTCATCCCAATCGGTTTAAATTAGAGATGAGTCGTAAACGTTAATACCCTTTTATACTGTATGTTAAATTATAATAAGGTTCCTGACTAAAGTCCTATCTAACCTCATATATTAACCTATCCAATAATATTAAAATTTAATAGAGTAATTAATTCATCTAAACTAGAACTCGAGTTATTATAGTATACTATAATTATATTGATAAATAAATAGCCATACATCACTCACATTTAAAAGAAGAGAATAAAGTGTGTATTTCTGACCTCTAATGTTTTATTCTTATTTATTTTTATTGCAAAATTGTTATTATCGAAAAAAATAAAAAATCATATAACATAAAATTGTTTTTAATAATTTATTGTTAATAAATCTTCTTGATGATATAATTGTTTTCATGAATGAAGTTTAGATAATAAAGATGATTTTATTGTTATATAATTTTTTATTTTAATTTTCTAACTTCACATCTTTTATGTAATATATAAAGATTTTTTTTTTTTATTAAATTTAAGATAAAGAAATAGTATAATTCAATCATAGAATTTACGATTCCCATCTAAATAAAAATATGTTACCCGAAGATATACCGTGCGTGACTTGCATCTTGACTATGATGAACTGATAATGTTGAATGCTTGTTGGTGAGCCTTAATATTTTACCCGCTTGTTTCCCACCTGTAACCTAGTCAACTCAAATTTTAGATATAAAGGAAGGAGAAGAAGAATAGGAGCCAACACATTAAGCGAGATGACACACCAACAACAGACAAGCAAATGTAAAAAAAAAAAGTGAAAAAGAAAATGTGTAAAGAAAGAAATCGGTCAAGCCCTATATGACCGCAGGGCGACAAGCAGATTATTGCCTAACAGAGTAAAAAATAAAAAAAATATGAAAAGTCCTATCAATAATACGAGACCATAACAGGTTGCACAGTCCACTCATCATTATCAATCTTGCGTGTGTGTATATTAGAGCACATTCTTCCTCCGCTTTTTTCTGATGTGTCCAACAGCAGCATTAGCAAAACTTCATATCATATATGTAAACAGAGACTGAGCACAGAAGATAGAATACTTTCCTTTATCTCATAATATTACTTAATTTATAAAAATTAAAAACATAATAGTAATATCTATTTATTAAAGAGTTATCACTATTTATAAATTATAAAGTTCTTTTCGTTCCTAATGAAATGATAATCGAAAAGTAATAAAATTATCGTGAGTTTGAATTATTTAATATCATATTTATTGATTATAATGTTTTTATTAAGGAGGTGAATTATTTTTTAGTTTTTTTAGTTTAGGATATTAAAATTTAGATATAGTCTGTCCATATAATAGATGTAGTCAATATTCATGTAGTATGTTTTATATATAGGTTTTATTGGATATGGTATTAAAGGTAGTAGATATTGTGATATTATTTAATATGGAATAATATTTTAGAAGAGTTATTTTAAATGTATATTTTTAGTATTGATTATGCACGATCGGCTTAATTACGATGAGTAGAGTGATGCATATGGGAGTGTAAATGTAGTTGGTTGTTTAGTAGTCGTTGTTTTGTATATATAGCAAATATAGGGTAGAAGATTTTAATTTTTTGAGAGTAGTATTTTTATATTAAATGATGACATTTATTACACCTTTTTGAGTTTATATTAGTGTATTATGTTACGAATAATAAGCTTCATAATTACTGTGTCTACCTTATATATAGGTATTTAAGTTATACCATTGATAGTAAGGTATCCGGGGTAATGAGTATATTAGTGTGGGATTACTTGTATGCTGTTTATGTGTACGTAATATTAAATATTAAATTATTGATTCAGAGATATTGATGCTATCTATGTAATTTATGGAAAATATTACAATTATTATTTTATTAATGTAAGTTAATTATTTAATAAAATATATTATTTAGGTTTTGATTTTAATATTGGATAATATATTTGTTTATATGACATATCACATGATGTATTAGGTCTAATTTATACTATCTGGAAACCTCAGAATTAAAATTCTGGTCCCCGGATCCCGCCCCACCTCGCTTTATTTGTGAACTGATGTCTATTGGTGATTTCGTAATTTCCTGGAGTGTTTCTGAGCATTAAGTCGGATTTGGTGTATACGTTAGTTCTTGCATGTGTCGCCGATCTCTTCTGCACTATAGACCATGGACCTCTCCTGCGCCTGTTACTCCCTTTGCCTTTGTTATTAAACAATATTTATTTTAATATTGTTATAGTATATTATAATATAGAAATGTGATGAGGTGAAATATGTATATTGATTATTATAGTTATGATATATTATATATTATATGTAATCCTAAATAATTTTTGGTATGTTACTACCCAGAGCGTATCGATAAAAGATATCAATTAAATAGAAATAGGATTAGCTTTATTATATTTTATTTTTTTTTTATTTTTTATTATTAAACTATAATCGTAATATTTTTTTCTTATCTGCTTGCATTTTAGATTTGTGATTATTTATTGATTTATTTTAAATTCTAGGAATTTACTGATTTATAGTTACATTATATTAAAAACAATTATGTAATGTAAGAGTTGCTATTGTTTATAATATTTTACAAGATTTGTTTGTTAACTATTAACTTTATTTTATTAGTGTAGTATTATAATTGATTTAATATTAATTAATTAATATTTATAATAAAGTAATGTTATTATTGTTGTTCAAATGTGTTTTGATTAGTTGGTCTTAATGATAAAAAAATAATAAAAATATTTTAATTTTGTTCGTTTGTATTAAATTATTTATTAAAAAAAATTGAATTAAGAATTGTTATATTCTCTCACTCAATTCATTATTTTGCGTGGTTGTGGTGTTGGAATGACTATGATATTATGTTCGTACACTATTATTTTTTTAGTAAAGTACAAATTTAATTATTCACCCTCTAAACTTATAAGTGTACTTTAAGACTATTTTATCTATTATGGCTCTTTTCATTATATTTTTTAATTAATAATTATTTCTTCTGTTTGATTTGTCATTTAATCTTATACTTAAAGTATCTTCTCTATTAAGATTAGCCTTTTTTTATTATACTTTATTCTATTCGTATATTTAATATTTTTTGTTCTATTGTATTGTCTATTCTATATATATTAGAATACACAGTTGATTATATTGTTCTGTAAATTTACTAATAATATAATCTTTATACTATGTTATTTTAAATTATTAAATTTTTTACTGATAAAATTATTTTCTTCTTTTCTTTCTTTCTTATGTTTAAAGTTATTTAACTATATTGATTTTCTACATTATTTCTACTTTGTTTGTATATTTAATTTGTTTTTATATTAGTTAATATTGAAATATTATGTATTTTATTGATTATTGTCACTGCTTGTGGGATCGGCTTTTGTGTGGCCTACTAATTTGTTTTGTGTGTATTATAAGATATATATTTGACTTACTAATTAGTAGTTTAGTAGTAAGAGTGATTATACCAAAGAAACTAAAAATTGAGATTTGGTGATAATTCTAT
Source organism: Sesamum angolense (assembly GCA_034509725.1). Taxonomy (NCBI): domain Eukaryota; kingdom Viridiplantae; phylum Streptophyta; class Magnoliopsida; order Lamiales; family Pedaliaceae; genus Sesamum; species Sesamum angolense. The sequence continues at coordinate 4,493,192 of JACGWL010000008.1, forward strand.
TACTGTATATAATTTTATATTTGGTGAGAAACTAAACTAAAGTATTCTATTAATGGAAGTATGTAATTGAAATATATAAAAATATATTTTACAGTGCATTTACTTATATCAACATCTATATAACTAATAATTCTTGTTGAAATATAGTATCGTTGAATACTAAAGTAGGTCATTTAAATACTTACGCTTTGGATTTTGCCTAAATTGTATTAGCTTAACATTTCTCCTTATTAATTAAGTGTTTTTCGAACCAAATAAAGTATGTCTGGCGCGGTGTTAGAATTCAAATACGGTGCTGTGTGTTGTATTACGTTTTTCATCAGTGTGCCATTGTCGCATTTTAAAATCATAACCGTCCAATATGATGCAGATTAAGCATATTTTTCTAGAATACATATATTTGATATTTGAGCTACGTTTAAAGTTATGGGATTCGTGAAGTCCTTTCTGGTATGCTGAGTCCCGGTGTCGTAACGAGAGTTTTTAAGGAAATATCTAATGATCATTTGCATTGGAAATTATGATCTTAAGGGATGAAGGCTTGTGTGCGGGGCGGTTTATGTATGTGAGGGGTGGCGGTGCCGCGGTGTTTTGGCAGTAGCGATTGGTGTCTTATGATTAGGTCGGGGTGTGTGTAATGAGATGTCCTGTTGTGTAAATTTAATGGTGGCAGCATGGGTGTCTCGGGGTCTGGTCGGTCCAACGTGGTACCTGAGCTGTTTTCACTTCATGTCCTATCGCATTATTTTGCGTTTGTGTCCGCGCGTCTTCTTACAGGGTGCTGCTGTTCTGTAAATGTACAGTTACGTTGATTCAATTTTTTGAAGGGAGAGCTTAATAAATGTTGGATAAGAATTTAAAATAATTGAAAATATTATGGTTTCCAATGAGTAAGTGAAGATTAGAAAAGGAGACCAAGCTGCCTCTTCAGGATCGATTTGTCCAGTCCAATTTCATTATTCCCTCCTCTCTGTTCTCTCTCTCTTCTTCTTTCTGTGTGCTGCGTTATTTCTTATTCCTGCTCTCGTCGGTAAGAAGTTTAGTCTCTCCTGTCAATATAGTTTCGTGTGGTAAATAGTGTCGCTCCTAGCTTGGCGTTCGCGTTCTTTCGGATCATGAAGCCTAGTCGGAGATTTCTCAGATTTGTGGAGACGGAGCTAGGTAATGGTCAGTTTGATATGACAAGTGAGGTCCGCTATAGTTGTGTCATTTATAAGATATTTTGAGTACTGCCGGAAGGCCGTCGGAATTAGTTCGTAGTCGAGTTCATTCTCGTATTTTGTTAGGTGTTTTTGTTAATATATTATCGACTTGGTGTTTGTTTGTTTAGCTGTTCATTCTCAATTATTGTTGACCTTGGATCATTGTAAGTTCTTTGCCGGTCAGTGATATTGTTCGCTAGGTTCTATATCTTTGGGAAAAATTTTAGTGGCTTTCCTCATTCTCTCTCGGGGGTTTTGTTTTTGTTTGAAATAAGGTTTGAATTTTTTAGTTTTTGAGCTTAAAAGAATGAAACTTTTTCGTGTATTGTTTCCAGGAGTGAAGTAACATTGTGTTGAATGTGTTATAAACGAGACTTTTGTGATGATTCTGTGTGATGTAGAGTCAAAGTTACGAATTGTGAGATATGTGGAAAATATCAATTGAATTTATAATTTGTTTTAAGTGTGTCCCCTTGTGTATAGATTTTTGGGATTGTGTGTGATGCATATTGGCGTTGAATCGTTATTTACTTGTCTCTTGTAACTGTTTCTAGATTGACTTTGGGGGTTTTTGTGTGTTATTATATTTTTTGTAATTCAATTGGAATTATAATTTCTGAGTTTTACGTCGATGGTTTGAGGTCTTGTTGTGGCGGGTGGGGGGGGATATTGTTTGTACATCCTAATATATAGTAATATGTTTGTGTCTGTATTTTGTGTATGATTAGTGGGTTATATATCTTGTTTGGGGTAGTTTTTGGTTGCAATGGTTTGATATCTTAGCAAGTTCCTGAACTTTTCTTACTGCCTAGAAAATTCTTGAGCTGTGTATATTTGATTTGAGTCTAGTCTTTTGTGGTTTCAATTTGAGTGCTTCTTGTTAAGATTGTTCATTATATAATGTTATATGTGATTGCTTATCGATTTAAAGAGTGTTATTTTTGGTAGTTTTGAAGGTCTCATTCGAGAAAGTTCCTGAACCTTACTGTAGAAAATCTAGCTGTGTACTTGATTGATCTAGTCTTGGGGGTTTCAATTTGAGTGCTTCTTTAATTGTCATTAAAAATTTTTGAATGATAAAAGAGTATAGTTGGAATGTATTCAATTGATGTTCTTTTGTTATTTCTTTGTAGGGTTTTGGTAGGTGAGGTTGAACTTAGAAATACTAATGCAGAAGATATAAGAACTTGTCAGGTTTTGTGCTGCATCAACTGCATTGATAAAAAAGGAAAATGTTGGAAGGTCCAAAATTTACAGGAATTATAGGCCTAAACAATAACCACGACAATTATGATTTCTCGCAAAATTTCTATCGCAAGCTCAATGAGGGGTCAAATATGTCAATCGATAGTTATGGGAGCTTGCAGATGAGTAATGGTGGAGGATCTGTTGCCATGTCGATGGACAACAGTAGTGTTGGATCTACTGATTCCCACACTCACATCTTGGGCCACCAGGGTCTGAAGCATGTCAATAACTATTCAGTTGCAGCCAGCGTCAATCACGGGAGAGTTTCTCAAGGGTTGAGTGATGACGCTCTGGCTCAAGCTCTGATGAACCCTAGATATCCTACGGAGGGACTTGGTAATTATGATGAGTGGACGATTGACTTGAGGAAGCTTAACATGGGGCCTGCTTTTGCTCAGGGGGCTTTTGGTAAGCTCTACAAAGGCACGTATAATGGTGAGGATGTTGCGATTAAGCTTTTGGAGAGGCCGGAGAATGACGTTGAGAGGGCACACTTGATGGAGCAGCAGTTTCAACAGGAGGTAATGATGTTGGCAAGGTTGAAACACCCTAATATTGTTCGCTTCATTGGTGCATGCCGGAAACCAATGGTCTGGTGTATTGTCACGGAATATGCTAAAGGGGGCTCTGTTCGCCAATTCTTGACAAAGCGTCAAAACCGTTCTGTCCCCCTGAAATTGGCTGTAAAGCAGGCCCTCGATGTGGCAAGAGGGATGGAATATGTCCATGGGTTAAATTTGATTCACCGAGACTTGAAGTCTGACAATCTCCTAATAGCTGCTGACAAGTCCATCAAGATTGCAGATTTTGGGGTAGCTCGTATTGAGGTGCAGACGGAAGGAATGACACCAGAAACAGGCACATACCGGTGGATGGCCCCGTAAGTTCCATTATTTTTTTTTCTTTTCGTGCTTTCTTATGTTTGATTATTATTTATTTGTTGCTAACGGATTTTATTTTTCTTTTAACTTATTGCTTTCCTGTGCATTTGGAGGCACTCTCTTTTTCTGTGGAACTTATAACTTAATTTTCTCTGTGTTGCCATCTCATTGTTCTTCTAAAAGCTTTACCTTTCTTCTAGTCCTTTAAGCCATTTCCGTTTCTATCCTTGATTTATACAATCATTTTATTGCTTCACATGCCTGGTCCACTATGGCTGGTAAGAATCTGTGAGCTGCATAGAATTGTACTCTGGAAATTTACTTCCCCCCCTGCCCACTTCTAACTTTCATGATTGCTTTCTAAATCTTCTTTTCTTGTAAAGGTCCAAGGATTGAGGAATGCGCCATATTTTTCTTGTATGACCTCTTGGTTCATTCATTTCTTGTTATAGAAGTCGGAGGAGCCCTGAGCAGTTTAAATGCAATACTGACAATTCGGCTTGTGTGAGATATTGGTGTGTTTTATAATCTTAAATAGTTGTCTTTAGTCTCTTCTTGATCGTAGAAGTAAGTCTGATCTTTATTTAATGCCCTCTAGATCTGCCAAATTAACCTGCATAATGACATCTACTAAATAACCATGTTTGTCTCCCCTTTTGCGGAGAGTTGTAGGTCATAGTTATGTGCTGAAAGATTAAAGCTTGGCTCTGCTAGTGCTGTTATGTCTATTATTTGGATCTCAGCCGCTGATTAGGAAAATCCTTCTCTAGATTTTTGCTACATTGATGATTGAGTTGCTTGGTGTAATTTTTCGTTTACTACTCTGTAGTTGGCTTTCTTCAGATTGTGGAGGAAGCAGATGTATTGATGGATGAGCTCCAAAAACTTTATTCTTTTTGGACTAACAGCATGGTGTTTGAGTGATATTAATCCTAATCTGATAGCCAGTTGTTATTGCAAAGCTTTTCTCAATACTTTGTTTCCATGTCTACACATAGCTTTAGGATGCCTCGTGTAAGACTCTCATAATGATAAGGTGTACTCAGGTGCATGTTGTTTCTGTAGGACTCTAATGTTTTAGCATATAGCTCACCAATGCAAATTATTAACTTCTGTGTCAGACAGACTTGGGCACTTGCTCAATTCCTAAAGATGAAAGATTATTTCAATAGGTTTCATGCCTAGTTTTCCGGTTTACAAGTAACTGATTGAATGGAAAGCAGAGAACCTCCTGTTATGTTGTTCACCTTCATGTCTCTGTTACCTGAACATTTATAGCCAATTGAATTTAGTAATTGTATCACACGCTTGCTGCATATGCTGGCTTCCAATTACACAGAAAGTGAACATTCCTTACTGTGTCCTTATATTAGTTACCTCACATTCATAATCACTAATAGGTTGATACTTGGAAATAGAATTACTTTGATGCCTATGTGCTAATTCTCCTCCATGCCAGCTACATCAGGATAGCTTTCATAGAAGTGACCTTTCATGCAACAGTTATTGGTCTCCTATTGAATTATCTTATGTTCTTTCACAATGTCAAGGACTCAAGGTCAGATGGCTGGTAAAGTACTCAGCTTTCTCATTTCATGGTGTAATAAATAATACTCGGTTTGACAAACACTTTAAATAGGATAATTTACAAGGATTTTGGATATATGATGAAGCGTCTTGGTGTGATCTGTCTAGAGACTTGAAAAGGTCATGACATGAATAGACCCAAAAGAGTAGATATTAAGGTTGGGAATGAACTTTATCTCCAGTTATCCTCATTTGACATGTATTGGGTTACTGGGTATTGCCTTAAAGTTGGAGTAAAAGTAGGGAGCAGAATAGGAACCCTAATTAGCTATTATCTTGAACTCCTAACCGGATTAAGATGCCACTACTGGGAAAAAGGCTCTAACATTTAGGAAGAAAGTGTTGATAGTTTAGGAAATGATTCTAGTGCAAATTGCATCCTGAAACTTAGGACCCGGGGTTGGTGGGATAGCAACAAGGTTCACAAATATGAAGTTTAGCTCCCTGCTATTAACATCCTGGAATAAGTTGTTTGGAACCATGCCTAGTAGAAGTAATGTGATACCATGGATGGACTTAGGGTGGCAGTTCTGATTTCTTTCTTCTGCTGCAACATTATTTGTTGTATATCTTGTGACCTGAAGCTGAAATGAAAATATAAAGGCTGGTTGGTAATAGTATCCAAAGATACTGTAAAGCAGGTAGTATGTGGTTGATGAACTTTATGATCAGACAGGAAATTTGGATATGAGCTGTTCCTAGTTGCCTATGGGATATGAAGTTCATAATCATGAACATAACTGACTTGATCCATCCAATAATTCTTTTAAGTCTTCTGCTTGCCATATTTACTCCTATTGTGGGTTGTCCAATATGTTGCTTCTGGGTGCTTATATTGATGTATTGTTGTGTGGCTGAAGTTTACGGCTGCTTAATGCATTCTTTATTTTCCTTTTAATTCCATAGCCTTGCAATCATAATAATGTATTTCTATATTCAACTCAGTTGCTGAGGATCTCTGAGCTCCAAACTCAAATTAATACCTGAAGTGTCCTCGGTGAAGTTTTACTCATAAAATTAATCATTTATTCCCCTTAGAGCTACTGTAAGGAAAATTTAGAGGATCTGTGTCGATTTAGGACTTCGATATACCAATTTTCACTAGAGATGTGGGCAGCTCAGTAAGTTCAATTATAAAACTTTGGTTAGAACAATCTAAAGGATATATAGAACTTGTGTCATAGGGGGGAGAAGTTCTCTGAGGGACCATAATTAGTAGTATATACAGAAAGTTTTCTTTATGCATCATACGCAGTTTACATTTGTTGCTCATAGGTTACTTTTACCTCTTGTTGCTACATAATTTCAATATATATAAATATAACTGACGTGCATTTTCAAGGAGTATGAAGCACACTTCCAGAAAATTCTTACTCTGTCTATTCCATACTGGAATAATTGATGCCTGATCTGCGCCTGTTATTAATATTGAGCTTGTGTGCTTTCATCTTTTTCCATCTCCACGGATCTCCTTGATGGTTCTCTAAGTCAACATAGTCATACCCGTCTTTAAGTCTGCGTACTTTAGGACAGTTATCTATTGATGATACGTAAAAACTGTGGTATAGATTGTGAAGCAGAATTTGTAGTTTGTCCATGATTGAGAGATATGGTTAATTTCATGTATTCTAAAACTGATGCAATTGGGAAGAAATTGAATGTACTATACTTTGAATATGCTAAATATTTGAGGTATAGGAAGATAATGCTGTTGAATAGGAAATGTTTGACTAAGAGCAGCAGGAAAGGCTTAGGTTTAAGCATGGTATCCTTAACTCTAATTTATAAGAATTTGATGCTAGAGAGGCAGTTAGGAACTGCGGAGTGAAGTTGTAAGTGAATGATGGTTTCAGCTTAGTAGATACCTGAGATTAAACCTAAAAGTTATTGTGTTAGCTGAGATATTTTCCAAGCATGTCTTTGGACTTGTGTCTTTGGAGAAGTTATCATAGCGTTGTTCGTCATTTTTTTCTCCAATTTTCTGCCTTTCATGATATTGAAAACATTTCATAAGATGTTGAAGTTAACAACTATCTGAGTTCTGAGACCTTGATTATGATGCAGCACAAATTACTGGTTCCTTGACTTACCATATAGGTGACTGTGATGGTCTAATATGGCATATATTAACTAGCAGTGTAATATTCAGCTCAACATATTAAGAAAACTAATGAAGTTGATGTTTTAAATGTAACTCTTTTTATAGCAGTGCAGCGATCTAGTTCCTTTATTTGAGGAAGTTTGTTGGGCAAGTGTTTGATGATATTGTCATCCGAACTGCTTGTTATCTTCTTTAGATAGTATGATCTGTCAAGTATTTTCTGTGGGTCGTATACTACAGTTGCATCTGGGTCAAAGGTCCGTAATGTGTAATAAGTGTTATTCTTTATAACTTGTCCATTGAACTTGGGGTGATGTTTTGCTGACGCTTAAATTGCCCACCTTTTACATGTCCAGACCACTGCTTTAGTGGTTCTGTTTAGATGATGAGCTTGTAACTTGCAGATGTAAGTTTGGGGTTTGTATATATTTAAGAAATTATTAGTGTGGTGCAACTACAAGCCCACACACTGATAGAGGCACCAGTGCTGAACAGTGAGCTTCTGATGTTTGAGTTGCTAAGCTAGTCAACGGCACATTGCGTTAAGTTGGTTAATTTTGTGGGACAATCTCCCACAAAGAGTTATATTCATTTAGAAGTGATTGTAACAGCAAGTATCTTAGTGTAAGCACTTTGGATATTGTTACGCAGCTGCAATATCAAATATTGATTTATATACACTTGTGAGGGTCCTATTGGTCACGCAAATAGTTAGGCTAAGAATGTCTGTTGGAGCTGTCCTCTGAATCTGAGCCATATTCATTGGAAGATTACTAAAGAATAAGTATATGTGCAGCTAAAGTTCAAAATCTTGATGATGATGGTTGTCTATGAGGAGTTCCGCCTTCCTGCATTGACTCTTCTTGTGCAGTTGTGAATCTTACTGTGCATTAACTGAATGGTTGGAACTCTATGTTTGGCATTCTCACCATGGTCATTATTCTTTTTAATATGCAAACTCCTTGTGTTGCCGTCTGAAGTGTCTCCATGCATACATGCGATACTTATAAATGCTTCGTGCTGTAACATTGCAGGGAAATGATCCAGCATAGGCCTTACACCCAGAAAGTTGATGTATATAGCTTTGGCATTGTACTGTGGGAGCTGATCACGGGGATGCTCCCATTCCAGAATATGACTGCTGTTCAGGCAGCGTTTGCTGTTGTCAACAAAGGTGTCCGGCCGACCATACCCAACGACTGTCTTCCTGCTCTCAGTCAGATCATGACGCTTTGCTGGGATCCGAATCCCGATGTTAGACCCTCGTTCAATGAGGTTGTCAGAATGCTGGAGGCGGCAGAGACTGAGATCATGACGACTGTCAGAAAGGCTCGTTTTCGTTGCTGCATGAGTCAACCAATGACTACAGAATGATTTAAGAAGAGTAAAGAATTGGGAAAAGGAGAAGTGATTTTGTGTCAGCTTTGTGTATGTATCAGGCTTAATTTCTTTCCTCAGATAGAAAAGGGGGAGAGAGTTGATGATAAAAATATGTGCTTGCCTTTTTCTTTCTTTTTTTCCAACTGTCTGGATTTAAGATACTGAATTTAGTGGTAATAGAGGAGATTCCATGTGTATTTATGCATTTTTCCTTGTGTTGTATCTAAATCTGCCCTTTTTAGTTCAGTATCTGTTCATCTACTATTACACGTTGAATTGGTTATGGGTTCAAGTCCCATCAACAAGTAGATATTGATCTACTTTAATCGTAACTTTTTGGTTCATTGAATAGTAGTTACTGCTCAGTTAGACATATTTGATATTAGTTATTTATAATGTAATTGTAATTAATTCACTTAAAAGAATCGGCCTAATTGAAAAAAAACAAAATAAAATTGAAGAATATGAGAAAGTGCTAAGGTTCTAGGGAGAATAAAATTGCATTAATTATGTCTGGCAAATTAACCACGGTTATGTACACCGACAATTACTTAAGGTTTTTTTTTAACCCCAAATATGCACGTTCCTAATGATTTTTGAATCTAACATCTCCACAATGAAATGTTGTGCTCCAAAATCATTGGGGTGTCCCCCAAAGGACACCGACCGCTACTTAATGTTGAATCCTTGGGCTTCTCTTTTATTCGTCGAAGCGCTAATAATATTGCACATATGTAAATATATAACATGTTTCTTAATTCCTCTCCATATTTCAATATCTTTAAGGTCAAAAAACATGTTACTTTTTGAACTATGACCCTTTTGAACTTTGTCATATAAATATTCTTTTATTTCAATTTATCATACTAATTACACGAATTTTGCAAGTTACCATCCAAATTTTTTCTAAATGGAATTTCTCACTGGAAAAATAGTCACATGCATGCAATGCATGATTATTTAGTTGTAATGTAAACATCGTAGGCGCAATTAATTGATATGATCAATTCGTACCAATTTATTTAGTTGGACCCCAAATAAATTAATGGGATGGATGGATTCAATTAATAGAGGTCAATGGCGTTGGAGTTCAATTAATTGTTAATCTAAGGTTTTTCAATTAAGCTTGAGGTCTAATCAACAAGTTGAAATCATGAATTCTAATCCCATTAAATATGTGAGTATCTGTCTTCACCTAATATGAGTTTATTGTAATTTATTTAATTATATTTTGCTATACTGATATATTGATCGATTTAATATATTTTTATTGACGTATTAATATAATCATTACTTAAAAAAAAACCCCAAGAAGATAGGTTTTATGGGTTTCAATATTTATTGAATTTGAAATTATGGTAGAAACCTTCAACGCCTGCAAAGTTTATTCGTTTTGCAAGTTAACCTTTTCATTCCGAAAATTTGAGATCCCATCAACAAATAAAATTTAACAGTTATTTCAAGAATAATTATATTTCAAGCATATATAATGAAGAGTAAAACGCCCAAGAAAAAAAAACCATTATATATATAAAGATTATGTCATTCATTTTAATTAAAAAAATATTATACACCTAATGTGTATATATATATATATATATATGTTAAACCATCCCCTCATCGTTTGGGTTTAAAACGTACGAGACCGGGCATTCATGCAGGGTCTTTGAATTTAAGGTAAATTACACGAGTTCTATTGAAGTTGGAAATAATTATGAATATTTCATCATTATTTAAAAAATTATCAAAATTCATAATACTTGATGAAATTATGTAATCAATGTAATGAGATTTGGGGTTGTCAATTTTTTTTTCTTATTGTATTTTTTTTTCTAAAAGAATTATAAAAAACCCAGACGAGTTGAATGGAAAAAATTCAAAAAAAAAAAAATTTTTATTCACTTAGTCCATAAAAAAATTCATAAAATTTTAAAAAATAAGTAAAATTATAATTCATAGATCAATTCATAAAAAAATATGAATGAAAACCTAACGAAAACTAATAGATTGCAAAAGTTGCTAGACCATCATTAAAATTATAATCGTATTGATAATTTTTAAATAATAATAAAAATATTTATAATTATATCAATTTTTACGAGAGCTCATAATTTCCTGAGATATGATATTTTCACATGTTAACTAATAACCACCGACAACTTATTGGCCTATAGGGCCATTCATTGATTGTTGTTGTTGACAACGTAAAAACAAGCAAGACAGGACATGCCAATGCGGCTGCCGTCGTGGAATATTTGCACCCACAAATATTTTAAATAGGGACGATCAAATAGCTCAACGATGATAATTTGTTCATACGGGATGAATTCGAGTTATAGGAATAATTGAAAAATTAACTTTAACCCTTCCTAAAAATAAAATTCTAAAAATAAACAAATTTAATTGCATTTTTACTCAAATTAGCCGTCATGGATGTACGAGAAGAAAATTTATTATTGGCTATGATTTTATAGGTTATATATGGATTAAAATCAAGGTAAATAATCATTATCAACTATGCTTAAACAAAAATTAGTGCAAAATTTAAATTATCCATCATGAGAATTATTTTTGTCATGCCAATAACAAATGTTTTTGCAATAATTTTTAGTCATGACAAATGGTTTAGCTACACTCGAAAAAATCATGATCAATAATCATCGCGTAGCCGTGATCAATGACTATTTACTATAATTATTTATTTTTAATCATGGTTAACCATGGTCTTTGTATGTATATAATAAATAATAAAATTGAGATCACAATTAATCGAATTTGGAGAACACAACCGTGTTCTTCAAATTCCGACCACATCTCATCAACTCACTACCACCGTTTAAGAGCCCATCTAATGGCGGTCATTTTACACTCTTACCCATCTCGGGTCAACCCACCATCGGCTACTTCTCGTCTTTCTCCCATCCGCAAAACCTTTGCCGCAACCCCCTTTCTTGTCCCCATTTTTTGCTGTTTTCCACCGATTTTTTTGTCAATGCACCACCATTATTTGAAAGCACATTCCACCCTCGCCTAACCCCACTCTGCCGCCGGTGAGATCTCTTTGTCCCTTTTCTTTTTGCTGTCGGCCACACGACCATATAAACTCTAAAACACGGTCGTGTTCTTTATATCTGGCCGTGAAAAATATGCCAAAACGGATATGGAGAACACAATCAGGCCGTATTCTCCAATTTTATTAGTTTTAATCTCAATTTTAAATCAAACCAAAATCATAATTCTAAAAGACTAGAAACTAAAATCATACCTCAAATTATTTAGGAATCAAAATCAATTAACTACACCAACTAAAAGTGTAATTTACCCTAGATATACCTTGACATTGACAGTTGTAAGAGATTTTGTATTGACATTTATATATACCTTAAAAGTGAGTGGGGAGTTGTGCTTCATATTTGTTAATAGCATTATTATTTGAACACTTCACACACACATCAGTAGTTGCTAGTCATGTATGTATTCTATTCATCAACACCTAATCAAACTTTAATTATAAGTATAATTGATAATTATATATACTAACTATCATCCAAAGAGATTGGGTACAATATTTTATATGAAACATGTTATCATGCCATCCATATGTTAAATACTTGAATCTGTTCTTTATCTAAAATTAAATTGATATATATATATATATATATATATATATATATATATATATATATATATATATATCGTTAAATTCCTTTTGACCTCTGTGATATGTAAAAATACTAAAAAGTCGGCTATGAAAATTTAAATATTAAAAATCACTCTTATGTTATAGACAACAACTCACACATGCCCCCTGGTCAACCTGGCCTCAGTGAATTTTTCGAGTATTTTTTTATATCACAGAGAATGTAATTGATATTTTATTTTTTTAGAAAATTTTTAAACATTCCCAATATCACATGGATATATATATATATATTTCATGCAGAGTATTGGCAGACACTATAGCTATTCAAACTTGACATGGATGGATCAAGATTCTTATTTATGACAGTGATATATACAATGTTTAATTAGTAAACTCTAATCACATTAAGCTAAATTAGACTTAGATAATAATTCATTCAGAAGCCAAAAATCCTAAAAAAAGTTGATTTATATTAGACATATATAGTTATTATAAGCTAAGAAATATTTATTTATTTTTTTGAAAAATATTATATTATATATGTAAAAAAAAAAAATTTCTCGAGGGTTAGACAGACCGCTACCAGTTTATTAATCCTTTAAAAAAATCTCCTTTTGGAATGCCCCGAAAAAGTAATAAATTTGGAAGTAAACAATTAATTTTGACATTATTTTTATTTTTATAGAACTTCGAGATCACAATATTTATTATGTTGGTATTCTTGAAAATAATTCTTTGGATGATACATTAATATCTGAGGGTTTGTTTAGTTCAAGTGAAAGGAAATGAGGAGTGAAAGGGCAAGGAGAAGAGAAAAGGTGAGGGGAAAGGGAAAAATAATAATTTTTCCCAAGTTGTTTGGTATGATTGAAATATGAGCAAATATAAAATATTTCTCTTTATTTAGTACGAAAAAATAAATTAAGAAGAAAACATTAATTTTTAATTCTTTCTCTTTATTTTGTACTAAAAAATAAACAAGTTAAATTCTACTAAAATAATTTTTAGTATATAAAATTTAAAATAAATCTTATTAATAAAAATATTCATCAAATAAGAATACGAATATTTTTTATTAATTAAAATATTATAAAAACAAAATTTTTCGCCAATTTTAGATGAAAATAAAATTAAATTTGTTAGGAGTTTTATATATATTCAATTTTACTTCTCCTTCATCTGTTCCCCTTACCGAACATCAGAAGTACACCCACATTTAGCCCCGATCAAACTTATTTACAGCACCAAAAGAAAAAAAGAAAAAGAAAAAGAAAAAGAAATATTTGAGGTGATAGGTCAACGAGCATAAGAATAATTAAAAAAATCATACTTGCACCATGTTTACTTAATTAAAGTTCACATTAATTATTATGATCATTAGCATGGCACTAATGACAAGATTAATTACAACTAAGCTTCTTAATTAACAAAAAGACAGTATTAGATTAGATCTAAGTACTTGTATAAAAATGGAGTGATGCATATGGCACATTAATCACAAATTTAATATAAGTAGACAACAATTAATGATGTCTTATATGTAATATTACTCTCCTCTCCTCTTCTCTTCTTTCTCTCTTAATTGAAGTATATTCGATTCTCGTGCATAATTTGAATTTTTATTTTATTTATTTAATTATTTTAAAAAAATAAACATATAAAAAATGAACGGTTGATTAAAAGCTAAAATTGGTGGAATAAAATTTTAAATACACTTTACACCCTTCAATTATATCACACGTCTCATTTATCCCCCCTAGATTAATAATTATAGCATTAACTCAATTAGATTAAAAATTTCAACAAAATTGTCCTTGTAGTATATATATATATATATAAATTCTAAAAAATATAATAAATTATAATTCATACTACAAAATAACTCGATCAATTCATCATAAAAATTGAACGAAAACTTATGATATGAATTTAAAATTAGACTAGTATTTATAATTTTCACAAACAACCATGAAGTATTCGTATGCCAAATTTTAGAAGTTGTGAAGATAATTTACCCCAGTAAATAAAATAAGTATAAATAAACAAAATTTAATCAATTGCACGTGGTCACTCGAAGAGTCAATTATTTTTTTTATTATAAAAAAAAAGAAAATTAACGGAAAAATACTTTTTTAAATAAATTAATTTTTTTATTACGAGTCGCGGTCTCAAACCGAGACTCGATATTTTTCATTTTTTATTTTTTAATTTTTCAGCATAAAAAGCATTTAATTTTTTTTTATTGGAGTCGCGGCTCAGAACCGTGACTCGGTCATTTTTTTTAAAAAAAAATTTATTATAACTAATTTTTCCGCACACTTATTAGTTTAAAAAAACACAAACAATAATTAATAATGAATAAATGAAATATTATAAATATTATTACAAATATTACAATAAAAAAGTAAATATTAAAAATGCCCCCCTGTCCCACAATTACGTCTGTGTCGTTGACGTCGAGGTCTTCTTATTTCTTCGTCCATATTTTGTATTGGCTCATTTTGTCCATCATTATCATCACCATCGGAATTAATATGCAACCCACTTGATGATGCTGCAGAACTGGACTCCACATTATCACGATATGTACTAAATGATGGAAAAGGAACTGGTGAAATGTTATATTCTGGAGCATATGGTTGGTTAATACCAAGACCAAGGTCAAGATCTATATGTGAAGAATAAGCTTCTGCATGGCTTGACATGTATGAAGTCGATTGAAACCAATCATCTTGTGACGGTTGAGGCACATAGTAATCCGGAGGCGATTGAGGCACGTAGTAATCTTGAGGCGTATATGCTGTTGAAGGACCAGCTATATCCACCCCAATATCATCACGTTCAACTGAACCAATAGACATTTGGCTAGAACTTCTCCTTTGTCTGTGGGATGTGGTGGGAGCAGTATCGGATGGTGTTGCAATTTGTTGTAGCTGATGTGTTATGGCTTCGTAGATAATTTGTACTTCGTGTTCAAGTTGGGCCACTAATTGGCGATACCCTTCAACATCTACTGGTTTAGATTGAAAAAGTGTTTGAAGAGTATTTACCTGTTGAGTCTGAAAAAATATAAAAATATAATGAATTTTAATAAAAATTATTGTTAAAAATGAAGTATATAAAATAAACATGTGATATTATGTAACATACCACAATCTGCAACACTGGTGCATCTCCAGGTTGATATCCGCTTTCCACACGTCTACCTATAGACGACGAAACGAAATGACGTGTTATGTTGTTATACCATTCTCAATATCCTCGATCTGTATCTCTTTTGTTGGAAATGGGTTGTCTTTGTATGACCGTGTCATATCGTCTTTGTCATCTAGTGATGTAGAGTATGTGCTGCAAAACTCAATCTGTGCCCGTACGATTGGAACGGGTGATCTTATGCAGGCTCATGTACCGAGTATCTGGCTGATCTGGAATATTTTGCATCATCCCAAATTGGCGAAGGACCCGTTCGGGATGATACATCTCCACTATTGCATAAAATATCAAGGGATATATTGATCTCCACAACTGGGGGTTAAAATTCCCTGCGTAAGCCATAATGACATTTGATTCCATGTCATAAGGCTGCTAGATAAACTGTAGTAAATAAAATAATGCAAGTTAATGTCATTTTATATGATCGAATATATGTAATTAAAGTCATGAATATAAGATACCTGATCATACTGCATCTCATCTAATATGTCTTTTATGACCCGGACAGTTGTTCGCACTGTTCGGGTGAAAGTGTGCTCACAGTTCCACATCGCACCATATGGTGCTCCTGGGAGCACACGGTTATTATCTATTTGGTGTGGGCCCATATGTACACGTGGAGCACCAAGTTTGGGACAAAGTTGAATGATGCGTGACCAGGCCCAAATCTGCAAAGATAAAATAAACTCTAGTTATTACCTAAAAAAAAATATTTCTCTATGAATTCAATAATTCAACTTACCTGTACCAACTGCAACGCGCCACCTATTGCAGCTTTGCCTTTTTCGCTGGCATTACATAATTCACGGTATAAAAATGCCAGGACAGCACTGCCCCAACTGTAGTTCCTGGCTGCTACTATATCCTCTAATTTTGCAAGATATAGCAGCGATACCAAGTTTCCTGATGAATCAGGACACATCGTTCCACCCAGCAGGAGCAATGCAACAGCACGCGCATACTGTACAACAGTAAGGTTTGGAGTGTCGGGAGTGATGTGAACACGTGATATATGAGATATGATGGCCTTAAATCTGAAGGCAGGCTTGATGTGGGAATGCTCTTCAAAACAAAAGAAGAGCTAATGGAAGCGGTGCAAGATCACTCCGTACGGCATGCACGTCGCGAGTATTATGTAACTGAGAGTTCAAGGACTAAGTGGAAAGTGCTCTGCAAGCACAGTACAGAAGGTATATATATATATATATATATATATATATATATATTATATATATATTTTTATAGGTCGCGTCTTACAAGCATACATCATTACTTAATTGATTCATTTTTTTTTTTTTTTTGTGGTAGAGCAGTGGTGTAGATGGGAGGTTCGAGGTGGTTACAAACCAAAAATTAGACGTTGGGAAATAACGCAGTATAAGAGGACACATACATGTGTTATGAATAATATGTCCCTCTCACACGATAATATAAACAGGGCTTATATTGCTTCCTTGCATTTAGGACACGTGAAATGCAACCCCTCCTATGGAATAAAACATGTCATTCAGAATGTGAAGGACCAAACAGGGTATGATGTACCATGCCTTTTACAGTTTGAAAAAGGCACGTGAAATTGTTTATGGCACGTGGGAGAGCTCTGTTCGAAAGCTACCTAAATATTTGGGAGCTATCCAAAAATATAATCCAGGAACTATTGTTGAATGGAAACACAAAGCCTTCTACCAGTTAACTGGTTCTTATGTGCTGGGATATGTCTTCTGGGCTTTCAAACCATGTATTGATGAGTTCCAGTTTTGTCAAAAGATTATTAGTGTAGATGGCACCTATTTATACACAAAATATAAGCACAAACTGTTGATTGCAGCTGCCATGGATGAGAATCAACAGGTACTGCCTCTCGCATTTGCAATAGTCGATGAAAAAACTTATCCATCTTGGAAGTGATTTCTTCAACAATTGAGTCGACATGTTATAAGAGGGCGACGTGGGATTTGCCTTATTTCTGACTGTCATGGCGGACTCATTAAAGCAGTTCGTGAAGGTCCGGACTTTGTGTCACCACATGGAGTGCACCGGTATTGCTTACGACATGTGTGTTCCAATTTTAATAGTAATTTTAAAAATGTGGTATTTAAGGATCTTTGTTGGCAAGCTGTCTCAGAATATCAATTAAGAAAGTTCAACCGCATTATGGAAGAGATAAAGAAGCAACAGGTCAGAGCGTTTGCATACTTAGACCAGATTAATAAGGAAAAATTGACAGCTTCTCATGATGGTGGATGGCGATGCAGTATTTTGACGACCAACATGTCAGAATGCATTAATGGAGTTCTGAAGGGGGCTTGCCGCCTGCCGGTAAGTGCACTAGTTGAAATTACTTTAGAACGTACTTTCCATTATTTTTGCGTGCGGGCGATTAAGGGTCATAAAATGTTACAAAACAACCAACTGTGGACGGATTTCGCATGCAAGATGTTCATATCTTGGCAACAAAAAGCTGTTGAGCATACGGTCACGAAATACAGTCACTCTCAACAGTCCGCGTCGGTCGTTACCAGACGCCAGAATGGACATGGGATGAACACCCATGTTGTCAAAATTGCCAACCGAGAATGCTCATGTGGCAAGTGGAATCAATTTGGCATCCCTTGTTCTCACGCTCAAAAAGTATGCGGTGCATATAATATTACTGCTGCATCAATGATTTAGGATTATTATGATCTGATGGCTTACAACAACATCTATTCTAAGCATTTTGAACCTATGCAGTCGGAAGATTATTGGGATGACCTAAATTTTCAGTTGGTCCACGACCCTACTATCCGTATTTCCACACGTCCTGGTCGAAATCAAACAACACGTATTCATAATGAGATGGATTGACGGCAAACGCGAGCAAGGCAAGAAGCCCAACAACAAGGAGATTCTTCAATACAAGAAAATATGTCAGAGGAGGATTATTGATAATACTTGTATTTTTTAATTAATACAATTTTTTAACATTCTAATTTATTGTGATTATTTAAATTTATAATAATATAATTTATATAATATAATTAATATGTAAAATATAAATTATAACATAAATTTATATAATTTAAATACGTTAAATATAAATTATTACATTAAATATAATTAATATATAAATATAATTTAAAAAAAAAAACGAGTCGCGGACTGAAACCGCGACTCGGTGTCGCGGATCGGAACCGCGACTCGATCCACGACTCGAATTTAAAAAAAAAATGGCAAACCGCGACTCGTAATAAAAAAATTAATTTATTTACAAAAATATTTTTTTTGTTAATTTTCTTTTTTTTTTATAATAAAAAAATAATTGAGTCCTCACTCGAATGCTTCAAAGTAGCAATTTTTATAATAATATATGATAGCCGGCCAAACAACAATTTTTGCTAAAAACTTTAATATATATATAGAAATTAAGTCAAAAGTGCATGTGGAAACAGCCCCTCATCTTTGACTAATCAATTAGTGTATTTTTTTTTTATATATATTAATGAATGATGTGATATATATATATATAGATATAGTTGAAACGACTTAATTAAATACCAAGAATGAGATTAAATTAATTAAGCTACAAATGTTGGTAGGTATATATACACACAAATATTGGTGAAATTAAATTACAGTGGTAGGTGTAGAGCCACATGGTTGCCCAACTCCCGTATATCAATTGCCTTTGCAAATACGTATTTCAAGCACTCATCAATTTATTGTTATTATTTTTTTTAGAGGATTCATAAATTTATTATAGAAATAATAAAAAAGCATATTATTATTTTACAATGTTAATTTTAAATTATTTTAATTAAGTTGTTATAAACAGCTTTCTACCAACATATGCAGTTTATTAATAAAATTGTAAGTGTATAAACTGTAATTTTTAAATATTTTAACTTTTATTTTTAAGTATTGTCAATTTTCACTATTGATTGATTTACTATATTTTGTGCAATTATTTCCACTATAAATAAGAATTATTATTATATAAAGAAAATGAATAAGCGGAGTAAAGCAGCAGAAAATAAAAAAGAGGGGCGAACGACGGAAATAGTCAGAAAAGACAAAAGAGATAAGGGCAGGAAATTTCTTTGTCACGACACGTTCAAACATGGAAGGCTATACTGGACTAGGTTGAATTTGAGGGTGTTGTGACTTAGGTGGCTTTCTACTGAATCTGTTCTATATTTTCAATTAATTAAATCCCAAATATGTTACACTAGAAAAAAAAAATTATTGTTTGTAATATTAATAATAATAACTAAGAATTATGATAAATCATTATTATATATTAATTATGTTTAAATAAAATTGATGTAAAAAACTAATTTTTTCATTATGAAAAAATTATTTGCCACATCTAAGAGTCATGGTTAAAATATTTGCTATGACAAATGTTTTAGTCACATTCACAGAAATTACGACTGTCGTCAATGATAATTTGTTACAACTATTTGTTATTAATTATAAAATAACCATAATTAAATATTATATTTCTTATAATGTAACGTGATTTATATTTTATTTTTTATTTGAATTAAAGAATTGGAGGGACGATCAGCATATCAACCTCTTTATAAGATGCGTAGGGGAGGAGATTCATAACATGAAAAGTAACATAGAGATACTATAAGGAGTGTAATATTTTTGAAAATAAATGTAATCCTCGGACTCGAAACCGTTACAAAAAAAATTAATTTTTCGTTATTTTATAAATATCCACAAATTAAAAATCATAATAAATCAAACTATTAAGCAAGATCAAATAAAATCAATGCTAAAATTGATGTTTTTTTACCACGATTAATCTATATTTTTCATAATTTTTAGCTTTTAATTAAATATTTTGACCATACTTCCAAAAATAACATCTACTGATCATTATAGAACTGTGATTAAATTATATTCCTTATAATTTTGTTTTTACTTTTAACGATGACAATTTTTTCTTTTCTTTTTTCTTTTTTTTTTTTTAAGGGGTTAACGATGACAAATAACAATAGCAAAAAATCATATTTCATTTAAGAACCTGATGTAGACACATGCTTTATCATACATGATCAGGGCTTGAATTCAAGGGAGGTAAAAAGGACACAATCACTAATCCGATTATTCAGACAGGAAATTTGATTATTATAGAAATGAAAGAAGGGAAACAATAACAAGACCGCAAAAAAAGAGGTTGACAGCAGAGTTAAGCTGTTGTCCTGTGGCTATCTGCTGCCCGTATACTACTACATACGACTGGCATGGCTGAGGTACTTGTACAAATTTGTTTAATTGTGGGGATGAAGGCGAACAGGCAGTCCCTTTGCTGGAATCGGCATCGGGTTGACGACAATCTTCTCATCCGGAATCATTTTCTCCCACCGGAATCTCTTCACAAGATGGTGCATGAAAACCAGGATTTCCAGTCTTGCATACTCTTTCCCGGGGCACATTCTCGGCCCCCCGCCGAATGGCACAAATGAGTATGGAGCTGGTCCCGACCCCTCGAACCTCGACGGGTCGAATTTCTCCGGCTCCCGGAAGAATTCTGGATTTCTGTGTGTTGAATTTGCGCTCCAATAGATCTGCAAGCAACCATACTATTAGTTAAATAATTCTCGAAACGCTAGCTAGCTAACAGCTAACATGACTCATGTGCTGTGTCGAGTTATTTTGACTTTTGGATCGATGGATCTGGATTTGAAATCCTTAATAACAAATCATTCGACTGTAATTTTGAATTATATTATGTTGAATATTGATGTGTTTCAAATTTTTTGGGTTCGGAGTCATTTAAAATTCTTTCTCTAAATTCGTTTATCAAAGGTAATTAGTTATACCTTCCAGCCCTTGGGGATGGAGAAACCATTGTACATGAAATCAGAGAGGGCTTCTCTGAAAGCGCCCTGGAGAGGTGGGGCAAGTCTTAGCACTTCACAGGCCACATTCCATGAATATTTCATCTTCTGAATGTCATCCCAGTTCAACAGTTCACCTGGTTTCTTTGAGTTTGCAATTTCCATTTGCTCTGCACACATCCACACAAAACATTTTCAACTTCATATGGTAAAGAAATTGCTGAAAGTGAGATATAATGTGATTGGGCCCCGGGATCCTTCTTTTTTTTTTTTTTTGGGGGGGGGGGGGGGGGGGTGTAATAATTAGAGGAGAAATGAAGAAATGTTGAGTGGACATGGGGCTTACCCTTGTAGACTCCTTCGTAGATTTCAGGCAGCTCGGCGAGATACTTGACGATAAAGGTGCAGGCAGAGCTAGCAGTGTCATGTCCTCCAATAAGCAAGCCCAAAATCTTGTCAGCAATGTCCAATTCATGCATGAATTTCCCGTTTTCATCGCTAGTCAGAAGCATGTGTGACAAAATATCCTGTGTCGGCGTTGCCTTCCCCTCAGCCAGGTCGATTTTCCGTTGCTTGATGATGGAAACGAGCTCTTTCCTGATGAAGTTTGATGCCTTTATCGCCTTGTAAAAAGGGGTCCCGGGCAAATCTATGGGGATTGAGATCAAACCAGAGGCTAAAAGATTGAATGGCTCAGCGAATTTGTTCACATGATCAGGATCCTCAACGCTGATGAAAAGCCGACAGGCGAGCCAGAAGGTGTAGTTCTTGGCCAGCGGGAAGACCACGATTTCGTCCTTGTTTTCCCATCCGTCGGCAAAGTGTCTCCGGGCTATATGGTCCATTATCCCGACGTAGCGCTGGAGGGCTTCGGGTTTCAGGAAATTGGGAAGCATTTTCCTCATTTTTATGGCTTCCTCCTTGGAAGAAGTCTGAGTGGAGGAAGGGAAGACTTTGTCGACGGAACTCGGCCACCATGCCTGGACAAGCTTGTTCTCGTTGGAGAACAGGAACTTGTTGCCACTGGCGCCGCAGAAAACTACGGCCTTCTCCCCGAGAAGGTGCGTCCTGAAAACGCTGGACGAGTACTTGGCGATGCGGTCGAATATGAACTTCTCAGGGTGACCCTTCCAGCCGGTGGAGAGGAATTCCAGGCTCTCCCCGAGAACGGGCCATCCGGTTCTGCCTGGCGGGAGGGTGCCGCCGGAGGCGGATTTGTTCTTGTAGAAGAGGAAGTGCAGGGAAACGGAAACCAGGAGGATGAACAGGGAGAGGAGAGAGACATAGAACAGCTCCATGTCTATCTAACTAGTGATGATCTTTCAAAGTCTGAGGAAGAATGAAATGGTTTTTGTCTGAGATGTACATAAATCAAGTATGAACTAGTGCATATATATAGAAATCATAGGGAAAGAGGGTGGTAACCACGTCAAGATTCGGAATTTTAGGCCCCGGAGGGGGTGGGGTGGGGGGTGGGGGTGTTGGAAGTCAATTTGGGATGGCTTATAAATTAGTAGATTAAGTTGAAATGGGAGTAAATTATTACAAAGAAGTTCTAATTTGGCTGGCTTTCAGTGCGTGGGCAATAAAGAATTCAGACAATGCCCATGACGCGAGCACCCCATTGCTCAGTCGTTGCATTTGGAAGTGGTCATGAAACTACGTACCTATCTATATACATGTGTGAAAATACATGTTTTGGTGTACTTTTGAAATCTGTGCATGATATAATACTATATGATTGAGGCAATTTGGGAGCTGGAAAGCCGTAGTATATGGACCATAGGGGTGATCAAATTATAGGGTTTTGTGATATATTTAAGAATCACTGATTCGGACAGAAGGGATCCATCTTTTTTTTAATAATTTACCGTAAGCAGAAATACATCAATATTAAAAAGGAATCATTATACTCTTTTTTTTTTTTTTATTATGTGGTTTGCAAAATTACATTTAGTAATATTTTTGAAATTTATTTTCGTCTTATAAATAAATTTATTTTTGAGTTAAAATTCACTAAATTTGCTTATATCAACAAAAAAACTGAATGAAGATTGATATACCATTGATTGATTTAAAACCGATTTATTGCATGTCAAATAATTTTTTCTGACTAAATTACCATTGTAACGGTGAAGATATACCTCATCAATAGACTACCGCATGAATACGTATGTGGGTAATTTGGTTATAAAAATATTCATTTAACCTGCTATAAGTCAATCGGGGATAAATATAGATTTTACTTCTGAATTTTTTTAATGTCAACAAATTCGGTGAATTTTGACTAACAGAGAGATTTATTTGTTAGACAAAAAGCAAACCTCAGCGGTGCTAGATGTAATTTTTTTAAACTATAGGGGGTTTATATATAATTACACCAAACCTTGGAGTGTAACTATCCCTATTAAAATTGATGTGTCTTGTAACTCGATTGTTGTCTCATTGTATGAAGTATTGTCCGCTTTAGTTGTATACGAATCTCACGAGGCTTCGATAAGGAAAGAAGATATGAGGCTCATTGTCTGCAACCAATATAAAATATTTATCCACGTAAGATACATCATCACCAATTAAAAAAGAATAAAATAAATGGAGAGACAACCAATTTTGCAATATTTTGAGTTTGGTTAAGTATATATATTTTTTGCAGAAAGTGATGTATGGGACCGACCATGAGTCAACTCTATTACAGGGTTTGGAACAGTATCATCACTCTCACTTTATTCAAACCAGAAGACGTCAGAGTTACTGCATTCTTTTCAACACTGCTAATATGTGGGCGGGTTCGGTCAAGCACTCCATTTCTGGTTTTTCTTTTAAATACTTTTGTTTTTGGTGGAATAAATTTGTATTTAGCATTATTCAATTTAATAATTTTTTATTGATTGATTAATCTTTTGAAAACGATGAATTTAAATACGAGTTTGACCAATGATCTCTTGCCTGAGTGGTAAGATTGAGGTTTCAAGTCATACGCGTTTAGTCTAATTTTCATAGTAGTGTGTGTATCTTGTTTTTTTGTTTGATTTGGAGTTGTTGGTTGATATGAAAATATTATTGTACTGCGTACTGAATATTGTAGGCAGAATTATACTTTTAATTCCATAAAATAGGGAGTTCAACACTTTTTTAGTCTTCTGCTTTACATAATTTTCAAAATGGTCCAAAATTTTGAAAAATCGACACATTTAGTGCACGATTTATGAAATTTTTAGAATGGTCTCAAAATTGAAAAAAATTGACACATTTAGCTATCTGCTTTACGGGATTTATCATACTAGATGTGTTGATTTTTTTTTTTCAATTTTGGGATCATTTTAAAAATCTCGTAGAGCATATGACTAAATATATTGAGTTATTATAATCTTATGATTATTTTGAAAATTTTATAAAGCAGGTGATTAAAAAATGTTGGATCGCCTGTCTTAAGGGAATAAATGTATAATTTGGTCGAATGTTGAAATAAAATATATATTGTTTTAGAGTTCAAACTTGTTTTAAAGTATATAATGTATATAAAGTATATATTGTTCAAAATACAAGGATGACACGCATAAATCGAGAAATGATCCAAATTTTTAAATTTAAAAAAAAAAAAAAAAAAAAAAAAAAAAAACATTTGTCCCTATGGTGATAGGAATTGTTTGGTACGATTTTATGTTGGGCAAAATTGCACAAAATCCTTAGTGTCAGGGATGACAATGATTTCGGATTAAATCTGTATTCAAATTGGACTCATTTGATATAGATTCTGAAGTCATAATTGGATTTGGAACATGTCTTAGGTCTTTTTTTTTTTTTTTCTTTTTTGAATAGTTTATTTATATATTTTGCATTTAGTTTTTTATATAAATATATGAAAGATATGTGTAGATTTAATTTATATTTACATATAATATATAAAATTAATATTTTATAAAATAAAATAATAATATAAATAGTTTAGAGACGTTTTGATGTATATAAGTACCACATATTTTAAACATTTTAATAATTTAAAACATAAACATGCCCTTATAAGTAACACATATTTTAAAGATTTTGATAATTAAAAATTAACCTTTCAATAATATTATTATTGCATATTTATAAAATTACGATAGCATTATCTTTTACAAAAATATTTTTCTTAATATTTTAAAAATGTTACATCTGGTTCAAGTTCTTGACAGGTTGGGTTTCGAATTTTGGGACAAACTCGACCCGTTGCCATTAAAAACTAAAGGATCACATGTGATGCAGCGTCTGAAGCAATTGGTGCTCCATTGTACAATGTATTGTATGTTCTAATTTTATATAGGCATCATAATTTTTATCTTGAGAAGACGCTTCATTAAGGAGAGAATGCGTTGAGGTTTACAAACCGCATGTAATGTCCGAAAATTATTGTATATAAGTATGGAACTAATTGTTAAGAATTTAAAAAATTTAAAGTAATTGATAAATAAGTTATAGGTTGAATTTGAATATATTAAAAGTGCAAGGAACTAAATTGGGGTCAAATTATCTAAATTGAGTTTTAGGGATTAAATTGTAATTTTTAATTATTTCATTGTTAATGTTTAATAAGCAAGTTAATTGTTTCCAGCAGGTAGTGATTTGTACAAAGGAAATGACACTAAATTAAAATTCTTTTATTACATGATGATCTATATGCTTATTTTTACTGGTATTTCACTGGAAATGAATAAGTATTTTAGATACAATTATATAACAATATATAAATTAAAATGGATAGTGTGGATATCAATCACGCGAACACAAATCGACTACCACAAATCTAACGGATAGTCCGAGTTCTATGAATTTTGCTCTACCTATTGTTGCCAAGTCGAATACCACAAATCTAACGGGAGTATGATATAACTTTTTTTCAGTATGATGCGTCCAAAAATTTTAGAAATGTGCGTGACATGGCAGCCTAGCTATCTGCTAAGTCATCTTATTGTATTGGACTTTCTCTAGACCCGCTAGGTTAGTCCAAATATAAATATCATGGTCTTGTTACATTGCTCATGACTCGCCAGGGTCAAGCTTGATGGGTTGATTAGTGAGAGGCCATTTTTCTGGTTTTGGGTACAAAAAATAGTCGAGAGGATATCAATATATATATATATATATATATATATATATATATGTTTTTTTTTAATTTTCCTTTTGGATATAAGGGGATTCTTTGTAGTTTTAGCACAAACACACATATGTATGTATAAGCTTGGAATATTTCATTTCAGCATATGTTTTTAGTGATTAATTTTTTTGGTCACTTCCCGACGATAAAATGAATTGGACACCTGACACTAAAAAAAAAAAAAAATTCAAATTTATCATGAAAGATAATTTTAAGGGCATCCTCCAAATCATACTCTGTGTGCTATCAGTTTGATGTAATTTTTTTTTTTTTAATTATAAGAAAAATTGAGTGACGTCGGCTGCTCCCATCACTACATGGGTCAAGACATGTTGTTAGGATTATAAATCACTTATAGAGGTATTTAACATAACGTACACATCAAATAGACGACAATACCAGTTTATAGGTCTTTCGTACAACCTAAATAACAAACGGATCTCATATTATAAAATTAGATCTCGCGAACAGATCTAACCTTCTCGCCGGTTCAATGATTATTCATTCGTTAGGAGAAAGCAGCTAAAAAAATCACCGTCTCTTGTACAACATTTACACTCTGAATCCTCTAAATTATTTGGTGGTTCTCCACTAGTCAGCTAATAGTATTTTGAAGTGTAGGATTTTATGTATTTTTATATGACTAAGGGAATGTAATAATTGATTGTTACTTGAGTTTGAGAAAATTCTTGTCAGGACGGAGTTTGGTCGAACCAAACTAATCACAAAGTAAGTGTATTATACTTGTTATGTAATTGATAAATTTTCTTGAACTGTACATCAATCACACATGTGTATTGCATTTACTATATAATTATTTTAAGTTTGATGGAATCGGATCCAAAGTAGAATTTTCCGTTGAGTTTGTGGGCTCCCCATTTATTTGGAATTACAAAAATTTATAATTTACTACAAATTCTCTTTTTAACTCAATCATCAACTTGGTCAATATTCATCACTTCGGCAGAGGAATTATACCGGGGCCAATTATTTTTTTATTATAAAAAAAAAGAAAAATAACGGAAAAAAAATATTTTTTTTAATAAATTAACGTTTTTGTTACGAGTCGCGGTCTCAAACCGCGACTCGATATTTTTAATTATTTTTTTTAATTTTTAAGTGATAAATTTTTTTTTTATTGGAGTCGCGGCTCAGAACCGCGACTCTGTGTCGCGGATAGACTCGGTCATTTTTATAAAAAAAATTATTATAACTAATTTTTCCGCAAATCAATTTAAAAAAACACAAATAATAATTAATAATGAATAAATAAAATATTATAAATATTATTACAAATATTACAATAAAAAGTAAATATTAAAAATGTCCCCCTGTCCCACAATTACGTCTGTGTCGTTGACGTCGAGGTCTTCTTGTTTCTTCGCCCATATTTTGTATTGGCTCATTTTGTCCATCATTATCATCACCACCGGAATTAATATGCAACCCACTTGATGATGATGCAGAACTAGACTCCACATTATCACGATATGCACTAAATGATGGAAATGGAACTGGTGAAATGTTATATTCTGGTGCATATGGTTGGTTAATACCAAGGCCAAGGTCAATATCTACATGTGAAGAATAAGCTTCTGCATGGCTTGGCATGTATGAAGTCGATTGAAACCAATCATCTTGTGACGGTTGAGGCACATAGTAATCCTGATGCGGTTGAGGCACGTAGTAATCTTGAGGCGAATATGCTGTTGAAGGACCAATTATATCCACCCCAATATCACCACGTTCAACTGAACCAATAGACATTTGGCTAGAACTTCTCCTTTGTCTGTGGGATGTGGTGGGAGCAGTATCGGATGGTGTTGCAGTTTGTTATGGCTGCTGTGTTATGGCTTCAGCGATAATTTGTACTTCGTGTTCAAGTTGGGCCACTAATTGGCGATACCCTTCAACATCTACTGGTTTAGATTGAAAAAATATTTTAAGAGTATTTACCTGTTGAGACTGAAAAAATATAAAAATATAATGAATTTTAATAAAAATTATTGTTAAAAATGAACTATATAAAATAAACATGTGATATTATGTAACATACCACAATCTGCAACACTGGTGCATCTCCAGGTTGGTATTCGCTTTCCACACGTCTATCAGTAGACGACGAAACGAAATGACGTGTTATGTTGTTGTACCATTCCCAATATCCTCGATCTGTATCTCTTCTGTTGAAAATGGGTTGTCTTTGTATGACCGTGGCATATCGTCTTTGCCATCTAGTGATGTGTAGTATGTGCTGCAAAACCCAATCTGTGCCCGTACGATTGGAACGGGTGATCTTATGCAGGCTCATGTCCCGAGTATCTGGCTTTAATCTGGAATATTTGCATCATCCCAATTGGCGAATGACCCGTTCGGGATGATGCATCTCCAAAACTATGTGCATAGAAAAAAATAATCAGGAACATATTGATCTACAGCTGAAAAAAAGGGGTAAATTTCCTGCGTAAGCATCCATAACCCAGACATGTGTGTTTCAATGATCATACAAAGAGGCCAGTAGTACATAGCATGTTAATAAAATCTAAAGAGAAAAATGCAAGATTAATATCATATTTAACAATTGAATCGATATATTAATTTATTAAAGTCATAGAAACTTACTTATAATAGAAATCACCTTGGAAATAGATCATATTGCAATTTCATCTAATATATCTCTAAGACTCCGAGGACAGATTGTTAAACGTCTCTCCGAACTTCTGACCGCCGGAACTTTTCCCAGGTGGAGAATAGTGTTCCTTATCACACATAGGTTTGCTCATTGCAGCGGCATAAATATTTGGCTGATAGAGTGATCCAAATGAGAAATGCAACAACACATAGTATTAATTGGTATACGAGTTAAGGACTTTGCTTGCGTGAATAAAACGTGCCAAAATAGCCCGAAATAAAATGTACACAGTTGGTCTGGAAATCTGACGTGGAACTAGCTCACCAAGTGCTGTCCCAGATAGTCTTAACAATAACAGTTGCACGGTTAAATTTGCTAAGTGAAATAATAACTACAAATTCGGGACAAGAAGAGATTGGAAAGTGGTATACAGCAAACTTTCCTTATATGAGAGAACCCAGGGTGCCAAATCTAGATCGAGACCCGAAATTAAAAATAACATCAGAGACTCTCCTGAGAAGTTTGTACAGTATAACCTGGACAACCAAAAAGAAGTATTAGATTCTTTTCTCGATTATCAAAATTCAACAGTATGTTTAAGGCTTATAAATCCTCTAAGTGAAATAATGACTTAGTACCATATCAGTAAGTATGAGGTCAAGCAAACGCTGTCTCTAACATAATATATGCAAGCGTTGCTCATATTCGCATTAGCCGAAGATAATTACATAAATTACTTATATCAGAATCACACGAAAGGTGGACCCTAATAGAAAATGGGCTCATGTACAACAGCACATAGACAGTGCATGGTAATGCTATTGGAAATTAACATGACTACAGTCACCAAAGCTAGATTAGTGTAAGATTCCTAGAGCTCTTTCTGCTAATCTAATCATCGAGTCCTGTCAAATAGCCGAAATAAAATTCGCTTAACTCCTTTGCTCTAAGAACGGTATCATTGTCCAGTGAAGCTAGCTTTAACACATAACAGTGCATGGTGAAATAACTCGAGCGTTATACCTGTGAAATGTAAATTACCTAGAGAACATATAGTAAAGTTGAGTTTCACAGCACAACTTTAGCCTCACTAGATAAAGACCGTTGCAAAATAGCCACCGAAATAATGACTGTCTCCGATACAGTCCTGACCAGCAGCCTATACTGTGTACCCAGACGATAGCTCTTAACACATAAAACTGCATGGTAAATTTGAAGGTGATAAATGTAGCGGACTACAGGATTCTGTTAAGATAGGTGAAGCAAGTAGCTTATGTCTAGAACTAAAACGTGCCAAAATGTGGACCTCCTGATGAGAATATATAGAAATCGTACGCTTTCATACAGCAAGCTCTGAACCAGATAAACCTTGACCCAGAGGTTCTATACTTAACGACATTAACCAAGCTGTCTATCTGTGATGTGTCGAACATCACATTAGATATATGCAGTGACACCTACAATATTACTGTGTTACAGCATAGGTCATAGAATCCACACCTTTCTACTAAAAATAGCGTGTGTTTCGTGTTACAATGGAGTCGAACAATTTAAAAACCTGTCTCCAGAATAGCTCCGACTGGAAGAACTTTTGACTCCAGAGGGCTCATGGCGTTATGGGTAGTCCCACATACGTAGAGGTACTTGACCCCATTTTGTGTAAATTTAAGCTATAGTGAATATATAGTGAGCACTTACTCTGTCCGACAAACGATACGATGGAAAGAGTGCATAGCTTTCTTTCAGTGAAATCGCGCACCGTTCTCTGACAATTAAATAAGTGCAGTGTTAACTGAAAATAAGGACATCAATATATGTGGTACTATGTCTCTTTACCGAACCGTTCAGACCTCATAAGGAGACGTTCCATATAAAGGTCCCTCTATTTAAGACATACTTGCATAGTAGTGTTGATAATGATCACCTCGAAGTGGATTGAGGAGGTCTTGTTCAAATAGGTATAAGTTTTTCAGTTAAAAGTGATATGTGATAAGGTCGGCAACGTTTTTCTCTATACTAACATGCCAGAGCTCTGTCCAAATAGTTCACTTCACGAGTAACTCAATAATCAAGCATATCCTAGTAGTGTTGGATTGAATATAATTGGAATGACTACTCACAGAAGGGTTCTAGCATCTCGGTACTTGTGAACATAACACTGCTACACTTCGTAACATTACTTAGTCCTCAAGTTGAATTTTTAATAAGATACTAAACAATAGTAAGAAGATAAGGTGTAGACAAAAATAACTACTCTCTAATCTGAAACCTACATGTGCAAAATAGTTACGAATACAAAAAACAGACCAGAATGATTACCTCAGCAAATCCTGGTATCGAACTATAGATCACAACTAACGAACACGAAATAATAGCGTCTTAAGTAAGTGAAATGACGATGTTGATGGTAATGGTGAATGGTGAATGGTGATGACCAGTGAGGTAAATATTATGACAATAAGAGTAAATTATAATTATAAGCTGAGAATTATAGAAAAGATAAGTGTTTAATATAATGGACTCAAAAAATTATTCTCTCTAAAACTGTTGTATGATATGCTCGAGCATATCATATGATGACCAAAAGTCACTGAATGCAGAATCTAATCCTATGACCTTAAATGCTAGCCATCATTGAGACTCCAGAGGAAGCCTCATTATACAACAAGGAGTCTATATAAGTCAACAACAATACTGATATCAGATATTGCATGGGTACTACCTTTACTAGATGATAGGTATGGGAATACACTCAACAAAATTATAAGATAGGTAAGCAAACTTTCCTCTATAAAACCGTGCAAAAATGCCCGAAAAGTAAGTAACTGTTCTCTGGTTACTTTTACAATAACCTCAGATTGCACGGAACTAGTAAATTTATCCATCTTGGAAGTCGGTTTCTTTCCTCCAACAAATATGGATAGGCTCGACTATTGATCATCATTACAAGTGATGAGGTAGGACGTATCTGGTAGAAGGTGAAAATGATGTCACTACTAATTCATATTGTCTAGGAAACCATCAGGTGGTACAGGCACTACATTTATATGCAGTATCTTATAAGAGCCTCCCGGACTGTGTGTGTTCCCCACATTGAGCAAATAGGTGCACGGTATTGCTACCCGGAAAATTAGATATGTTCACAATATGTTTCTAACCCGAGATTTTACTTTAGACCGGAAAAATCGTTGGTTTATCATCCAAGGGAATCTTTTTGATCGACTAGCTGGCCTCAGATATAATCAAATATATAGGAAATGTGGCTATCAGAGCGGTACAATATTGATGGAGAGATGAGAAATTAAAATGAAAGTCCAACAAAAGATTAGGTAAGATAGGTAATGATCAAACGCTTTGTGTTCTATTGACAACACTACTTGCCAAAAATATAGACCAGATTAATATCCGCGAGAAAACTGTATGGATCAGAGACTATTCATCTAATGGTCGAACTTGACGGAGTGAAGGGGTAGCGTCCCTTAAATGCACCAGTGCATGGTAAAGTTTTTAAGTGAATATTTTAGTAAATCGAATCAACAATTATAATGTCAGAGATATGTAGCATCACTTTTAATTGCTGAATAAAAGTTTTGAAAGGGCTCGCCGCCTGCGGTAAGTGCACTATGTTGAAATTACTTTGTAGAACGTACTGCCCATTATTTTCGCGTGCGGCGATTAAGGTCATAAAATGTTACAAAACAACCAACTGTGGACGGATTTCGCATGCAAGATGTTCATATCTTGGCAACAAAAAGCTGTTGAGCACACGGTCACGAAATACAGTCACGCTCAACAGTCCGCGTCGGTCGTTACCAGGCGCCAGAATGGACATGGGATGAACACCCATGTTGTCAAAATTGCCAACCGAGAATGCTCATGCGGCAAGTGGAATCAATTTGGCATCCCTTGTTCTCACGCTCAAAAAGTATGTGGTGCATACAATATTAGTGCTGCATCAATGGGTTAAGGATTATTATGATCTGATGGCTTACAACAACACCTATTCTAAGCATTTTGAACCTGTGCAGTCCGAAGATTATTGGGATGACCCAAATTTTCAGTTGGTCCACGACCCTACTATCCGTACTTCCACACGTCCTAGTCGAAATCAAACAACACGCATTCATAATGAGATGGATTGGCGGCAAATGCGAGCAAGGCAAGAAGCTCAACAACAAGAAGATTCTTCAATACAAGAAAATATGTCAGAGGATGATTGTTGATAATACTTGTATTTTTTAATTAATGCAATTTTTTAACATTACAATTTTTGTGATTATTTAAATTTGTAATATTGCAATTTATATAAATATAATTAATACGTAAAATATAATTATAACATAAATTATATAATTTAAATACGTTAAATATAATTATTAAATTAAATAGAATAATATAAATATAATTTAAAAAAAACGAGTCGCGGTTTCAATCCGCGACTCGGATTAAAAAAAATTTAAAAAACTCCGAGTCGCGGTTTGAAACCGCTACTCGGCAAAAAAAAAAAAAAATTATCGAGTCTCGTAACAAAAACGTTAATTTATTAAAAAAATATTTTTTCCGTTATTTTTCTTTTTTTTTTATAATAAAAAAATAATTAAGTCAATTATACCGTCCCCTCCTAAAAATCTGACAAGTGTTTTGACATATCATTTTCATGAATAGTCACAATTTAATGTTACACAAAGTTAGGGTCATTCCATGGAGCTGGAGATCATGGACTAATTAGAAATACTCAATTTGTCTGTATTTATAATTTTTATTTTTCTTAAAACCAAATTTTCAAATTAAGATTTATCTTAATAAAATGAAAATTATTTTTGTAAAATTATTGCCTCAATTAATTAAAAATAATCATTTCAGACCACAATTTTCGACCATTGTATTTGACTTTAAAAACCTACTATATTCTAAAGTTTCGAATCAAGTCAACATAGATATAAGCAAACGGGGTAGAAGCAATACCCGAGAAAACAAAATACAATTTTAGTCCATTATATGACTATATGTTTAATTCTGTTTGATTTGAAAATTGTACTGAAAATTATAATTTAAAAAAATGATATATAGTTTAAATTTTACAGGAAAAATTAAATTGATTGAAAATTATCACATGTCTTGCAAGTGAACCAGCGAGGTTTTTAAAATTTTCTGCCTACTTTTATTGAACTTACACGAGTAATGAAAAAAATATATTTTTGGTTCTATCACTATACGAAATAAATATCATTTTACACATTTTTTTTTTTTTGTAAAATAATGGATTGTTGCTAATTTACGTTTAGTAGCTAAGCTAATTTAGTAAGAAAAATATTTATTTGATAATTAATTCGTAACTGATTTTAGTATCGAACTTTTTTAGTAACGAAAAATATTTGTTAGTAAAATTTTGGGGGTCACTTTTCAATTTTTTTGCCAAGGTCATTTACAAAGTTTTCCAATAATAAAATTCCTTTGGACTAAATGTGCTAATTTCTTAAGTTATATTTGGACTAAATGTGCTAATTTCTTTAATGATAATCCTCGATTGTAAATTCAAAATCAAAGAGGGCGGAAAGTGCTACCCCTAATTTCTTCCATAACTTATTAATTTAATTTTTTTCCACCAAGAAAACTAGTTATGCCGAAGCTCAAATATTATGATATAATATTATGGGTTTGAATTATATGATGAATTGATTGTTGAGGTTGTTTTTGCACCGGGAACTAATAGAGATAGATGTTTGATTGTGAATTCGAATTCTATAAAATATAGATAATTAGTCTACTTTTAATAGTAGTATATTTATGTTGTTTTATTGTCTGTTTCAAAATTATTGGTTGATATAAAGATATTATTTTATTACATACTAAATATCGCAATAACATATTAATTACTTTAGAAATATATATAAAGGGATAATTACACTCTCCTCCCCGATGTTTGGTGTAATTACACGTAGACTTCCTGTAGTTTGAAAAATTACATCTAGCACTCTTGAGGTTGTTTTCATCTTACAAATAAGTCCATTCGCTAGTCAAAATTCACTAAATTAACTGATATTAACAAAAAAAATAAAAAAATATATATTAACCCTTAATTGGCTTATTACTGATTTATTGTAGGCCGAATAAATTTTTTATAATCAAATTACCCTCATACGTCTTTACGCGTTAATGTATCTAAGGACGTACACCTTCACCGTTTTAAGGATAATTTAGTCCGAAAAATGTATTTAGCATGCAATAAGTCGGTAATAAGTCAATCAAGGGTTAATATAGATTTTTTTCTAATTTTTTGTTGATATCAGTCAATTTGGTGAATTTTGACTAACGGATGGACTTATTTGTTAGATGTAGGCAAATCTTAAAGGTACTAGGTGTAATTTTCCAAAACACGTGAAATTTATGTGTAATTATACCGAATCGCAAGAAAGATGAGTGTAATTATCCCCCATATATATATATATATATATATGTATCAATCTATTTTAAAACAGTGGTAGACGTTGCCCCCATCATTAAGACAAATAATAATAAAAAAAAAAAAGGGCAGAATCGTGAAGTTCTTTTATTTTATTTATCATGTCCAATGTCTTTGTTCTCGCTTGTCGCTACTATAATTATAGATTTGGAGTTTTTCGTGCAGTTTTTTTTCAATGTTTTTAGTTTATATTAAATATTTAAACTATCGAATAACTATTATTATAATAGATTAATACCAATATAGTGATGAAATTTAAAATCATGATCTCATTTTTATGGAATTTCAACTTCGCCGACTGAGCTAAACTTCATTGACTACTTATATCAATATTTTAATAAATTGAATAATATGTTGATTCAATCAATACATCAATACAATAAAAATCATGAATGAAATTATAATAAATTAATAAAAATGCTAAAAATATATAAACGTTGGATGACTTTAATCTTATTTGTGGAAACATTAATCTTAACTATGAAATTAAAAAACATGATTTGCGTAGGATGACAATCTAAGCGTATTGGCGAATTCCGGAACTTAGAAATTGGACCCGGGGCATTAACTTCACAACTATATTTCTTTATGAATTCCACGTAATTTTGCTACATCAATCACTCACCAATTAATGGTGAGAGCAACTGATATGTACTGTCCACACAATTTTCTTTTTTTCTTTTTTTATAATCGCATCGTGATCTCAATTATGAGAATTATAATAATTTATATATTAATTATGAATATTATTTAATCAATTATAATTATTATTAATATGAAATTTGAAATAATTACGAATACCCTCGTTATTTGCAAAGTTACCAATACTCTCATGACTTTAACGGTCATTTAACAATTAGCTTAATTCATTAGGTTTCCATCCATTTTTTGTTGTGAATTGACCAAAATGCCATTGTGGGATTAAAAATTATAATTATATTTATTTTTACAATTTTCTGATTTTTTATAGACTAAGTGGATATTTTTTTTTATAATTTTTAAAGTTTTCTATCCACCCCGTTTGATTTTTTTTTATAAATTTTTATTTTTTTAATAAATAAAAGAAATATTGTAAGGGCAAAATTGATAATTTTATATTTCTATCCAAAAATTACATAATTTCATCAAATATTAAAAAATATTTATAATTTTTTAAATTAAAAAAATATTTTATAATTATATCAAACTTTAAAAAAAGTCATGCACCGTAATTTATTCTAAAATAAAATAAGAATCCACCCAATTTGATTGAGACAAGGTATGGACAAGACAGGGGTTGATGCATGGTAATAATTCTGGTTTCCCTGATGAAGACTGTGAGCAGCCTATTAGCTAACAATAAACCATGGAATCCCATTTGAAGTTTGTTAAAAAATGTAGATGATTTCAATGAAGTATCGTCATGTTAGAAGGCTGTACTAATTTCAAAAATCTTAACAGATGTGCAAAATACCCTAAGTTGTCCCAGACCTAAAGTCCGAGAAAAGAATATAAAAAACATTTATATATAGGGTTAATTATATTTTTTCGAATTTCCTCTCAAAATATCGAATTATATATTTTTCTCAAAAAAAAAAAAATCACTTATATTCCTTCTTGAAATGCTTCGATTAGGGTCTCCTGACAGTATCGCTAAATTAAATTTGGTACTATATGTTTCAGACTCGTCGATTTGGTACCTTAAGTTTTTTAAAATAATCACTTGTCGTCTCCACGGAAAAATTTGGTACTATATTTCTTTTGTTACTTATAATATTTTCATGAAAAGTACAAATAAGTTATGACTTGGTACCTTTTGCATAGTTCAAGTAATTTTTATTTTTCAATTTTCATTATTCGTGAAAAAATTTGCTTAGTGAAAGCATATTTTCAATTACATAGAAGTTCCCATTTTTCAACAATTTATATATTATTTGTATAGTTGAAAAAATTAATTAAGAAAAAATTGACAAATAATTACTTGAAAATATATTATACTATCTTATGAAAAGAATTACAGG
The DNA here is from genome assembly GCA_034509725.1 of Sesamum angolense. Classification (NCBI taxonomy): domain Eukaryota; kingdom Viridiplantae; phylum Streptophyta; class Magnoliopsida; order Lamiales; family Pedaliaceae; genus Sesamum; species Sesamum angolense. The sequence continues at coordinate 4,530,510 of JACGWL010000008.1, forward strand.
TTTAAAGTTTTATACAATTACAAATAATGAAACAAATATAATAAGCTTTTAAAAGTTTTGACGAAAGAATTTCCGACAATTCTATATCAAAAGAATTTAAAGTTCATTTCATCCATATATGACTTGACTCTATCAATTCCCCGCATAGCCTATCAATAATCCAAGCGAAGCACAGGAATGCTCGATCGTGTATGGAGTACACCAATGAAAAAAAAAATAAATTGTTTTTTCTTTCATCCACAGCTATAATTCTTGAATAATATTTTATATAAATTATATTATTTTAACTTTGTATATATTACAGTTATCCCCATGTCAGTATAAAAATTATTAGGAGAATGTTGAATAGAGATAAAATGAAAAGTTTAAGTATTTGTTTTGCGAACGCCAGCATTTACGTCCACTTGTAAATGAAAAATTCTTACAGGGGTGTAAGTATAATTTTATATATTTCTTGAGGAAAAGATATAATTTTAATTTTTTAGAGGGGATTTAAGTGCAATTAACCTTACAAAAGTAAATTAATGGGTTCCTCTTAGGGTCAATGTTAGACTTTAAACATATATATAAGCTAATGGGCCGAATGGTACATCTTGAAGTGATCCAAGTAGAATTAGAAGTTTGGCCTGAGTATTTTATTCATCAAATAAGAATAAGAATATTTTTTAATAAAATATTCATAAAAAATAAGTAAATTACTTTATATAAAAAAATAAAATAGTAATTTATCTCTCTGTATTTTTTAAAATATAATAATTTATCCCCTATATTTTCTAAAAGAAAAAATGCATGCTACCACTGTGATATACGAAATAGGCAAAATACCACATGTAAAAGAAAAAAATATCAAATTACCCCCTATATTTATAAGAATTTAAACAATTTATCCTCTGTCCCTGAAAATGTACTACACGAGCTTTAAGTACAATTTTAATTAATTTTTAAGAATAAAATATTATTTTATATTTAAATATAATATATTTTAATATTATTATATATAATATTTATAATAATATATATTTTTATTTTAAAAATAAAATAAAATAAAAAAACCCCTTCTTTCTAGTTCAACCCCATCCCCCCCCCCCCCCCCCCCCCCCTTCTAAAGTAGCATTTTGGTTCCACGTAATCTTTAAATTTAGCCATTTTAGTCATTTTGTCTGCCGGAGTTCAACTCCACCACTGAAAAAGGTGAATTCCAATAAAAAAAAGACTAAAATTTCGAAAATTAAAAAGATGCAGAACCAAAATGCATCCTAGAATGCTTAAAGATGGAAAATGCCAAATGACCTAAATTATGGGACCAAAAAGTACATTTTATTTATGGGGACAACAATTTACTAATGAAAATCTAAGTCAGTATATCCCAAGGAAATGAATAAGATTACCATCAAACTATAAGGATTTACATTCCTGAGTTTTTAGTGCAATATTCCCATTTTTAAGAACATCTTCTTTCTCAAATTTAAAATAATATTACCGAATAAAAGAGAATATGATAGTCTATGATCAAATTCTAATAAAAAGAAAACAACATTTCAATTCTTGCCAAACGAGCCATAGGATTCAAATTCTAAGGCTTAAACATATTTCTGGTCCGGTATTTTTTTTGTATTTTATCATTTTTATCCTTTATCCTTTTACGGCAGCAAAATAGTCCTGTAAAAATTTGATATTTTGCGTTTTTATTCTTTAAGTGCCGAATTTTGCAAAAATGACCGAAATAAATCATATGCGATCTAATTTACTCATTTACAATATCACAAATTTATTTTTTAATTTCTGAATCTGTCCGTGATTGTTAAAGAGCAGTTAATATGGAAAAAGATAAAATAAGCAGGCATCTAGTCATGATCAGAGTAGTCTATGCTTCAAATAATTTCATTGCTCTGAATCTAAACTACACTTAATCCTGTTGATAATAACAGTTTGAGTTTTCTCTACTACGGCCAGGAAGAAAAAACATTCTCTGTATCTTATCCCTGAACAAATTTTGTATAACCCGGTGGCTTATAAATAAGGGTCAAAATATTATTTAAGGACATTGAGTCCAACACAATTTGCAAAATCATATCCAGTCTTTCGGTCACCCTTCGTTTCTAACAGAATTTCATTCAATTTTTTCCTAAAGTCGGCAATTTTTGTGAATTTTATTAACGGATGAATTTGGTGTTGAACAAAAACACAAATTAAGAGTATTAAATATAATTTTCTAACTCACAAAAGATCTACATGTAATTAACCTTAATTAAAAAAGACCTCTCGTTAAATCAGAAATTGATATTACACCTATATTCACTCTATCTTAAACCCCCTTATCTTTAGGGTCCAAGTAAAAGATAAAAATTAAATTATATTTTGCCATCTAAACTATCATTTTTATATTATCATCTAAACTGTTAAATTTTACAATTTGCCATATATGATCATTTTTTTATTGATTTTCTGTTGGAAAAATATCTCATACAATACATATGTGGTATTTAAGGGAAATATAATTTGATGTTTTTCACATGTGCACTACATGTGATATTTTTTGCGTAAAAAATCAATAAAAACAGTTATTTATGGAAAAATGCAAGTTTCGGTGGGCATTTTCTATTTATATATTGAATCAAAAGCTCGTGTCTTCTTCAATTTAAATCTAATGCTTCTATTTGACCCTACCACCTGGCTTCAGCTCCAATTACCTGGTTATGTGCAAAATGTCATCATTTAACATAAGCAGCAAAGAGGTCAATCAGAACAACATAAAAGGAGATTAGAGAAGGAAAATCATGGTGGAGCTCTATTAAACTGATACAGTACTACTGGTTCACTTTTTTAACAAAATGGAGATGATTCCATTTTAGCATCATGAAACAATTCTACAGACAATTCTAGGCATCAAACCTGACATTTTGCATGTTATGATCATCGTCCATAGCCATATCTCAACAACACTTCCCTGGTAAGTAGATCAACAGCATCACATCTATGACATGCTTTATAAGCAAGCTAGCGAGACCCATTTCCTGCACAAGGGAATACAACTGAGATATGGTCCTTCCCACCATTTCGTACAAAAGAGGCTCAAAAGGACAGTATTTTAAAACTAGAGTTAAAAATATTAGCAATCAAAGCAGTTTCACCATTAGGGCTCCTCAAATTCAGACTAATGGTTGAAAGAATTTGTCCACTTGAAGTTGAGAAATTAGCTCAAGTATACAGATACGTTGTATTAACATACAATTAACAGTCATTCTATCAAAGAATCAGGAAACGTAGGTTGTCAAAGCAACGGCATTGGTTCATATCCCAAAACTTCTAGCTGTCAGCTAACAAGAAACACTTGTACAAGTTACCATGTGTTAAATATAGGCAATTGTTTCACTTTCTAAGTGGTTGTTATAGTTCAATAATGAGACAGCCATCTTCTTTGATTCCTAAAATTTGATGGGCATTAATTAACAAAGTTGTTTAAGAACTTGGACATTTGAGGAAGCTTCAGAGGATATTGAATTTCAGCAGTACTAATTCCTGAGTCAGATGCAAGCCATTGCAGTGATCAATGTTACAACAACCCTTGCGGTTTGAACTAAAAATATGCAACGAATTCCATCTAAGAGGTGCTAAAGATATGCAAATGTGAAAAAGGAAGTCTAACCCCAGAACTGGTGCAATGCTTTGCTAATTTCGATAAAGAATTTCCTCTCTGCGGGACCAAAAACATCAAATTTGGCAGCTTCCTGTATTGCATATAAAAGATCTCGCTTTGCTTTTGTGGAGAGCACCACATAAGTTGATCCATGGATGTTAATGAGATCCACCAGCTGAAGAAAACAAAATACAATTAAATGATGCTTCAAGAAATCATGGCAATCATTCATATGGAAAGAAGAATATAGCACATTTCAATAAAACAAAAGGCGGCATAAGTCACTATGATCCAGACATAACTGTAAACTCTTCCCCAGATAATTATTGTCACAAATGTCTTAATAGCTCACAAATCAGAGAAAGCTACCAATTGAATCCATTTTATTGTGTTTTGGATCTCAACTGGCCAGGTGAAGTGGGAACATCTTAATATTAAGCATTATTTGCATAGCTTAAAAATAGTGCGGCATTAACTGATTATGTTGTGAAAGACTGCTGAAATAATACTGCTAGTTGGAAGGGCACACTAAAAAAGATTGACTACCGAGAAAAGTCTGCCTTCTTACTGTCAAGATAGAAAGTTCAGGATTCGTCACATGGATGTAAAAAGAACAAAATCTTAGTAAACTCAGCAAAAACATTGATTGCCTCCTTAACATGGTGAATCCAGAAATGTAGAAAGGAATAGAACTTTTGACATAATATGTGCACTCTGAACATAATACAAGACATCTACAAAGATGAAAAGTTAAAACTCTTGGGAAAAGTTAAGAGCCTTCTACCATGGCTTTTAAGTCTACATATGACTATGGTCGTATTGCTAGCCATAAGTATAAAATTATAAAAGCCAAACCTCAACTCTGAATTTTGTACAACATAAACTGAATCATCATGTGCTTACTTTGGAAGTTACAAATTATGTTGCTTAACACGCACAGGGTAACACAATTTCCTAAAACTTGCAAGATATGATGTGCCATTAATGCAAATTGAAAGTTTTCAACATGCATAAACAACTGCTTCCAGAAGGATATGAAGCACACAATTAAATGATACAAATGAACTGGTCATACATTTTCTTGAAGACATAGTCTCTGCAGTCAGTTGGTAGCTTGTCCCATTCAATATAACAAAAATACTGAATATAGATATTCCTCATGCATGCCTATCGATAGAATTTGTAAAAGTTCTTCGTTGGACGAACAAAACTTTTCCAAAAATGTAAATGTGTTAAGTACAGACCGTCTAAAAGGGGGAAAACATAACCTGTTAAGGTAGAAAAACTATGAAGACATAACCAGTGGCTGCTCTATAGTTGCTCAAAGAAAACCCAACAAATCCATGTGTATCAATGTCCATGCTTCCAATGTGTTTAGGAATCATCATGTATCTCATGAAAAGATTGAGCTAATTTGAAACATGAAAGTGAAGGATAAAATTCATTGTTAAATGTGCATTTCTTATGAAGTCAACATGAAATAATACAAAAAATTGACAAAAGAGTTCCCCCACCCGTTTTTGCATGCCAAAAAGAAATTTGCAATAAAAATTACTTGCCTGCTGTAACCAAGGAACTATGGAATTCACAAATCTCTGCTCCAATAAGTAGGAAGCCAAAGTGCTTAGTAGGTCACTTGCAGTCTTTTGTGATAAATTTTCCAGAACAGGGCCTGTTCTTTCCAGAAGCTCAAACAAATGAAGTTCATTTCTTGAACACAGAGCTTCAGCATATTCTGAATCCAGATCCCCATCGCAAAAATAATCATTCGTAACTTTCAGTGGCCTACTCTTAGTGTCCAGTTTATTTACCCTTGCCTTAGTAGGAAGACCTGGATCACGTACACCATTTTGCCTCATTAGATCTTCATGAATTTCTCGATAAAAGCTCGCCGAGGTTCCTTTACCTAAAGAACTTTTGGTTGGCTTAAGAGTCGCATCACTCCACATGTCTGAATTTTGTTTCCCAAAACTGTTCGATCTGCTCCTAGAAATTGTGTTCTCCCAAACTCCTGCATGTTTAGTTGGCAACAGTGGAGGTTGCTTGTTGCTATCCACAGATGGCCTTGGAGTGCATGTAGAAAGTCTAGGGGAAGCAATAGTAGGACTTCCCTTCAGAAGTTTGGTTGCCAGTACATCTGAATATCTACCTCCATGAACAAGTTCTTGTGCCATCTTACCAACCACTATTTCAAGATTTGAGACCTTCGACTGTACCATTGACACACTGTCCGTTGGAAGTTGTAAAGGCCTGAAATGGAAGTGCAGGAGTTTCTCAGTTGCTTATTATAAAAAAAATCTGGGAAAAGAAGACTATCAAATTTCCATGAGTGTTGTTTCTAATTTTACCATAGACGGGTAGAGAATTTACCCTGTGAAGGGGCGATGGAGGTGGGAGGCAGTACAAAAGCACAGGAAAAAACCATATTGCATTTGCTCCTATGTTACAACATCCAAAGAATCTTGTTTTCTTTAAGACATGCTTAAATAGAATAGTCTCATCGCTCTCATTACATTCATGCATGAGGTGCTTACATCTTGTTGCGAGTTCTTTTTTTCAGGACTTACTAGGATTTTTCCCTATCTTTTGCATTTTCCGTACTTATTTGATTAAGACTAGACCATTGCATGCAACTTAAAGTCATGAAGGCATGGCAATGTGTGTTCAAATCTAAACCCGTTTTCCTGAAAGGTTTACTACTATGGAAAAGATCAAATGAATGACGTGGTGAAGAAAACAAAAGCAGTTACCTTTAGCAAATCCATCAAATTAGATTGCTTATTTTCAATCTCCAAAAGGTGCTTTCTGATTAACACTATCTCTTTTTCTGTTTGTGAACAACACACAGCATAATCTGCGAAGTTGATTCTGTAACAGTCGAATCTAAGCTTCTACGGTCATGCACTTTAGCCAAGTATCTTCTCTCTTCAATGCTAACTTCATCAGCTGCAACCCGTTGACTGGTTCCAGTTGACTTCACCAAATTGGCATCATCAAAAGCATCAAAATGGTTCTTGACAACCTCAGATTTGATGCTTTCAGTAAAAAGATTAGAAACAGATGAGCATTCCTGTTTATCATCCACTTCTGCATATTCATATCCAATATTACTAATACTTTTGACGTCAGAATTTGTTCTTTCACATCTCTTGGTAACAGAACTACCCTCAGATTCATCATTCTGATTCTCTGCAAGTGAAATGTTACGATTCCTTGAATTGCAATTTCTATTTGCCACTCATTTGTTCCAGATTGCAGATTTCTCAATATAAGTTCTTCCAGCTTTTCTAGAAGAGAGAGGAACCCTTTTCTTAACCAATTCATTATCAAATTTCATCGGTGTATTGTCCTTCAGTGTGGAGTCAATGGAACAGTAACATCACCATAATCATCTCTGTAGGATGTTTCTGCAGGAGGTAAATAACTCTTGATAAACCACAAAAGCCTGTACTACCAAACACAATAACAACATGAAAAAGACAACCGGGTGATGCTGACATCATATCTAAACAACAGAATTTACAAAAATGCATGCCACTTTCATGAAATATTTATGCAAAAACTAGATTCTTAAATATATATAAAGCTCATGAGGGCCACAATAAGTTCCATTCACGTAATGATGTGGCAGTATACAGATCAGCATCAAATGTAAATACACTGGTGGCAATGACCCCTCCTTTTCATTCCATGATTTCTGCTTCTTAGTTCATGACATTCCACATATGCTTCTAGTTCAACCTCATGAAATTTCACGATTATTGGAAGGAGTTAGATTCATTGCAGGTGACATAAAACTTGCCATAAATTATTGATCAAGAAAAGTTGAAAAAAATTCAAAGCGCCAATCACAAAATGCAAGTAAAGCAAAGAAATGTATAATAATCATAATGCGGTAAGAACATCCCTTTCCAACCCGTGTAGTATAATATGCCATCAGCAACCTCTCTAATTGTTGCTCACAGCTAAACTCCAGAGATGACAAAAAAACTCTTCAAATTCATGAGTAATGCTAATCAGTAAGATTCTATATTAGTAACAATGAAAAATGTCAAAGAAATTAGATAGTACTGGAAATACTGGTGAACTCGATTTGATTCCATGCAAACAAATATTTTTTCAACTGTTTGACCCACCTTACTGATGGATACAATTGGAAATACATAAGAGAATATAGGAAAAATAGTGGACCACAGAGATAACGAATTATCTTTGTAGATGATCTGTGCTTCTTGGCAGTTTCTAGCATACCATAGAACAGGCATTTATGAGGATACCTTTGACAGAAGATCCAGTTTCAGATGGTTCAGGTGTACCAGGGCCAGGAAGATTTTTCCAGAGCTGCAAGGCCTGCAAAGCTACATCTCTAACTGGTTTCACCTATTAGGGCAAATATTCCAAATCAAGCATTTACTAAATGAAGCTTCTGGATCAATGAGTTGCCGAATAAAATGGATAACCTTGTCAAACCGACATGATTCCAGACAGCGGATAGATGAGATGCGGTACGAGCCTAAGCATGCTGCACCACAAGAAGCAATATCTCCTAATGCAGCACAGGCAGCTTTACGCGTTACCCAGTCGCTGTTCTTCAGCAATTCCTGAATGCTTGTCAATGCGGCAGTTAGAGAACTATGCGTCGGGGCACCACCAGCCTGAAATATTCAACAACAAGCTGTGTTTAATCACTTTCTGCTGCAGAGCACTGCTGAGTGACATCAGTTTATATCAATTATTAAGATTGATTTTCACAATCAAGAGTTTCCACTACGAGCTATTCATGGGTCAATGGTGCAATGTAATGTATAAACATATAATAACTACAAGTTGAGGTAATAATAGAAGCTTAAACACAACTAAAACGTTATTATTAAAGATAAAGTATTAGTTTTGCAAAATTCAAGTCAAATGAATGTTCTTCTACCTGTTGTCTGATTATTGCTAAAGATTACTTATAATCAAATTAGGAAATAGAGTTATAATATGTGAGGTTTAAGGAAGAAGCAAAGGGAAAATGTGTGTTGGACAGAGACAGACCAAAATGATACTCCTATTCAACTCAATGACTGCAGGTTTTGCCATGAAATGAGGATTCTTCAGCAACTTAACAGTTCTTGCCAACATTTTCTGCATGACCGAAGCAGGAGGATCATGAATATTGTCAATGACCCGCGACAAACACAATGCTGAACCAGACTGCACATGCTTGTTCTGCTCTCCAAGGGCTTCGAAAAGCGGCCTCACTAGAACGACAAAGAGCCCATCAGTTTCTATCCTACTGCTACTCAATTTGGAAGCCAAGATGCCAACTGTTTCTACACAAGCATCTCTTACAACAGAATCCGAGTCCTTTAGCCTCTTGACAATGCTAGCTACCATCTTTCCAAGATGAGGTCCAACAAGACCCTCATGGAAAGTTGCCAGTGTGCCCATCAAGCGAATGCATTCTTTCCGAACTGCACTTTTCTTCTCTGAATCTGTGTCTAATATGCAAGACAGAAACGGAGCAAATCCATCCGGAGTCAAGCATTCAATGGTTTTCTCAAGCTCTTCTACCCCAAGTTGGTAAGTATCCCTATCTGCAAGCTTGTTCAGTGCAAGGACCACACGCTGTTTCAGCTCAAAAACTGCTTGCTGATTACCCACCCTTGACGTTGCCTTGCCTTTCAGCATACTAACATGTGTCTTCATTTTAATCAACACAAGCTAAACTCCCATTTGGTCAAACTTTACTCCGGAATGAATTCCTCAGCTCCCACTTTTACAACTGCCCCTTTAATTCAAAAAATACATGTTAATAAAACATCAAATTTATCACTAAATCATACTCATGACATTTCAATTTTCCAGAATCTTTAAAAAACATAAAAATATTTAGACAAACAATCAAGATAAGTTTTTCAGTATGAAGATTCCTCAGCAACTTAAACCACACATTGAGCACAAAAGTCAAAGTGAGCATTAACAAGAAGCTGAACCTAGCTACACGCACACTCACACATAAACACGTTCATAAAATAACCCTCAAGAATTGAAAAAAATTACACTTCATCATATACCAGAATAACCCCCAAAAATGACACGATTTCAATCAAACAAAAGCAGGAAACTCACATAAAAGTCCAACCTTCGTCCTTCACAGCATCAAAACAATTTCAGTGACGCAGTAGAAAATGTGAAATAGAACTGGCAAGAAGCATTGCATCGAGATTGAAGAAGCAAAAGCAAATTATGTATTTACATTACATGCAGTAGTAGTAAAAAATATCTTATTAGTTAAATGCCAAAGGCTATTTCAAATTCAAATTTCAAAGATATAATAATGAAAAGAAAATTCTAAAAGAACGAATCTCAGTACAGAGAGAGAACAAAAGGAAGCGGAGTTCGAGAATATCTCACCCGTCCAGACAAGAGGGCCAGTGTGTGTGTGTGTGTGTGTGTGTGTGAGAGAGAGAGAGAGAGTACTGTGTAGGTTCTTATTTGAGTTTTCGCGCTTTGGGCTTCGGATTTCGAAAATTGTATTGAGGAGCGTTGAGTTGAAGTTGATTGGGGGGGGTGTGTGTCTCTCCTCTTTCAAAACACGCTTTTTAATGTACAAACTTCAATGCTCAGCTCATTTAATTATTTTATGTATTTCAAAATTCCTAATCATTACAATATATCTTATATGATTATTTATCTATAAATTAGTTTGATCCTCGAATATTTATTGATCTATAATAAATACGTATTAAATCAATCCCCATTAATTATAATTTTTATTTAATTTGTTTTACTAATATTAATAAATTTTAACTAATTAAAGAGTCTATTTATTAGATTGAAACAAACATAAAGAATATAAGCTCGTAATTTCTGAAACAATAAGAAATTTACGATACTGACACCAAATATCAGGAAATTTCTTGTATCTTAATAAAAGTTATTTGGCAGTCTAGAGCAGCAACTTTTATATTTCTTTTTTTTTTTTTTTTTTGCTAGATTGGGATTTTCTATATATACACATTGGGATTGCGAGTAAAGACAATTCTATTTTCTCTGTGTAATAAGTACTTCAGAAATTTGACTTTGGTGAAATTATTTAAAAATAATAATAACCTCTCCCTGTCACAGAGATACCGTATGATGCTCAATGAATCAGGTTGTGCACGACATCGACATAGTACTTTGTTAAATTATGGTCAGTACTTCGGCTTTTTTTCTGGATCTTTTTCAGCCCTTTGTACTACACACACATGCAGAGTTACGACGGACTGTAATGATTATTTTTGTTTGCCATATGAGCGACGATTGAACACATGAACGTCGTCTTCTTATTTGTTCATTTATTCTGATGCAATTTATCAAGTTTAGCATATGATTCGTGCTGCCTAATATTATTAGCTCCAGTTTTGGTGGTGTGCCCAATTGAACTCTCTGAGCTGTATTCATGACACTACTTCACCTGTATTAGCAAAAGTCCCAGAAAACGAACATCGTGATTGGAAACTAGCAAAACAAAGTCCGAAGGTGGGAACTAGGCCTTCACTGCTAAACCCAACCAGGACGGTAGATGAGCTACAAGAAGATACTGGCCTATTGTTTTAGCTCGCTGGAAACAGAAAACCAAATCAGATTGGCGATAACGACAACTCGAAAACTACCCTCAGGATTCGTCAGTAGCTGATTCATCGGGGTTGAAGAACTAGGGTAAGATATTCTCCCAGGGCCCAAATTGGGAATATATTCCTGTATGCAGCATATGTAATCATGCAATTCTTATTGAAGACCCCCATGATCTCCTGCAAATTGCAACATATAAAGGGTTAGGAAACGGCGTTTCTTGAAAGATTTCCTGAGGAAATTAAATAAATCATATGAAGCGAAGAGTATGTGCTTTGTGGATGTTTGGCGTTACAACGACTCCAGGGAGATTTTGTAATATGAAAGTGTTAAGGACCATAACTAGGTGCATGTTCTATACAGCAAGTAAAGCCCTTCTTAATCTTGTATGATTTGATATTATCAGTAGTGTCTAGTACACATAGCTATATCCATGAAATTATGTATGCATGCTGAGACATTTGCATTTTCTACTGTGCAACATTAGTCAATTTTTTTGTTTTTATGTATAATGAGCCAAACAGGTTCAGCTATAAATAGTTTTTAGAGCATAAATTATCAAGTGCCTGTTGCCGACCAATACACCAAACGAGGAAAAAGAGAACATATCAATCAGACCAACATGTCTCTTCCATCATTCTGATTTATACCCCCAATTTACCAAATAGTTGGTTCTTCTCTTTATTCTGTTTACCTTTATCCAGTCAGCATTGTCACTTATCGTTAATCCATTTTACAATTTTACGCTATATAAGAAACCACACAATAGTATAGAATACCAACAAATTCGAAAAATGTCCAGTACCTTTGATCCACCTGATAATATTACTCCACTCAATAAATCATGTAAAAATTCTTCGTCCCAACTTTCTCTGAATACTCCCCCATCTCTTAATTGCTACATAATTTAATGGTCTTTTCTAGGTGCATCACTAATCAAATCCAAATTTTGCATACTTATCTTTTCTCTTCCTGCTTTATTCTTAGACAATCTCTACATTAACTTTCTATTTTATTCTCTAGTATCTATCTCTGTAAATGGTTGTTTGTAATATTATATAAACCGAGATAAGTTTTCATAACCCTGAGCAGCTTTGGTAAGTATTATTACCATTAATCATGCCGTAATATTATAATTGAAAAACCTGTTTACTCAAATATGACATAACACCTTATGTAATTGGTGTTATCTTACTCACCAGTATAATAAATTTATACGTTAGGTATTGCAGCTTTTCTCATTCTTTTTGGTATTTATTCTTACGAATATTGTAGTTTGAAAATTGCGTAGACATTTAGTTTACGGTCTTTGCAGTTAGCATTTGTATTCGGGATTCAGTAAGAAATATGAGATGACATTTCAGATAAGGTATAATAGTTATTATTGCCACTACTCCTTTTTCCTGTTATCTTCTCTCCACCCACGAATAACTTTCTCGCAAACAGTTAAAGAACCACCTTATACGACGCCAACCAATAATAACTGAGTGAGTTGTCTCAGGGCATGCATATATGTTCTAGTTTGCCTTCTGGATATTTACTTCCTTGTTGCATGCACCATAAAGAAGTTTACTGATATATATACTACAATTTTACTCTATCTAAATGAACACTCAATAATGTGGATGGTAGGAGTGGCATTACACTCTAGGAGAATGTTCTACTATAACTCTAAACTTGCAAAATCGGAGCACAGCGTGTAAGAATAGAAATATTTAATTCCTTTGTTTTGCGGTGAGAATTTCCCATTCTTTGCACATTTGCCCTTAGAAGCCTTAATATTAAGGTTCACAAATAAACTGTATTTGGCTGTGCGACGGTGCAATGGCAAGCTAAGGATTTGGACACTACTTTGCAGACACTTGCAGGAAACAAGCAACAGAGCAAGGGAATAGATTTTTCCAATTTTTACATATATTATACATAGTGTAATAACCATTAATGTTGTACGATTATGTGCACCTTTGTTCTAAACGTTAAGGCCTTTTTTTATTAGTAATCGTTGATGCTTGTCAGGATGTTTATTAAATTGAATATAATATCTTCTTTAATTCAAGTTTTTACATTTAGTGTATGATCATGTTGATAATAAATGGTTGCATTATCTCTCATTGACACTTATATATATCTCTATAAAGTTAAAAAATAGTAATACTAAAATTTTCAATATAATGTATACACAAGTAATACTCCGATACTTAATACTAATTACATTTGGAGCACTTGATTAATCTACATTAACCTATTATTCACAGCAAATAACAAGAGATTTAACCATAAGATTACAATCTCGTAATAGCTTATTGATTAGTTATTTACTCTTCTCAGGCCAAAGATTATTGTAGCACCGCTGCTTCTCTAGCATTCATTTAGGTAGAAGACTTATTTGCAATCAGCATTCCTAGTTCAACCCGATATTCAGAAAGTATGACTTATCCTCACTATTTAACATGATGCACCCCTTATTTGTTTTGTATCGTATACTGATCACGGAATTCTACGACTTTGAATTTCATGTTCTACAACTTGTTTGATTATTGGTTTAAACAGCATTAGTAAGTGACATATTATTGTCATTTCCTTCCGACTTATAAGTACAATTTTATAAGCAGCTATACCATACATTTTTCCTACGCCAATTTTCCAACGCACTCATCATATCATGTTAAACTTTGGTTCCAAGTAACTGAGGAGAACTATTGCGTTATAACAGTATATTCTTTCAGAGATATTACGTACTCCGATCAATTTATAACTAATACCTCTACTCCCTCAACCCCCAAATATTCTACATCCCTGAAAGAGCTTTATTCTTTTCAATATCAATACAACATAGGAAAAGAATTACAACTGATAAAGTACGTAAATACGTCAGTTACCATTGACCAATAATTGCACCATCAGTAAGGGTTTGAGGTAAAAGACTTTAGTCCTCATCATATATGCTGTAATGTAATGCACTTACTTCCGGGAAAGCTATACAGACGATTCTATTAGGAAAAGTATAAATAAATTCCGCAATTGCAGCTTTTTCTCAATTAGCAAATTAAAACTATAAACACAGAGCAAATTCTTAAATAATATCTCTCTTTATGGCGGTTACAAAGATTATTTTAACTCCACATACTCTATTAATCATATCGAAAACAGGAAGGTGTATTTGGTCTTTTAGAGTTTTGTGCTTAATTGTGTGTCCAGTTTGTTATCAGAGCTCTTCTCCTTTCTTGTGCTTTTCAGGCTCCACCTATTACTCAATTTCCATTCTGTCACACTTCAAGGATCTTATTTCATTCTCTCTAGTTCTTCAAGATTGATCCAGATGAACTCATGATAGGTAAAGCACTCTCAAGAAATTGAAAGTTTTAATTACACACTTCATTGTTTGGTAGGTGAAGATTTACTCTCATTTTTACACGAGTGTGCTGTGACACTTAGTTGTTGATTAGCTCGATTTGGCAAGCAATCGGTGTGGACGGATAAGAATATTGTTTTTGCAAGAGAATTCTATTTATTGCAAATGCAAAGCACGCTATTCTTGTTTCTCAGGAACAAACTCTTGTCTTTCTCATTTGATCAAAGCCATTAAAACATTTTATCGGTAAGAGTTAAATCCTATCTATTCAGCAATATCTTGCAATATAATAATTATTGCAACGCTTTAAACAAAGGTTAATCGCTACTGGAAGAAAGAAATACATTGATATTGAGCAAATATAGGGTAAATTAGGGTTAGATAGCAGGCTTAGACCCTTCTTACCAAATTAGAGCGAAGTGTAGTACAATATTCTTCCCAAAGTAATAGTTCAATATAATATAAATCTTACTGATACATGGTTGACCTTCTGGACCACAAATAAAACTGTTGAGAATATACCTCAGGAAAAAGTATTATATACACGGGGTAGAGACGAAGCCATTTTGTTGATGTAGATAAATTATAACCCTTTCGTTAGGATGGAAAATGCAACTTTCATTCATTATGTGCAAGGATAAGAAAGGGAAAAACAGCAATAATTTTCAATTTTCTCTATTAGAGGGACAGGGGACGCTTGTGGTTCATTACACCATCCACATGTGAAATATTGCTCATTATCTTCTCCGGACTTATAATAGTTTTTATACTTGGATAAATTGAATATTGGAATACTTACTAAGAGAATCAAAAACGGAGTGTAATAGCTCAAGATTATTAACAAAGATATTTTTACCCAACCTCTTATTAACGCTCTTGGCACTATTGTATACCGTTAGTTCTATATATGAAATTATTTAGATCACCACATACTATCCATATTAAGTTCCTCACGGTCTAAATACAGATCTTTTTGGTGCTATTTTACTTCCATATATATGGATAGGGTTACAATATCATGTTGCATCTTTCTTATTTTCTCTGTAAATATATCTCTGAGTCCGGGACTAACAGAGTAAAATTTCACATACAAGTAGAGAAAAACAATAATATGCAGGTATCTATATAAGTGTGGTCTTCCCTAATCACCCCAAATATAGGATAACCTGTAAAAAAAGTATACAAGAAGTGACAAGTTTTTCCATGCATAAAACGACTATTTTCTTTAATCCAAGATAGCTATAATTAGATAATAATGATCTTACCCTTCCTATCTAATACAATTAATTCTATTGACTTCCACAGGCCTCTTTATAAGATACTTCATATAATTTACATTTGACTCTCTCCGTTTTATAGAGTATAAAGAATTTGATTAATGAATGGGATACTGATTATTACACCATGAAGGAGTAAGCCTATTCTTGGAAACTTGATAGTAATCAAATCTTTTTTTGCATTCGATGATTAATTTTCAGCATTTAATTTACTTCGTTCCAACGGATAAGTCCTATCCAAAATCGAAAGCGGGTTCATGTTATAAAGTTAATAATCATTTCTATTTGATGGGTTTACATCAAAGGTGTCAATATTTTCTTTTTGCGTATTCTTCTTCTTATTCGCTCTGTAGTACACAGTGATATATTTTGAATATCTATTCAGTGGGTTGTAAGCTGGATAATTACCTGCTACTCATTTAAATATTATATATTAATTAAATCTCGGCTAACGAAACACTAACAATCTCATCAATCTTCCCAGATATAGAAGATTATAAATGAACTTCAAGGTCCAAACTCCTCAGACATAACAATTCTCCAACACACATTGTTGTTGTGAACAACCAGCCCCACCTTATGAAGATAACTTCTCCCCACCCCACAGGGACAGCTGTTTAGACAACAGGAAATTACAAGCCTTGCGAATGGCAGCACAATTATTGGAAGCTTTCGGCCAGTCAGCCACCAGCTTGTTCTCTATATATAATTACCAAGGACCATAACCGGTTCCATAAGTGAAGTCAAATGTCATTCCCACAAGAAGCCATACCCTCATCTTTATCAAGGTCTCAGTCGATCATTGCACTTACAATTCATGTCTAAAATCACAAAAGTCACACATCCAAACGGACTCATTTGAAACACCTAGACGAAACAAGATTGTTTGATATCACTAGAGACCCGACACCTATATTAGAATATAAGCTTCACTCATACTGATTCAAGCTGATAGTTATTCTATTAATTTTATGTCACACATGTCTCATGTATCTTACTCCATACGTTTTTATCTCGTCTTAGTTATTGCTCTATTCTCATCTCCACCAGTATATTGTGGTTAGAGGTATATACGCTCATACCAATTTATTATATTATTTGCCACAAGCGTACTTCACAGTTGAGCCATCTGCTTCTTGGATCCTTTCAATTTTGAATTTACCGACAAACTCCTCTTTCATGCATTTAGCCTCGTAGGTTTCCACCTTTTCTTCTTTTCGGGTGTTCTCGAAGGTATATCTTCGTACTTAATTTATGCTAGTGATTATGGCTTGAATAGTAGACAGTCAAAATGAGGTCAACTCACATGAATGCTCACATTTCAGGAATTTAAGGTCAGTGAATGTTAACACATTATTTGTTAATTAATATGGTTTGGCTAAATAATATCTAAGTATTAATTGCTCCATTACCTAGATTATATCTCCTATTGGAATCCATATCCAGCTCGAGGGTTAGAGAGCTTTTATCTAGATGCGCATTTAATTTACTCTCACCCTACTTACACAATTACTATTTGCTCATTATTTTTTAATTAATTTACCTTTACAGTTCTTTTTAAAATATTGAAGGTATAGCTACTTAAGCTATAACATCATGAGCGAGTAAAAAAAGACCTATTATGGCTACAAAATCGATACAATTCTATTGTAAAATTAAATATGCTTCAATTAAATCTCGCTGAATATCATTTTTATAATCGTATCTTCTAGTTGACCAGTAACAAATAACCATAAAACAATAAGGTTGATCTGTAACAAAAAAGTAGACCACATTCTTCTCGGACTATATTCCAATGACAATTGATAACCTTTAACTAAAGTTTCAGACAGAGGTTGGATTAGCTGCAAGCAACATAGCAGAACTCATTATATTAATCATAAGGTGTAATATGACACACAATACTGCCTCTGTGAATCTGTCCGCACTGGACATATTACTTAAATTAAAAGTTTGTATAGGGTGTAAGCACCTCGGCATAATGCGCCCTGAGAATCGACTGGAATTCGCTTTAGCCACAGCAAATTCACTTAAATGGTAAACCAGAAATTCAACTTTCAATACTGACTTAATTATGACTGGATGGCGCCAACAGTCATGGTCTAAGATACATTCAAGAACGTTATTTTAAAGAACAATGGACGGTTACCCATAATGTTTCTGGTAAAATTTCCATCGGCCAAGGTTCTAACATTAGTTTCAGTCCATCTGTTGCTCTTATCGTATCAAGAGACTAACCGTCACATAAAAAAAACCATATGGAACTCTGCTTCAGAGTGCATGCAAGAAACAGCCCAGCAGTTACGCAATCAGATTCAACCTCAGGACTAACGCATCGCCTATAACCAAACAAACCCTCTAAATCGTTTCATTTGGGGTTCAATTTCAGCTAGTGTTACTGTCAAACCAACTCAAACTATACAGAACATTAGAAAGACAGCAGCACATCCTTTACCATCATTTCGAAACTAAAGTACTACATTATATAAAAAAGGCTTTACTCAAGAATAAACAGACTGCAGCACATACATTTTCATTTCTAAAATGTTCACTCTTTATATTAAAGTATTCCATAAACTGCTCAATATTTAACCACATGAATCTTATGTTCGATCAACAAATCTTGTTCACACACACTTCATGGTTGTACGGAAATATTAGAATGACATCACTACATGATCCTCTCTCAAGTCTACATCCTAATCTATAGTATCATCTAATTTTTAAGTCATCGTATTGTCTGTCCACAAGCCTCACCAGCCATTCACCGCATTATTTAGTCTTACTTACATACGTCGCCGATAATATTCTTGTCTTAAATGTTTAGATGAAAATGTTAAAGATCGTTTAATAAATATTTATAAATTATTTATCTAATACGTCATTATTCATTGTCAAGTGAACGTCCGACTTTATATACAAAAACATAAAAGTACTCTCTACTATTTGGAGCCCTTCATATGAGATTAAATGTAAGAGCCTCCTGTTGTGGCGGTACTATTGTGTGTCAATGGCTTTTTTATCTAATCCTATCATGCGGACGGAAGAAAGCGACCTATTCTTTCTAAAGTCAATCCAAGCATATCTGTGATCATTTTCTTAATTACACTGATTGTTTTTGTCTTTACCCTATTTATTACCCATAGAGATTCAGATCTAAGTATGAATGGGTTTGCAGGACGGATTTAGTGTAAAGATAACGTTCCTTTAGGTTCGATATACAATCTGATTAAACACTTTCAGTAACACCATATTAAAATATCTGAGACAAGTGAATTGCTCAGTTTGTCTTCTACACTAGCAGCATGCGATATTTCCACTACCTCTGACCTTTGGCTCTATTGATATTTTATTACATATGTAGTTTACAGACTATATCATTCTCTTAGAAGCATTTAAACAAAGCTAGGTTACTTGAAATTAATCTGTTGACCCTGTCATTATCCCATCATTCTCAATCAAGGCACTATAATGTTCTCAGGATAGATCACGATCCTTCAATGTAAGCAGGTAGCTCGTTAAAATTCAGTTTTGAGTCAGCGCTCACAACTCAGATTATCCAACTTTGTCTTAATTAGGTTTCACAGTAGCGTCCCAGATCCCACACATTTCACCAAAGCTATTATGATTTACACTCAAAAAAACTTCTAAAGCAATTGACATCGCCAAAATACAAGACTTATAACAACAATCCACCATTTCCATTTAAACTAAATGAGATAATTAACAACAGATACAGGATTTCAATGTTATCATAGCTTATTTGGAATAACAATATCTATTAATTCTTCTTATCTTAAATTTCTCCCTCATTGCATTATTGTTATATTGCTTTTTAATTCTGTATGCCTTATTCTTTATTTGCCGGTCCATGAATTAGTGAGTTCTAGCCTCCATTGATGGCTCTCGCTTAGAGAAATATTCTCTTGTAAAGTGGTTTACCAGCTCCTCAGAAGTATTCGCCAAAAGTATTTAAACGACCTAGCTTTCCACCAAGAGGGTCAGTGCCGTACCCTGTTCGTACAAGGTAATTATGCTGACATTCTCTGAGAGACTAAAGAATTCCTACAAGCTCTCAAAAAGTAATTTTCTATACATGATGAAAACCTACATTGGCAGCTAGCATTACCAATCTATCTTTTGCATATCAATCGATCTCACTACCATAGAAGTTCATAAAGAAAACATTAACAGATTTAAAGTAATTTCCACTTCTTCTATTTCTGCCCCGCTTTGTCAGAAATTTCAAAACATATCACATACATATATTATTTACTAGTTTTTATTATTTTTCAAGCACAGGACACAAATGCTTCAATACAAATATAATTTTTTCATTAAGAACAAAAGTTATCACTATCCAACATTTCTGGACCCTCTTTGACCGTTAACTTTTCCATTATTCAATCAAGTTACTATTCGCATCGATAATCCTGAATATTATAATCATATCATGTGATATAAGAAAAAGGTAAAGAAGCTTTTCTTTAGCAGGAATAAGTTATTTGCCAAACGCATTGGCCCTCAAACTATTAACTCAACGAAGTGCAATAACAAAAGCATAATACCTGTAGTGAAAAAATAACATTAACAGCATCATATAACCGCTTTGCATCCAGAGGTTCACCAACAATTTCTGCTGGCAACTTCGACAGTAAAAGGACTGCCTGAAATAATGGACACAAGTTACCAGGGTATTTTAACTAAATTATATAAATATTGGGAATAGAGAATTTTCAGATTAAACTTGTTACTTTCAGTCCCTCAGCAGTGCAATCTGAAATAGGCCAACCATGGTCAGCTGTCGAAAATGGCCAGGCGCCTTTGGAAATGTGACGATACCAAAAATCTAGATTGCCAGGACAATCATCCAAGACCTATAAAAGCAAGAACAAGGAATAAGATAACCAACAGAAATATCAAATGTAACATATAAGCAACCTAAAAATCATGAATGGTATAAGAACTCAAGGTTAACCTGTGAATTCTTTATGTATGTATGAGCTCTTCTTAAAGTTGGGCCAAATTCATCAGCAAGATTTGTTGAAATGATGGCTTGAACAGCAAAGGCAGTGTCCCACAACTGACTTCCATTATATCCCTGAAACGCGATATTCCACCTCATAATTATTTCTGCTATAGGTCATTGAAAGAAAAACCACTGCAACAATCATCAAATATGATAAAAGTGATGTAATAAAACTAATTGAAACAAGAGTGCCTTCCATATCTTAAATCTGTGAACTTAAGTGCTACTTTTTGAAGAGATCAAATACTGACATTTTTTAATATGTACAGATTTACTCATGGCCTGCCTTGAAAAATGGTATCTAAGCAACAATGTAGAACTTGCGAACCCAGGATACATATAAATGACACAGATGTAGTGCCACTGCCTGCACAGACATTGACACTGAATTCATGCATCACAGAAACAGCAGTATTGTCCAGCACAGAGCCGATTGTGTATGTGAAAATGGATGCTATGCTTTAAGAGCCTTGAGAAGAAGGAGAAATAGATGGAATTAGACTCTTGAATCTACATCTGATGACCCTATAGTTGTTGAAGTCTCATGGCAGACCACGGGCAACCCGTGGTGTGTAGCACAGGGCACAGAGGCGCACCTTATTGAAAGGTGTACAGTTATTAAATTTACAGTAGACTGTACATTTAAATATTAGTAGCCGTCAACAAAAACTAATACACAAATTTATCCAACTATCATTTAATTAAATTTTGATAGTTTAGCAATTTTAGCATTATTTAACCAATCTGAAAATTTACATCAGCAAATTAAGATTATTTGTGGCGAAATGAGCAATTTCAGCAATAACCTCACATAGTTCAGCAATAATTCAAACTACAAAAATTTTACCCTAATTCATGGTTATAATCTTAAAAATTTTCCAAAACTTAAAAAGATAAAAATAGAAGATAGAAAGGACTAGTAAAAAGATTGGCAAACAAAATAGAAGCCAGTGAAGAAAGGAGAGAACAAAAATGGAGAAAGAATACAAAGATCGAAGAAAATGAACAAAAGACAAGCCTAAGAAAGAAAGAAGTGTAATATATGTGTTGAGAGAGAAATGCCAGAGCTGCTGATGAGAGCCCCCGCGCCCCCCTTCTTTCAGAAAATCTGACTGAAGGTGCGCCATAAGCAAGGTCATGCCATTTTTAAAGGGTGGCGCTGGCCTCACACCATTTGCAGTTTGAACCGTGGTGCACCATTAATAAGTAAGATTAGTTTTGATTTAAAAGGCAAGATGTTCCTCTAGATGATTATGAAAAACGCAAGCAGAAGAAAGAACATTACTGTAAAGATTTGTGTATATTTAACAATCAACCTGCATTTTCATGCCATCTTCTGCAAGCCACAGGTAATCATAGATTCTTGGAAGATGCAACTTGAAAGCTTCTGAATTTGGATCTTCCACCCAACAGCAAAGCATGTTTAGCACCTGGAAAAGTTTCAAATTGAGGAAGACATGGTAAGATGTTAGAGCAATTAAACTATTTTGGCTTTCATTTTATTTAATGAAATCAATGGAAGAAACAACCAAGATGTGACGTGAAGGACTTATATGGATAAAGATAATGTCCATAAAAAGAGAAAAGGGTTACGGTAAACATCAATGCAACAGGTTGTATATGAGCAGAAAATTATCGAAATAAGCAATATTCACATGTGGAAGATTCACAACCACTCCATGGAAATGCTCATCTCACATAAAAGTGTATAATTTGATGTACATCAACAAATGTCTTCCTATACCTTTTTGCTTGGATCATTTATTGTTTCAGATTCAACAAAATTCCAATTGTCCATAAAGAAAAAGATTCCAACTCCTTACTGACCTACTCATAATAAATGTTTCAGGTACCTTGTTTACAGGGCCTATGCATATGTAGCGAGTGTTTTCATCTTCATAATGTATATGCTCCATAACAGTGCGAAGCGCCTTATCTCTCAACTTCTTCCCAGGCCAACGCATCAAAACAGGTTCCACAGCCTTATGAAGAGACGCCCAAAGTAAATCTTGTACAACAGGGTGTGGGTAGTATATCCTCCTGCAGTGAAAAGGCAACATAAAAGAATATTTAGCACCAACACAGGAAAGCATCTAGGACAATGCAAAGACTGAGTGCTATATTGCAACTCAAAGCTAGCAGACCTCTTCCAAATTTTGCTTATGATACCGATTGCAAACAACCAAGAACTGTTCAAAATATATAGCTCTTACCAACCTTTGCACATTCATTGCGAGCTATATCCCAGTCTATTTCATGATATGGAACAGTATAAAGCTCCTTCCTCAGAGAAAGAACTGTGGGTGTAATAGGTCCGACAAACCTTTTCCCATACAAATAGGACATGGGAAGGTAAACCATTCGACAATGACACCACATCCTTCCTGCAGTACAAATGAAAGAAAGGTCTTCGTGTCATATACAAAACAAATAAGGAATACATTTAGTGAGATACTTTCTGTTGAACCAAGTAAACCTCAAAAGACACATGGCATCATTGAGAGATAAATCAGTAGAATGATTTGACTGGGAAGAAAACGTAAGAGTTTATTACAGAGTCCAGACTTGTCAATTGACAATTTAAAGCTACGTTAATTGATAAATCATGTATGGCATATTATCATTATAATTAGATATAATTGAACAATTAACTATAAAAAAGCGCCAGAATCTCAAGTCCACCAACTAATTGCATAAAGAATGGTAATTTGTGTCATATTAGCATAACCATCAGTTTGATTGCAGGACAGGACAAAAGAATATTCTGCCAGAGTAAAGATCAATACCACCCAGTGACCATAAGTAAAATGTTCAACCTTTCCCTGTACTTTTGTAGAGTAAACAAGGTGGAGGCCCAATATGGTGCAGACAGCAAGGAGTCTTGATTATTTTAATATATATTACTTTCACTTTTACATGAATAAAGCAAGCAACCAGAAAAGTTTTACCATCACTTGCGAAATAAACAAAAAGAAAAAAGAAAATGATTATACAGTAGCAAACATTACCTGGATGGAATGGAAGAATATAGGGAAGAAGCCAAATCTCAGGTGGCAGAGGATTGTTTCCAGACCATTCAAAGGCTCCAAGTACCTAAATGGTTTTGATAAAATAAGGAAGAAGCATCAAATGTTGCTATATGCAGAGCACAAGTAGAACAAAACACACAAACAGCAATGTAAGAGATGAGTTCCGGACCGAGAGCCACATCTTTCCCCATGATGTTATTGCAGTGGCCCCACCATGATCCAGAATCCAGCTTCGACCTTTCTCCATTGCTCCATCTCCATCATTTGGTTCTTCACCAAGCAACCTCAAAGTAACGTAGGTCAAAACAGAACCAAACATGGTACTTGGGCCCTCAATATGCAAACCCCATCCACCATCTGGGTTCTGTTGTTATATTGTATACATAGCAGTTAACACATGCTGTTCCTTAAATGTACAGGTCATAACTAAAATAGCAGATAGCTTTGATACATTCTAGAAGCAAGGTAACATAAGTTAACATGCTGAATACTGTTTTCACCTGATGATTGTAAAGGTAGCGACAAATCTCACGTCTGTGCTCTTTTGACAATATTGCGTTTAACGCCCCAGTAATAGATAATGTA
Source organism: Sesamum angolense (assembly GCA_034509725.1). Classification (NCBI taxonomy): domain Eukaryota; kingdom Viridiplantae; phylum Streptophyta; class Magnoliopsida; order Lamiales; family Pedaliaceae; genus Sesamum; species Sesamum angolense. Next base: position 4,555,021 of record JACGWL010000008.1, read on the forward strand.
ATAACCTGTTCCATAAAAATGTACATAAAGAAGGAAAACAGAGGTTGAAAAAAATTGACTAATGTAACATTATTTCTCAAAATTTACTGAATTGGTTGCTTCCCGGGGCGACTGGTACCTTTTCAGAAACTTAATTGTCAAGAACACACGGATATATGGCCAATGAAATATATGCATCGTCTCAAATACTAAAGGTTTGTCTGAATCTTAAACTCAGTTAATAGAGCTCCATGGAGAAAAGGTTTTATTTTGTTATTTGGATCCAAGTACATAAATGTAAATGACAGAAGTATCTAATAACTATAGATTCATTGTCTTACATTCCTCAAGCAATTTTACTATGCTGAGCATTTATGTTTAGGATTCAATCTTGAAGAACAGAAAGCAAGATGAATGTAAGTTGCCATCTTCCTTTCAGACATCTAGGGTGCAATTGAGCAATCAACACTCACCAGGCCAGGCATTAGAAACATTGGACCTCCGTAGTCTCCTGGCCAGTGACCATCATGAGCCTGTAGGGTTGAATGGAAACTGATGGCCCTCCTTAGTGTAGTAGCTACTTTATCTTCTGTAATATCTTCAATATCTTTCACTTTTACTTGGGGCAAATTTGTGGTGCTTGGATTCTCTTTGGAGAACTAATATTCAAAATGAAAAGTGAAAGTTAGTCACATGGTGAGTTGCATAAAAATGTCCCAAAAAAACGAGTAGCTTAGACTCTCAACATTTACAGTTATAAAACCAAACATCAGTTGGTACCTCAGAGATTATATAGACCAGGACTAAAGCACTAAAGCCAATATAGGTTATTTTTAAATTCGACGGTACGTCCTTGACATTACTGAGAATCAACCTTGACATGTATAAATTGGCACGCACGAGTCAAAACTTTTTAGCATAGGAGATTTTTTTCTTTCTTTCAAATTTGGAGGAGAACATACTGTTGTTTCAATTTTCCAAACGGAAAAGAAAATAGCTCAAACTAAGATGCAACTTTTTAGCGACCTGAAATCCTCCTCACCGGAGCAGATTGGACGCAGATGAACTTGCATTAATTGTCTAAATTAAGAAATTTAACTTTGACCTTTAAGGCTGTTAGCATGCTTAAAGTCCCTAGTATTAGTTAATGTTTCTTAAACCACATCTTATTTTAGACTTACGAATTTGTCTTTGAGCAGAATGTTAGATGCATCAATACTTTTCCTTTCTTATGAACTTGTACATTGGTAGGTCCTCCTATTGTAGTATCCAGAAACAGACCAGTTATAAAGATGATCTACTTTGAACAATTCATCTTGAGAATGCAAAACATCTGTAATTACAGAAACATGTTATACCAAATTCAACAACACAGATATCAACCACAAACAAAGAAAATAATTCATCAAAAGGTTCCTAAAAACCTGCAAAATTCATCCACCTATGTTAGACGTTTGTCAACCAAATAGATGTTTGATATATACCCACTGTAATGAATAACCAGCAAAACAAATTCTCACTGGAGTTTCTTCTTGTTTGTCTACATAACACAGTCATAAGTACCAAACAAATCAGACAAGTAAGCATAACTGACAGTATATACTATTTCTGAGGTCATTACTTACAGGTATGAAACTGCCATGGATTCACATTGTCAAGAATCTATGTTATTTTCTTGATTACGCACAACTTTAGTTCCATGCTTGCCAGTTATGCAATTTAAGGTTGTAAAGGTAAATTACCGTTTACAAAAGTAAAGGAAACCATGAAGAAACACAAATCAAGAAGTTGTAACAACATTCATTTGCAAACACAAACTTCAGGCATCTTGCAAATAAATCAGAGAAGACCACCGGCATAAACAACAGCAGATTACAACAGTAAAAGGAAGGAAACTAAGTATGGGTCTCACTGAACTTGAAATCTCATTAGTAGATCAGAAGAATGCTTCTTCTCGAACCGATGATTACGGAATTCCTTGCGAAGCTTCTCAATTTCTGCTAGCTCTTCAGGAGACCCAAGACTAGGGTTAAACTCCCAAATTTGGCGGCCAACATGTCCATTTACTGAGCGTAACCAGGGGCTTGATCCCTCCGCAACTTTCAACTTCCACATTATAGTTTTCTCCTTCTACCTCGCTCTATCTTGCTCCTGAATTTTTGTTTCTCTAGAATCTAGAACTCAGCCTCCTAGACAGTAAATTCTAAATAAAATTAGACCCAAGTTAAATAACACCACTAGTAAAATGTAACTTCAGCAGACCAAAAACGAGTTAATTATATGATGATGCACTTCATGTTAGAACAAGAGCAAGTATTCTAACCAAATAGTAAACTGGAAAGAACCATCTTTCCGGATAAAAAAGTCATCCAAAACTGAAATGCAAATATTTTCATAAATAAACATAAAATTCATCACTGATACATTAATCACAACCCTCAATAATTGATGTAAAAGAAATGCATTTGAAATTAGGCAATAGACTCAACTAGCACACATGCAACCATACAAACCTAAAAATGCGGCATCCCGTAATTCTCTCTTTGATTGTGACTACAGTCCAACAGCGTATCCTTACACTTCAATTAAAATAAATAAATTCAAAACAACCAAGTAAGAAAGCCCGCCGCCACCCGTTTGATCTAGCACATTACATGCATTTTCACCACCAAAAGTCGGAAAACAAAAAATTAAAAGCAAAAGAAACCAACAAGGCTCATACTCAAACCGCAATTTTAACATCAAGAATCTCGATCAAAAACCACATAAAACAGGTAAATGGAAACCGCAAATGATTTCCGCATAGAACCATGGTCCGTCAGTGCACTTCAGCTGGCACTTGGGAGATGAAGATGAATGAACTCACGTTGGAAACGAGTAATGGAGTGGAAGCACAATGTGAGCGACTGCTGCTGATCTGATCCGTAGAGGGAGAGAATAAACTATAAAGAATGACGAGAGAGAAGCAGATGGACCATTCTCACTGTTCTGTACGTATTTATTGTCTAGTGTATGTATTTCTTTTTGGCAACCCCCACCCCACCAACTAGTGTATGTAGTTTTTGTCTAGTGTATGTATTTAATGACATAAATACGAATACTTTTCGTTGTTTAAAAAATTATCAATATCTATTGATTTTAACGACTATTTAACAATTAATCCAACCCATTAAATTTTCATTTATTTTTTATGGTAAACTGATCAATATACCTTATGAATCAAAAATTTATAAATTTGTTTTTTAAATAAAAATTTTATCGACTAAACGGATATTTTTTTTTCAAAAAAATTTCTATTCATCCCGTTCTATTTCTTTATAAGTTGTTAATTCTTAAAAATAAAAAATATAATAAGAAAAAAACTGACAATTTCATACATCCATCCAATAATTACATAATTTCATCAAATATCATAAAGTATTTATAATTTTCAAACAATAAGGGAATATTCGTAACTATATTAAATCTCATGGAAGATCGTTGTAATTTACTTCTTTTTAACACACATCCCACTCCTCCCCCCCCCCCCCAAACTAGTCCCCGTTGTATATTATTTTCACGAGCATATAAATAAATTATAATATGAATATAAATGATAAATAATTTGTATATTTTAAAATATATAAATTAATATATTATATTTTAAAAAATATAATAAATTTTAAAGTAGTATCAAAATAAAAAAATTATATAATAATATCATAAATCGTGGTTCATGAGCGAAATGTATTTTTCTATATTAATATAGAGTAAGGGTAGAGAATAATAAAGGGTGATGAATGCATAAGAAAATGCCAAATATTCAAGGGTAAAATTGGTAGTTCAGAAAGATGCTATGGAGCTATCTCACCACCTAATATATAGTTGTCAATTTGAATTAGTTATATTAATTAAATTAGTACCTCTCAAGTGGACTTCATTTTCCCTTCCCCTTTCCCTTTCTTGGACATGAAAATTTGATGGTATTTGTTGTTACATATGATCTAATCTACTTTATAATTATAGTATGAATAATTATACTCTTCTTTTTAAAGTGATGTATAATTGCAAGTAAATCTTTTATTATTTGAAAATTTATATTTAGCATTTTTAAAGTTTTTTTTTGTATAACAAATAAGTCATTTCATTAGTCAAAAATCACCAAATTTGTTGATATTAAGATTGTAAGGCAATAATAAATTATAGTCTAAAGAAAATTATGAGTTTTAATAAAATAAAATTATGCTCGCAAGTATTGCTAGCCGCTCTATCTAGTAATTAATTGTACAAATAGTAGTAATAACGACTCCCCTACTTTTTAGTTTTTTAAAACTCAAAAGTGGTTGTTAGAGAAAGAGGTTGGACTACACAAATATTTGATTTGTACTCAGATCGCAAGTTTGCCCATGGAAATTATATATCATGCTTATCAAAGTCCAAAATTATTATTTTATATTGAAGGGATAGCCAAAAATCCTAAATTATCGAGAGATTAACCTATAAAATATGAGTTAGCATTTTATGCTTAAGTCACTATTTATACTTTAGTCATATTAATAAATTTTAACTTAACTTATCCGTTCTTTTACTCATTGCACAATTCAACAAATACATTATTAAGTAATTAAAAAACAACTCTTCTCATCTTTACCCTTAAAATGTTCCAAATTTATCGGACTCAATACTTATTCTCGCTCGTTGTTCATGGCTACTACTCGCCCGAGGAAATTTCTCAAGTGCACGACTTTCCACTAGATAAATCGACCCCACACATGTGAACGCAATGTGGCCTTACACCATTCCGCCAACCCTCTGAATTAAAGTGAAGAAAAAAAAATATAGCAAGTATTTATAATTTTATAAGTCAGATTTGAACACATGTATCAAATGTGTCAAAATGCAAGTATTTTGCTTAATTATTTGGGAATCATTTTAAACTAAAGTTTCCTCATGTGTCCTGTTATGCATGTTTTCTTTAATGTTTTGCCACCTTCAACTATGAGAAGATGTAACATGATTAACATTACGTTTAACATATAAAATATGCTATTTCAGAATAATACGCGCATACACACACAAACTTGGTCAAAATACTACTGCATAATTATAACTATCAAATTCCGCATACTCTGTACCGTGTACATATTTTTTAGATATAGTACGTTGTTTTGTGTGCATATAATAAATAATTTTTTCATATTTTAAAATATATTATAAATGAAAATAAAATATACAAACCATCAAATCGCATTTAAAATAATAATAAAATCAAATCAACTTAAAGTATTATCGACACGATAAAATAATTTGTATAATGGCGTTAAAATGACGTGGAGTTATTAATAATGATTTTTTTTTTAGTTCGAATTAAATTAAGTATAGAGTAAATATATTTACTTACTATATAATTAATTATTTTTTTTAAATTGTATACCAATCACATGATCGAGTCGGGTTCGAATTAAATTTGCCTTAGAAAAGACAAGTTCTAGAAGACTTCCCTAAAATGCATGAACGTCAACAAACTCATTAAAATGTTGTTGGTCACCAATATTCCTACTCCTCTCTCTCTCTCCTATTTAAGGAGGCCACTTGCTCGCGTTTCTCTCTCCTATCGTTTTAAGGCTTTTTCTCTTCATTTATGAGACGTGATACGAACGTCTGGTTTAATGTATGTAATTAATTTAAAATATAAATAATATAATTTTTATTTTTTAAAATATTTATTTTAATTAAGTGAATAAAAAATATGAATAAAAATAGAGTTGCGAGGGATTATAAAATAATTAGATATCAAATTGGTGTTTTTAAATAATAATAAGATATATATATTATATGTATTTGCTGGTTTGAAATTATTTATATAAATAAATTAGTATTTGATATTTGAATTCATTGGACGATATAGTTGTTGTGGTCCTTGTGGATATTGTTTGTTTTGTACTTCTATTTAATAATCATCATCGCACGCGGTTCTCACGAGCATATCAAAAAAATATTGGTGTGGGGTGATAACAAAAAATAAATTTATGAGAATAATAAATTATAATAAATATGGAGAAGTGGGTGAGAAGATGGTGGAGTATATGTAGTGGGTAATTAAGAGAAAAAAATATATAATTATGAGGTTATTAAAAAATATTAAAATTACTAATTTGACCAAATTATTTTAAAAGAAAAAAAAATAAAGGTAAATTTGAATTTTTAAAAATTAGTATACCAAAAGGTTTTTTTTTTTATAATAGTATAAATAGATATTTTAAAATAAGTCTCAGATATAAACATGATATATATCTATATGTTATACAAAAAAACTCTTATGTCGTACTAATTTTTGAATGCTCATAGTTATTTTTTAATTTATTTATTTCCTTATAAATATTGATTGGAATTATAAATTTTATAATCTGATGATTACAAACTTTTTCCTCCCAACCCATTGCTCCAGGTTACTCTCTCATATTTTTCATTTTTTTTTTCTTTCACAAACTTTCATATTTTTTGTAAATCATAATTACAATTTGATTTTTATTTCTCCACCTTACCCCATGTTTATTTCTTGTCGCATACCGTTCTCACCCCACACTATGTTTGTGTCTTTTCACATTTTTTTTTGTCTCTTCATCTCTCATTATGATTTTTTTTTTCATACGCTAATGGGCGTGCGATAACAACTAGTATGAGTATTTAAGTAAATTACCGCAATGTACCCATATCAATGAAATAAATTAGATATAACTCAGAAATAAGAAAATTACAGCGATGGGGAGTTGCGATATTTGTTTTTGTTATAAAGTCACGATTATCCTTCTGTATATATATTAACGACTAATTTCATAATAAAAAATATCAGCATTTCACAATAGTATATCGTCTCATGTGCACAATAATAAAAACACTCTAAGCCAATTATTCATTCCGTCTCCAAAACTCAAAAAGCTTGTGAAAGTATAAGTGGTTGCAAACTTATCAAAGTAAAATCCGACTTTACAATATATCAAATCAAGAAAGATATCGACCATTTAAATATCAAATACTGATTAGATACTTTAATAATTTTAAATTAAAGAAATACTGAAAAGTGATAACCTATCTTTATTTTTGTTTTTCCTTTTGTCTATTTCCATCGTCATTAATTTTGTTTTTATTTATATTAATTAAAATCACCATCAATCATGCCAGATCATCCTCCACTTCAAACAACATCATCATCTCTTATATTTTTGCTCTTCCCAAACCCAAGCTCTTCCTGTCGGATAGCTTGTCCATATAAAAATTATGTCATACATGGAATAATTAATTAAAATTTTAATATTTAATAAAAAGTTATCCAATTAAAAATTTAAAAATAGAAAATAGAAGGAATAATTAAAGGAGGAAATTTACATATTTTTAGAAATTATGCTTTATAATTATTTTTAATATCTTATAAAAGTTGTAAATAATAAAAAGTATGTTGAAATAAGATGATTTTTTTTTAAATATAAAATAAACTTAAAGCTGCAACTTTAAGAGTTGTTTTTTCAAAAGCATCTAATCAGAAAAATATGTTTTTATCGAAAGGTTGTAACTTTTGGATTGAAGAGATGCAAATTGAATGGTTGCATATTCTTCTTAAAATGTACTTAAATATCTATATGCATAGATGAAATCAACTGGTAGTATATACACTTCATATTCATCAATTCTTGACTTGATATTTTGTCTTTCGAGTTGTTCTAGAAATAAGGCTTCCGAAATTGTTGTTCGACAGGCTTTAGTTCATTTTGCCGTAGCCTAAAAGTGAGTTGATTAACCCAACAACAACCATATATCACTTTTAAGGATAGTGAAACCATGCATTAAAACATATCCAATATTCATATATTCTCAACACTTTCTGTCAATGAAGCCTAGCTCAGTTGATGAAATTGAGGCTTCATGACCTAAAAGTCGTGGGTTCGACCCCGTACTATACATGGGATGTTGTTTCTACTGTAATAATAAGTATTGGTTAGATTTAATTTATTCGATATTATTGATCATATTATTATTCTTGTAATGTCTTTACTAAATATTCATATCGACAAAAATAATTATAATTTATTTATTTAAATTAATAATAATTTATTGTTCTTTCTTAAAAAAAAAAAATCCACCATCTTCCCCTCCAATATAAATCACACTGCACCATCTTCCTAATAAATGAGCAACGAATAATTCAATTGATTTGACGGTTTCATCGATGCTGATAAATCTACAATGAGGTAATATATATTTTAATTTGAAAAAATGATCATACCAATCTTATTTTCAGCATAAAATTGGACCGATTGAATCAACCAATCCATCCCAACTTTTAGAACAACTTTTGATCAAATTTGAATTTTGATAAGGACAAGGCCGAACCAAAGACTTCCTAGCACAAAAGTCATTGCTAGGGCACTTTCAAAGTGCCCAAAAGGCTCCCCACAATGTCCTACACACTTGTGTATTTAAAAATGGGCTTCAATACTCTACAGTTTATATGGACCTCGGGTCAAAATATTTTAGCCTCACTTCATATTTAATTATTTGAATTTCTTTTTAAAGAGAGTACGTTTTGTACTATATTACTTACTTTTAAAGTGCAATTTAGCTAGATAATTGCATAATTTATAATAAGACAATTAATTATATAAAAAATAAATATAACGTTTGGATTTACTTTTTAATAATTTATTATATAAATACATATTGCAATTAAATTTCGAAACTTAAAATTAATTAAGAACTTAAAGAGAAATTATCTAGGACGGTCTTGGATTTGGGCAAATTGGGCAAACCGATTCTGTTGCCATCTATAATAGTGGTGTTAAAATGACAAGTAATGTACTTGGTGGAGTGGTAAAAACATTAAATTTTTTAGACAAGGTCATGAGTAAATGAAGCCTAGCTCAAATAGTAAAGTTGAGACTCTATTATATTAAAGGTCATGGATTCGAATCTCCCTAGATGCCTTATTGTAATAATTTTTGTTAAATATTGATATCGACATGAATGAAAGATCATGGGTTCGAACCCCGCCAGGTGTGTTATTGTAGTATTTTTTATTAGATATTGATGATGTCGACATGAATAATTACACTTTTAATCAATTTATTTAAAATTCATTGCTCTTACCTAAAAAAACAGTAGTGTTAAAATTACGTAAAGTCACTTTTGTTAAAAAAAAAAAAAACTGCATATAATTTTTAGATAAAATTTTTAAAAAATTATCTGATGAAAAATATAATTATCATATTTAAAAATTGATGAAAGGTATGTAAGTGGAAATTTTTTTTTTTTTTTGCATAATAGTATAAATAAATATAAATTAGATTTGGGCTGGAGACAGATGTTCAAACTATTCAATCAAATGGTCAAATTAAGTTGGTTAAAAGAAGAGTGCGGGTGGGAGGAGGGAGTTTCCACTTTCCAGAGGGGGAAGGTAAATGATAAAGCAGCCGGCGGCAGTGGCGGGATTGCGTCTGATAAGTCTAATGGAAAGCTCTGCGCCTCCGTCTCCGCCTCCTAAGGATTATGTTCACTACCACCATACTGATGCTTGCAGTTTCTCCAGATGGACAGCCAGGTAAGTCGATTTACGCAAACACCCTTCTTCTCTTTCACTCCCAGACACTAATTCGGATCTTCTAGTGTGTGTGGCACACGCGTTACACCCGCGAATGTGTGCCTATCCGAGTTTTCGGTTACATTCGCAATTCCATGTGTTCTTTTTTATTTTCCTTTTTCACAATTTTGAGTTTTGATTCGGGATTCAATTAAGTTGGCTGTTTATGTATCTGAGTGCTAAGGCAATGTATTTGGTTGGGTCGACTCAGTTGGCCAAGCATTGTTTGTACTTTGTCCAAGCATTGTTTTTACTTTGTATTCGAGTTGTCTATTATCGTTTACATACACTCAGTTCGACTATACTACATTTTGGTCTAGCGATTGTTACTTGGGTGTTATATGGGCTGAAATCTATGTTTTTCAGAAACTTATGCACAGTTTCGTGTTCTGACACGTGCAAAATATGTGTTATCGTAGTAACATGGTAACTTTCTTGACTGTGGCAGGGAAAGTTATCAGTTCATGTATGCAAAGCCATGGCAAAAAGTTACTGATTTTTATTTGGATGTGGTGAATTGCCGGCGATCACTATCTGAATTGTTTGGGAAAGAGGTGGGTCTTATCATAACAACTGTTTTTGAACATTTCGTATGTTTAACTGTTTATTCTTGTTTCAAGATTCATTTTTGTTTCTTTGGGTTTATAAGAAATACTATTTAAAGCAATTTAGCTAATCAGAGACGGTCTCATTCTTCTATGTTATGGTTAACTGCATTGCGAATTAATTCTGAGCAATAATGGCAAGTTCTAGCAGGTAGGAAATTCTGTTCCTATTTGTGATCACTCATGTTTTGCTCCGAGTACATGCTCTAGTAGTTTTTAATTATGTAAACATCTCAAATGGGTCCTTCTTTTGTGCATGCTATTGGTAGAAATGATAACATGAAACACAAGTCTCCTGCAATGCATTATCTGGGGGATCCCAATTTTTTTACAGGAAAAATTGGAAGTCCTGGAGATTTGCATTAGTGATTAGAAATGTAAGGAAGCCAGGTTCTTGCATCCTTCTGCTATCTTCTTTTTCAGCTGGCATTGAGTAGGCTAAATAAGAGGCTTTCTGGTCTTGCACCTACAGAGGTGCAAAGAGCTGTTGAGGTCGGAGCAATCCTAATACTTTGAAAATAACATGAGTGGAAATGCATCTTCTTGTTTCATGTTTAGCGAATCAAAGTTGCAGCTTTCAATTTCAGCAATCCTTTATGCTTCATATGATCAATATTTGGACATGATGTTGGCTACATCCTTGCTGCCTCTGTGACTCTCCTGTTGCACCCTTGTAGAAGTATTTATAAAAATAAATTGAACTCACTTGCAAAAGAGGGAACTATGAACCGAGAGTGAAACTTAGGCATGCCATTTTTCTACTTGAAAAATTGAACTGGCCTATAGGTTTGGATAAGAAAATTTTTCTTCCTAGTGTTGGAAATTGTACTTATCGTTGTGTAGGCCAACACCTTAGAGATGCATGAAGTACATGTCCAGGAGTGTATAACTAGTAATGCCTGTCTGGTACTTGGTGGTGTAACAGAGTTTGATGTGAATTTGGAAAATAGGAAACAAGGAATTGAAAAGGATGCTGGGCCCGGAATTAATTATCCTTGTTTTGTAATTTGGATGTGTGGCTTTCTGTATGTCGATGTCCTAATAGAGGCAGGAATGGGAAGGAAAACTTCATGGAAGTAAATTTCCTTGGGTCTAGAAAAAGACTTCTAAGAATCTCTGTTTCTTCTTTTTGATCTCTAACTACTCTAAGTCAATCGCTTAATCCGTGCTACCTTTCAGAGCTATCGTTCTCGTTCTGTATTCTGGAAAGCATTAAGTTTTTTCATACTGTTGAACATCTAGTTTGAAAATTTAAGGTTCTAAAATCTTTGTTTCACAGTTTAAGGATTTTAGTTTTTTTTTAAATATAAAAAAATAAAGTTTACACAGACATATGCTGTAGATGGTGGTGCCGAATCGTAGAAGATTGATGATAAATCTGAATTGGTACGCAATCCTGCTGGGGATAGGACTGGAAGATGGGCAAGAGTGACTTTCAAAATACTGCTGTCTTATCATGGAAGTTCTTTTGATGGGTGGCAGAAACAGCCTGGTTTAAACACTGTCCAAGGGTAAGCGTTTTGCAAGTTTTCGATGAATGTCTCCAATACCGTAAGCTAAACAAATTAATACAGACAGCAATATTCAAGTACTTGTCCTAATAACATATAAGTCACCTGATATTTAAAAATACCTTCATGATTGATGACTAACTATGCTCTAGCTTTCCGTGATCATTGAGTTCTACTATTTTGTGTTTCTTCTTTTATATGATATCAATGCATCATTTCATGAATTATTCTCTTTAAAAATTGATATGTTGTCTCCAAAGTGAATGATCAACTTGTTGCATTTGAGAAAAAAAAGTGCTGAAGTTCTTCACTTTCTATTCAAAGTTATCTCCAGAGCGACTGAGAAAAGGATGCCTAAAGGTCGAGGCATGACCCTGTTGAACAAAAGTTTCCCGGGCTATATTGAGAAAAAAAACATATGTTTAGCTTTATTCAATCGTGCTTCTGGAGTCAGTCTCTATTGTGGAGATGTTTGGGTCTTACATATCTGTATGATAAGTGCGGTCTTGCTATTTAGATGTTGGAGTCATTTGTATAGTTATGATTTGTGTGAGTTTAGCATGTCATGCAAGAATCTTATAGTTTTGCTTAAGGTCAAGCTTCCTCACAAAGATCTTACCCTTGTAGGCTGGAGAATGGAGATATGGGGTGTCAATCATGAGTTTGCATGTGGTTATGGATAATCAACTAGGTTAATCTGGGACATTCTTTTGATATGTTATAAGCAAGCTGCAGACATGCATTGATTACTTTAAGTATTTTGGTTGGACTACCAGAATGTACTATGACTCTTTTCTCTCTTGCTTCAAGGTTAATCTTGTGTGTCCTAAGAAAATGTTAACCTGTTCTGGTTCTATATATTATATACTCATTGCTAAATACTAGTTTGATTTTTCATGTTACTAAAATTATGTTTTCTCCACGTAATGGACACTCATGTTGAATACTTGGGCTTAAATTACTCTTTGAATCTATTGTTGTCTTTTTGTTTCTTTTTGGTAATAACAACTGAGACCCTTGTGGAGTGATTGCACTCTTGTTGCTTTCTGGATTATACTTGTTTAGACAAAGAAAATGGTAGAAAGATGAAAAACCATAATTTTCCATACTTGATTGAACTACAGAAAATTCAGGTATTGCAGTTACATTCTGTGATATCTCAGATTAGTCAAGACTCTGGTGTATGGCTCCTTCTGTATGGAACCACTAATGTTGTTTTGTCGAAATTGCTTTCAGTAATAGGACATGCATTGTTAAGCACTAGTACTAAGATCGAGTCTGGGACAGCAGATCTGGTTTTAATGGCTGAAACAGTAAATGACTGGCCTCATCCCTGTCAGACAAATGTGCTCATACCAAGATACATTGTCCTATGCGAGCCTGTACAATCAGAAAATGATGCTTAACATTTGAAAAATACTGCTCTTCTATGTTTCTTTTTTTATATAGTCTCCTGTTTGTGCTTCTCTAGTTTCTTGAACTATGTTAAGATACTTGGTTGAATCATGGTCATTCTTCATGCACAAGCTAGCTTTGAACTTATTGTTATCTTAATACAGATTGATTGAAAGATCTCTTGGAAAATTCGTTGATGAAAAGAAAGTGCAGCTGCTGAAAGAAAAGAAATTACCAATAGATGGCTGTGCTGTTGTCGCTGGGCGTACAGACAAAGGGGTGACAGCTCTTGAACAAGTTTGTTCTTTCTGTATGTTAGCTAGTTCACTCTTCTTTAATATCCATATATCCCTCTTGCTCACATATGCATATGCATTTATGGATCTTGGAATTGGTAGAGTCATCTTTCTGAATGGTGCTAGCTTTTCAGATGAACTAATGTTAAGAGTCCCCCTTTCTGAGAGACCCTTTAGATGTCTATTCAGTTTGATGGTGACTGTTTAACGTTTCTTATACTTCGCTTTTCGGTGCAAAAGGGTGTGGGCTGATGAAATTAACAAAGGAAACAAAACTTAGGGTCTGTATATATAATGTTGAGAAGCATTTCCCTCAATTCTGTTAGGTTAAAGGCACACTTCTGGTAATGGAAACAGGACCCAAAACCTCTATCCGAGATGAGTCCGGGAGGCCACTAAATGAATACTTTATAAGACATTGATGCGTTCTACTTCATTCCATCATCATTTTTATAAGTTTGTTGTCCATAAATGAACTACTTTTTGTATGCCTAGATACATGGAGAAAAGATGTTACAGCTCTAGAGATTGAGGATGCCATAAATGGTGCAGCACCAGGGAAGATAAGGGTCATTTCTGTTTCTCCGGTATGAACCTTGTGGCCATGATTTATGAGTCCCTAGTCATACTCATGATCAGTCTTTCGAACATGACCTCAAAGAATTTGTGGAAATGTTTTAACATCATACTGATGTGTGCATGATATATTTTAGGTCTCACGTGAATTTCATCCCAATTTCTCTGCAAAGTGGCGACGCTATTTGTACATATTTCCTTTCAATTATGAAAATATGGATGATAAAGAGGGTCAATGCAAGAAAAATGTTTTGGATGTTAGTGTTCGCCGAGAAGGCCAATATGGTGGATGCTTCCATGAAGAAAACTTTGGGCATGTAACTGATGGTGATGACCAGGATGAATCACAAACTAGAAACAAACCACTCACTTTCGAAATAAGCCGTGTTAACCATCTTTTACATCAACTGGAAGGGAAGTTACTTTCCTTCAGGATGTTTGCACGAGATACTAAAGGCCTCAAGAAACATGTAAGACGTGTAACTTTTCTCTCTCTCTGTGTGTGTGTGTTTTTTTTTTCCCTCTTTCTCCTTTTTCTTTAATGAATGGCTTATAATTCTTTAACAAATATATGTCCTCGTATTTCTGGTTAGATCAAGTGTGCCTCCGGTCCAGGTGCTTGCATACCCCACTCTGAATCCATTGTAGCATGGTTTTATCATGTGCGGCCTAGGTTTATATTATTTGGTTTTGTTCTTAGTCTGTAACCATTGCTAATCCATCAATTGAAGATTCAGCAGACAACTATGCAATTTGGTTTCCTGAAATGCCATCAGATGCCTAATGGCATCTCCAGGTTGCAGTCTGCACTTTTCTTCACCCCGATAAATGAAGATGATTTTGGTGAATTTGAGCTGGATGTCTTCCACAACCTATTCGGATTTCTTTTTATTCGTGTGAAATTATAAATATTCATTTTAATCCCACTCACATGTATTATATTTATCCTCTCTTTACCTAGTTTTCTTCTGTTGGGCAAGAGAAATCAGCAATTGTTTTGTTAGTCATGGCAATCACAATATGCATCAAAAACCATCTGAAAGTAATACATTACATCTGATGTGGTGCGCATGAATTTAAAATTTCACTTTTGTTCTGTGTGTGTGTTTTCTTTAAATAAATAAATGACAATTTACTTTCTAAGAACAATTCTTTATCACATTGCAGTGGTCCACCAACAGAGTGCTTTCTCTTCCATGCACGAGCTGCAGAGGCCTATTTACCCTGTTCTAAGGTTGGCAACTGACATAATCTTCTGCATCTTATTTTTCCTGTCATCAATATAGATCTTCATTGCCATGTTGTTTTTCATAAAAAGAGGGTTGTGTTTATTAAGCTTGGTACTACATCGATTATCACATCACATGGTGCGTGTGAAATATATGACAGCAAAAAGAACAAGTAATTTTTTTAAAAAGCTTGGAAACACAACCCTCTTTTTATGAAAAACAACATGGCAATGAAGATCTATATTGATGACAGGAAAAATAAGATGCAGAAGATTATGTTTATCCATTAAGCTTGGTACTACATCGATTATCACATCACATGGTGCGTGTGAAATATTATATGAACAAGTAATTTTTTAAAGCTTGGATTATTATGTCTTTAAGCAGTTAGAGAGGTTGGATGCAGTGCTGCGGTATTCATGTGACAAAGTTGTAGACTTGATAAGAATAGGAAAGGGATATTTAAGGTTTTTGACTGACAAAATTAGTAGTAAATTTTTTCAGTTGATTTCCCTTTGCAATTTCTCAGAGTTACTAAGAAGAAATGAGATAAACTTCTCATGAGTTAGATAACACAGCCCACCAGACACATTCATTTGAAACTGCTCATCATCTAATCATTGGTTATTGTAGACTCTTAGTGTATTTTATTTCTCTTACTCAAAAAAACTAAAGACAAATGCTCGGTGATGACCAAATAAATGCGACCTTCATTTAATGACTTTGCTAATAAACTGAATAATGTGTTCCATGTATCACTTATAGGATCCTCTTGGGACACATGACATTGGGTAAGGTGTGATTCCAGTTTGAGCTAGCCAGTGCATTTCGATAACTATCATTTAGTTGCAAGTGCATGAGGATTATTGGCAGGGATGGGATTGCGTCATGCTTTATGCACATAGTCATGATCATGTGCCTGTACTTACATCAACCTTTTGTTCCTTAATCCTGCTATCGTTTAATAATGTTTCTGTATCTGAAAGGATGGAACTAGAGCAAAGACAATGTGCATTGAATTGGTCGCGAATCGGTTCTTGCGGAAGGTAGCTACCTCTTTCGCTTCATGTGAGGAAAAATTGCATATCTTGTGAATATAATTACAAATAATCTAAACTCAAACTATTCTAATTTGGCTGCACAATCCTCTTTTTATTCCGAGCGCTTATCTGATCGAAATCTGATAATTAAACCTTTTGACTCATGTCCTTTTCATTTCCAATTTGATCATTCCTTCTTGTATTTCACAGATGGTTAGAGTTCTTGTAGCAACTGCAATCAGGGAAGCAGCTGCTGGTGCAGATGATGATGCATTGCTAAAGCTGATGGATGCAACATGTAGGCGTGCCACTGCTCCACCAGCACCCCCAGACGGCCTTTGTCTTGTTGATGTAGGATATACAGAATTCAACAGAAAAAATTGCTTAATCCCTTGAGGCTATTTCATTCCCATTTTTTACTATATTCATCTTCAAAGAAATCGTCTCACATCATACCCGACGTGAGTAGACTTTAGGTGTTAGCATCCTCATGATTCATACTTATAAGTAGTTTTAAAAAGCCTAACATTATTCCGTCATTTGTATGCTTCTCGATTTCTTTTGACCCCGTTACTTGTTTCTTTTTTAATATATCAGTTGATATTTCTGTATTTTTATAAATGTTTTAGATAAAGATTCTACGACTCAACAGCCTTCGGACCCAAAATATTAGATACGCAGTCAAGGAAGCGAGATCCATTCTGACCCTTTTTGTCTTTTTTTTCTCTTATTTTGCTGAAATGAATCCAAACTAGATATTGAAAACTTGGGATTTCAGTTACATGAGAATGGTGGAGATAGGGCAAAATACACTTAGATTCGCAAAGTACCAAAATGCCCTCAAAGAAATGAGAAAAAAAAATGCCTAAGCACTCTATAGAGCCGCGTGGTTTTCACAGTGACTAGCTTGGACAATCATTAATTTGTTATTCATTTGATGGTTGTCCTATTAACACATGGTCTACGAATAGAGACTAATAAATACTTTGAGGGTCCACTTGACAAGCGTATATTTATTATTAAGAGATTGCATTATGTGATCGCACTTTTATAATATAAAATCTTAATGATATAATTTTGAAAGGTCTTAAGTAGCCTCATGAGTCGTTTGGGCGGAAAAAACCATTACTAATTCAACTTAAAATACTTGTTAGACCCGTATTCCAAAATTATGAGGTTGCAATTTAAATAAGCTCTAGATCGCAAAAAACCTCGAGGTAGATGAGGTGAGATAGTATTAGTAGGTGGTAGTAGAATATAAGATGAATGGGGTAGAAAGGTCCAGAAGTGAAAATGGTGGAGTGGGCTTTTGGGGGTGTATTTATGTATTGGAAGTGAGAGAAATTCAAAGGCGCAGCGCATAATTCTCATGCAAAACAAAAAGAGTGGGGCTGCAAAGAAACAGAGAGAGGGAGGGAGAATTGTCACTAACACAAAAACACACTATTATTGGTCCCTCTCTCCCTCTCTCCATCTCTTTCATTTTGATTCTCCTGCATCAATTTATCATTCTCTGCTCTCCGCCGATCAACCCATATATTCGCATTCCCCACCGTTTTCTTCCGGCGCCACGAGTGCGCCGTACCCCGATCCATCACCATGGCCCGTAAACGCATCCTTCTCTCCACCCGCTCCACTGTCATCGTTCTGCTTGTCATCATTTTCTTGCATCTCACGTCCGTCTCCGCCGAGTCGGAAGCCGATATCTTGATTAAATTTAAGGAGTCTCTCAAGAACAGCGGCGCCTTGTCCAACTGGAACAATCAGAAGCCGCCATGCAGCGGCGATCAAGAGAATTGGGTTGGGATTTTCTGCGAGGCGGGGGCTGTGTGGGGGCTTCAGCTTCAAAACATGGGATTGGAGGGCACCATTGATTTGGATTCCCTAACAAAGCTGCCCCACTTGAGAACTATGAGCTTTATGTTCAACAATTTTGATGGGCCTATCCCGGAGTTGGCCCGCCTTTCCGGCCTGAAAACGGTTTATCTTTCGAACAACATGTTCTCTGGGGAAATCCCACCAGAAACTTTCATTGGGATGACGGGGTTGAAGAAACTTCATTTGGCTAACAACAAGTTCTCTGGGCAGATTCCTATCTCGTTGCTGGATCTGCCTAAGCTCATGGAGTTGATGCTGGAAAACAATGAGTTTGAAGGTGAAATACCACAGTTTCCACCAGACAGGATTAAAAGGTTGAACGTATCCAACAACAGACTGGTCGGAGAGATCCCTCATAGCCTCAGTAATTTCACTACTTCCATTTTTGACGGTCAGTTGATTGCTTTTTGCTTCAATTCTTTCGTTTCTTTTTGTCTTTTTTCATTGCATTCTAGAAATCCCATAATATCGATAGTGTAACATTGAAATTAAGCTTCTTAAGTTTTTAAAGTATCCTGGATTTCAGCTGTAGTATTGTGTCATTTTGCGAGTTACCCGTACAAAGCATCAGAACTAAGTTAAATCCAGAGGAGTTTGCTGTGTAGAATCTGCAAGAGCCTGATGGATAGGCTGCACTATTGGCAGAAATCATATTAGTTCAGCCCATCATATCTTCCCACCTCGATATATGTATATTTCCATTGTTGTTGTGTGTAATAGTAGTAACTATATGTTGATCATATGAACTTCGTCGATAACTTCCTCCTTTTTCAGCAATTCTCAACACAGGCTGCTCATTCACTTTCATTTTGCTTCCTTATTAGATGCCATATTTGGATACTAAAGAAGATTATGAAAATGGTACTTCTGGGGAATGAAGGATCTTTAATGTTCATACTTGGAAGTCTTGGACTGTCAGCTGATAATTTCATCCTTTGTCCCAAAACAGGCAACACTGATTTATGTGGGGCGCCACTGAAATCATGCACTACCCCAAACAAACTGTCCCCTGGAACAATAATCCCTGTCGCAATACTGGTGGCTGCAGCATTGGCAGCATTGGTAGTAGTAGTAGTCATCCTCCGCAAACGTCAGCAAGCCCCCCTGGGACCTGGGGAAGCTGCAGCAGCCTCGGCCTCAGCCACCGCCCCTGCATACGGAAAGGCCGAGCAGAAAGCTTATGTGGAGTTAGACAAAATGGAACAAGGCCGAGCTGCTGCTACAAGCCGAGCTGTCGCTCCAGGGACGACATCCCCTGAGAAACCCAGCCATGCCAAGAAGTCCGAGCCGAATGTTAAGATAACCTTCCTGAAAGAAGAGAGGGATAAGTTTGACATGTCGGATTTGCTCAGGGCGTCAGCTGAGGTTCTAGGCAGTGGCGTGTTTGGCTCGACGTACAAAGCCGCCCTGGGTGACGGGCAGATGATGGTTGTGAAGAGATTCAAGCACATGAACAATGTGAACAAGGAAGAGTTCCATGAGCATATGAGAAGGCTGGGCAGGTTGAGCCACCCCAACTTGCTTCCTATTGTGGGCTTCTACTACAGGAAAGAGGAGAAGCTCTTGGTCGCTGACTTTGTGGAGAACGGCAGCCTGGCTGTTCAACTTCATGGTATTCTTAATTTCTCAACTCTACCGACTTACACGTTCCTAATTGCCCTTTTATTCACAAGTAATAGCATCTGTTGCAAATCAGTTTAAAGCGGAAATGGTCTATGGGTATAATATATCTCTTGACTGAAATCTGGAACTGTTGTTAAAATCTAAATGATCACATACACTTTGCATGTATATATGAAATAGAATACAAGATGAAACATAAATTTGGAATAGAACATCTGAACTACTCTTCATGATCTATACTATATGAGGCTAATGATCATCATGCATCTGTCTGCTGATCATCTCTTATGGTAGGCAATAGATCTCGGGGCCGCCCATGCCCCAACTGGCCAACCCGTTTGAAGATCATCAAAGGAGTAGCCAAAGGCCTATTATACCTCTATAATGAGCTCCCAAGCCTAACCGCTCCAAACGGCCACCTGAAATCCTCGAACGTACTCCTCGACAGGTCCTTTAATCCCGTCCTCACTGACTACGGACTAGTGCCGGTAGTCAATCAAGAACACGCACAGGAACACATGATCTGCTACAAGTCAACCGAGTACAAGCAAACCGGGCGGATCACCAAGAAAACCGACGTATGGACCCTAGGAATCCTGATCCTGGAAGTCCTGACAGGGCGGTTCCCATCGAATTTCCTGCAACAGGGCAGGAGCAACGACACGGATATGGCGACGTGGGTGGAGTCCGTGATAAGAGACGAAGCGAGCAACATGGATATATTTGATGCCAACATGGAGAGGGCTAAGCAGTGCGAGTCCGAGATGATGAAACTATTGAAGATTGGCTTGGATTGCTGCCAGGCTGATGTTGACAGCAGGCCTGACATCAAAGAAGCTGACGAAGATTCAGGAGGTTAAGGAAGACGCAAGTTGATGATGATGATGATGATAAGTTTTAATGCATGGATTGTCTGATGATTACAATGCTGTACAGCCAATTTATAGCTAGCTTATTGGCTTTGAGCTTTAGAACATGTGTCTCTTTTTCATCCTCCTACATTTATTGTTTGTACTGGATTTTGCATTTTGTGCATTTTATGTCAGAAGATCGTTTTGGTAGAAGCTTCAAATTGACAGAAACCAGCCCATTGTCTGTGGAGTTCTGGATTCAGTGCTATTGCTATACAAAGCTGAAAGAATGAACAAAATCTTCTATACTCTATATCTATATCTATATTATAATATATATTATATTATAATATTTTATTAATTATTAATTTATTTGTTTTTATTAACTACTTTTCACATTGATGCATTTATTTATTCCTATAATTATTTTCTCAATTTATAACTTGATTTACTCAATATTAATGAGTCTGTATAATTACTACGCCACATAATGGCACAACACGTCCAAAAACCTCTTTCTTTCTCATTATATTTTCTTCCTCTTTCTTGGGCGCCTCCCAGCTCCTGCCCTACAATACATCACGATTTTTCTTTAATATATTATACTAAAAGTAAACTATACTAAAACCAACACTATTAAATTTTAAAAAAGACAAGAGAAGCACAAAACAACAATACTACATTATCAGTTAAAAAATAATTTAATAAACTTGATTAACGGTGATAAAAATATAATATATAGACTTTCAAACAATGTACTTTTCATGACTTATATAAAAAATTGGACACACAGCTGCGCCAGTGTCGGCTGTAACGTAAACCGCCTGACCTTTGTGCAGTAAAAAAATGATATCTTCTTCTCTTCTATAATAGCATAGTCATATCTATAATGTATATTATACTGTAGAAGATTAACAAGTATAACCTCTACTGACCTATTAACAAGAAAATAGAGTAAAATATTCAAGCTAGAAGCATTATAAAAATGGATTATGTGCATATGAGATATAATCTAGATAAAAGGAAATGAGAATAATCTTAGCATCTCTTGTCCATGTTATAATAAGTGACAATAATATATATTATATTTAATTTATCACTGTTAATAAGATATATATTTTAAAAGTAAAAAAAATAATCTAAAGTATAATTGAAAATCAGTAAATTCAACTTTTCAATAAGAGTGTTCTATCCGCTCCCTCGTCATTCTCGAGTAATATAATACAAGGATTACTATGCACGCCAACATATATATAATAGAATGTCCTGTCAGTTAGGAACTATGCTTTGCCTAAATCTTATTGTTCGGCTAGCTACGATGCCTATCTTGTTTGCCTAATCAATGCATTCTTGCCCATCCTGCTATCTGTACCGCATGTGTTCTGTGGCTTGGAAGAAGTTAAGGTCCTTCCGCCCGTGGTGGTGTTAGAATAGCACCAAAACCCCCCCGGGGTTATCTCCCAATAAAGCTCCAGCATAAAAAGAATCCAATATAAAACCAAATTCTGCTGTGGTGTCTAACTGTGTATTATAGGTGCGGTTGACATGCACCGCTGAGTTCGTATGTCGGTTCTTGGGCTTTTAGTTTTTGCGAAGTTTCACATTTTAATGTCCTTTAATTTGACTTAACACTAATCTCCTTGGTATTTTGTATCTCTATAAACGTACCTATAGTCTCAAAATGACTTATTTAATTTTATTTTTTGATTTCCTCCTTTAAATTAATAACACAGCCCAAAAATCAATTTAATAATATATAAATACTCTAAAATATAATATATCTATAATTTAATATTTTGATATAGTCTCTAATTAAATATTAAATCACTTTTATTACTTAAATTTATATATTTTAATATACACTCAAACATTATCACCTAATAATCTATATTTAAACAAAGAGATGTAAAACTGGTCGCTTTTTTAATCCATACTATCCTCTAAACATATTTCAAATGGCAATCTACTTTAGATAAATTAAATATGATGATTATATACTCTTTTTAAAATCAAAGAATCTTTCTTATATTCAGATATATGTTATAATATTCTTTATTAATTAAAGAACCTTTAATATATTATTTAAATTAAATTAAAGTATCCATATATATAATTATTTCTATTAAACCCACTATTATTAACTCATATTTCTATATATTATCTAATCTAACCTTATAAAATATTTAAATTCTATAATTTTTAGATATTTATTCTCTTAACAACCATATATAAAAAATCTGGAGAGAACTGGCGGTTAGGTGGACTCTTGGCGACGCCCGCCAACCCCGCACACGATAGGGCGATCTACGCTCGCAGCCCCGCCCAGCACCCATTGCGACCCTGTGCGGCCTGCTCGCCTGTCACACCTTCGTCATTATCTGGGCGGCACGCGTACGTCGCTCCATCTGCGGGAACGGCGCCACGCCCACACTCGGACTCCTCGCCCCCAGATCGCGGTAAAGTACGGCGCTCTCAGTCGGAGGGTGGCGCGGCAGGGAGGACAGCGGGACGGCAGTGAGTCTCGGCGCGCATGGGTGGGCGCGAGGTGGGGTGACGGCGGGGTGGGGAGATTGGGAGGGTTATAGGTAGCAGGAGTGGGGTGGGTAGCAGAGGGTGGGGGTGGGGTAAAATTGAAGGTAGATTAAGTTTTTTTTTATTTAAAAATTATTTAAATATAATAAATATAAGAAACATTGAGTCGAATCCATAACCTTTCTTATTTTTTTTTAAATTATTCTTTCATTAATCCGTCATCATTTGACAAGAGTAAATCCAACGTTACTTAAAATTATAGAGGGTAATATTATATAAATTAAGGGTAGAAAAATATAACGGTCATTTTATAAAAAAGTTAACGCCGTTAGTTACATTTAACGGAAAGGGGCGATTGAGTTATATTTAAAAAAAACAGGGGCTTTTAGCCTATTTTATAAAATCATAGGGGGTTTTCAGCGGACTTTTTTAAAACACAGGGGGATTTATATGCATTTTAGCCCTATTCCTTGGTTACTTAGTTATTTGAGACCATTCAAAAGTTTTAACTAATCATTTTTAATATTTTATATATTTAACATATGGTAAGAACTAAGCTTATAAACATGCACTCAACAAAAATGCAAAAGTGATTAGGACATACTGAACATCATAGCAGAAGCCATTAAAAAGAAACAACCTCTTCCACAAAATTAAAGACATCAACTAAACAAACTGAAATTATCTTAAAAAGAAATTAGGGAGAAATTAGTCGGAAGAAAAAAGAATACTGCTTTGAGATTCAAATTTCGTGCGATAACTAATAAACTCTTAAAAAATTTAAAAAGAAAGTACATCAAAATCCAAAAAGCAAGAAGACGTTACTAGGGATTAAGATTTAAAAGAAACAAAAAACTAATGAACATCATTGGATTACAAATATTTAAGTTTTACTGTTATTTAAATTTGTATTTTTAATTTGTTTAAATATTCTTATATCAGAACAATTTTTCAAGTTTGATCAACATTTTGAGATTTTTTTCTTTTTATTCTGAATTAATATATTTTATTTAATTATTAAACTTAAAAATTATACTTTTGCTTTAATAAAATGTTATGAATCACGTGCAACATATGTATTCATTACTCGTACATATAAAAGAACAAATCTTTTGAACTTACATTAAATTGGTGGATTTGAACTTGGATTCGGAGGCAATTTTTGGGAAATAATTTCACATAAGTACGTATTAGAAGAATTGAAATCTTTCAATTTAGAATTGTCCAACAAAATCTAAAAGATTTGTGACTGTGAATTTGATGAAATACATAATAATTATCAAATAGAATAAAGTTTGTTACTGTTGGAAAAAGATATTCGTATTCTTTTAAAAACTATTTTTATAATAAATAATGATTAATTATAAAATAACATAATTCTATTAGAGACAAAACTATTTTAATACTTCTAATTTTTCTAAACTCTGTAGATATAATTTTAGAATGAACGACGTTTTCAACTAAAATTAAGGAAATAAAAAAATAAATAATATTTCAATGCAGTTAATTTGGTTAAAAAAATTTAAATATTTTTTAAAAAATAGGTTAGTAGTGCATAGAGACGGTAAAATTCAAATAAACTATATATGAAGATATAAAATATCAGGCTAAAATTAAAAAAAAAAAAAAGAACGTATTAAAGAATAAATATCATAAATTCCAAATTATAAAAATCATGAATCTTATTAAATTGAGAACGCTTTTGAAAATTTAAAAGGAGAGAATTTTAACTAATAAACTTTTTTTAGTATTAGACAATTCTTAATTTGTATATTGCACTTTTATTGTTGTATCAATTATTTATTTCCCAACATGGAGGTCAATGGATAAAAGAATGTGGTGAAGAGTTTAAACTATAAGACCTAAGAATACTATCACACAAAAAATATATTACACTTGTCATATAATTTAAAATTCGACAAAACCCGATTTGAATTCTATCTAATAATATGTTTGAACATAATTATATCTCGTACTATGCAGCAAAATATGTTTTAAGTGGTAAGATAAGGTGAATTGAGAAGAGTTAGTTAGTCCTAGGAATTCGGTTGTAATGGGAGGGACAGCAACAGCAACAGCGTCACCATTCAAACTTGAAAGAAATAAAAGAAAAGAAAAGAGAAGAGAATTAGGGCAATGGATGGTGTGGATGAAACAAAGCCATGAGATCAGGAGGCTAAGATTCAAAAACAATTAATACATTGATTCTTGAGAGCTTGGAAAGGGGTATGGAGTTTCTTTAAGGGGTAGCTCTCAAGAACTCCAAATGGCCAAACTTTCCCACCATTGATGAAAATGAACTAAGTTTCATTTTCTGACAACAACAGAAAACTGAAAAGTTTTCAGGGGGTGGGTGAAAATTTTGTGTCCTGTGCAAGAAACAATCCTTTTCAATTTTTGTGTCTGGATAATTAATAAATAATCCAGAAAATATTAACAAAAGTTGGTGGGAAGGTGATGATGATGATGAACCAGAAGGGGAATTATCCAGAGAAGGGGAGATGGTTGCAGTGGCCATAGACAAAGATAAAGGCAGCCAGGCTGCACTGAAATGGGCTGTTGATCATCTTCTGGCCAAGGGCAAAAGTGTCACCCTCCTCCATGTTAAGCAGAAAGCTTCTGCTCCATGTATCTCTCTCTCTCTCTCTCATGCAAAATTGATTTCAGATCAAGCATAGAAGTCATATGAGATTCAAATTCCTTGAAATCCAGAAACAACATTCTGAATGGTTGTCCTGTCAAATGTGATGTTTTAGGAGGACAAAAGATGATAACATTGTGTTCAATATGAAATATTGTCCGAAAACATTCTTTCATTTCTCTTCCCTTTGTTTGTGTGTTCTAGACCATTCAAGGCCATTGGATTATACGGCTGTGGAGAAATCCATATAAAATCTGCAGTTTTAGTTCAGAATTCTTGATCTGAGTCTGAAAATCTGAGGAAAATTTACAATGATCTTTTTTCTTGTGGATTTAGTGGGAAATCATGCTGATAGCGGCAAGGTTGCACTTGATAACCAAGCCAAGGAGCTCTTCCTTCCATTCCGTTGCTTCTGCACACGCAAGGACGTAAGATCAGATCAGCTGCTGCTTTTCTTCGACTTCTTGAATTTTTTCTGTGGATAAAAGAAAGGATTTGTTATGACAGAAGCACACAAACTAGAATACGAATATACTCTCAGAATATATTTTTGGTACAGATACAAGTCACTGAAGTTCTACTGGAAGATACAGATGTAGCAAGAGCACTTTGTGACTATGTGAAGAACAACAACATTGAGAACTTGGTGGTTGGTTCCTCCGCCAAGAATGGATTTGTCAGGTGATAAAAAATTACCTGTTTCAGCTCGTATTTGCACTTCCATTGCAATCAAGACGACAGGCACTTACAAAACTCTTGACACAGAAGATTCAAGACTGTTGATATTCCGGGCAACATTACCAAATTGGCACCAGATTTTTGTACTGTCT
Organism: Sesamum angolense; assembly: GCA_034509725.1. Taxonomy (NCBI): domain Eukaryota; kingdom Viridiplantae; phylum Streptophyta; class Magnoliopsida; order Lamiales; family Pedaliaceae; genus Sesamum; species Sesamum angolense. The sequence goes on from JACGWL010000008.1 coordinate 4,581,617, forward strand.
ACGTCATCTCTAAAGGGAAAGCAGCAACCATCAGAGCAGCATCGGGCGGACCTCAAAAAGAAGGTTCTCGTTCACTGCAGAATGCACCTGATCCACGTTACATGCAAAGCAATGGAACACGAGGTCTGCTTCGTTAATCTCTTGATTTCCATTGTTTTACTGGGCTTCACTAGGCTGAGAAAAAACTTTATGTCACCACCTGGCAGGCGGTCCCATGTCACCTTTTGCAGGCAGGACTGTCGCGATGGAGGAGGTGGATTCAATCAAGTAAGCTGACTGATTCATACACTATACAAGGGAAGCTGAATGCAGTTGTTAAGACTACATCTTGCATTGCCTGCGTGTTTTTTAAATCAACTGGAATAGAAAACAAAATAGTAACAGATGTGTGTTTTATCTGTGGATAATTATATAGGCAACGTTTGACAAAGAGAGATGATTGAACTAATAATGCTGCCTGTATTCACAGGTCACCATTTACTAGAGGCAAGGCAAACCGATCATTTGGAGAACTTTCAACACCTGATTCCGATATATCATTTGTGAGCTCAGGCAGGCCAAGCAGTGATCGCATGATGTCAGCATTAGAACAAGATATGATGATGGCCCCTCGCCTGTCAAGCAGCTCAGACACAGAGAACAGATTAAGTTTTGGATCTCCATTCGCTAGGTCATCTGATGCAAATAGCAGTTTTGGAGTCTACTCATCCAGCTCAAATGAAAGTGGGAACTTCTCATGGTCAGGGTCCCAAAGCCTGGTAAGCAAACATAAACCTGAAAAGCGCATCAATTCATTGATTTAAGAAAGATATAGAATGTCTAATCTTTTCTTCAGCAGAAGCACATCATTTTCCATACTTTGCTCTCAATGTAATGCTTTATTTTAGATTAATTACAAAAAATCAACAGCTACCATCCCCATAAGTCCAATGAAAAGAATAGAGAATACCTGAAAATGGTCGTCACCAGAGCAACCTAATTTGCTGTACATTACAGGAAGACGTAGAAGCAGAGATGAGAAGGCTCAAGCAGGAGCTCAAACAGACGATGGACATGTACAGCTCAGCGTGCAAGGAAGCGCTCACAGCAAAACAGAAAGTATTACTCCGACTTCTTAAACATAGAATTTCTGTTAGCATATGTTTTATCATCACAACAGTGGGAAACTAAATAGACTTTTGAATTATTTACCTCAATAGTTTTTAAATGTATTGATCATATGTTGAATATAAGAATTGAGTATTCACATCTAGGCAATGGAGCTACACCGCTGGAAAGTAGAGGAACAACAGAGACTTGAGGAGGCAAGACTGGCTGAGGAAGCAGCATTGGCAATTGCAGAGAAGGAAAAAGAAAAATGCAGGGCTGCTATTGAGAAAGCTGAAGCAGCGCAGAGAATAGCTGAACTTGAAGCACAGAAAAGAATCAATGCCGAAATGAAGGCACTCAAAGAATCAGAGGAGAAGAAGAAGGTGCTGGACAAGTTGGCCAAGAATGATGTTAGATATCGCAAGTACTCCATAGAGGAGATCGAAGCTGCTACAGAGTTCTTCACAAAATCTCGTAAAATTGGGGAAGGTGGATATGGCCCAGTTTACAAGTGCTACCTAGATCATACAGAAGTTGCTGTAAAGGTTCTTCGTCCAGATGCGGCCCAAGGAAGATCACAGTTTCAGCAAGAGGTATGAAAAGTTCTCGAACTTGAGTCCTACTAATAAGTTATAAAATACTTTGACAGAAAGCAGTTTTGCATTTCCTACACTAAGAAAGCAAATCATATTAGATTAACTAACAAGAGAACCTTACCTGATATTGCAAGGGAATATATTCACTTGACTGGTTATGAAAACTTGAAAATAATGACCTCTGCAAACCTAAAATCTAGGGTTTCAGGCATTGGGAAGTCTTTAATTTGAAAGAAAAGTTAGATGAACCTTCGATCTTATTTGGTACTATATACTGCACTCTCAGTTTTTTACTCATGATGATGATGCAGGTTGAAGTTCTTAGTTTGCATTCGGCATCCAAACATGGTTCTCCTCCTTGGAGCGTGCCCAGAGTATGGCTGCCTAGTCTATGAGTACATGGCTAATGGCAGCTTGGATGATCGTCTATTCAGGCGAGGAAACACTCCAGTGCTCCCTTGGCAACTCAGATTCCGAATAGCTGCAGAAATAGGCACTGGGCTTCTTTTCCTCCACCAAACCAAGCCAGAACCATTGGTACACAGAGATCTAAAACCGGGCAACATTTTGCTTGACCGCAATTTTGTAAGCAAGATCAGTGATGTTGGACTAGCTAGGCTCGTTCCTCCTTCAGTAGCTGATACTGTTACACAATATCGCATGACATCAACAGCTGGAACTTTCTGCTACATAGATCCTGAATATCAGCAAACTGGCATGCTCGGCATAAAGTCCGATGTTTACTCACTTGGAGTGATGCTGCTTCAAATCATTACAGCCAAGCCCCCAATGGGTTTGACTCATCACGTTGAGAGGGCTATTGAGAAGGGGACTTTTGCTGATATGCTTGACCCAGAAGTTCGTGATTGGCCCGTAGAAGAGGCCTTGAGTTTTGCCAAGCTAGCACTTAAGTGCACAGAATTGAGGCGGAAAGACAGACCTGATCTTGGGATAGTGGTGTTACCTGAGCTCAACAGATTGCGATCACTCGCTGAAGAATCAATGCCCAGCTTTTCAGTAAATACAAGTCCAAGAAAGGTCCCAGCGGTTCGCGGTTCTCATTCTCATGTGAGTTGCTCCTGTGAATAAAAACTTTTCAACCGCACAAACATAACAGTGATTTGCTTTTGCCCTTCCTCACAATAACCCGATTCTCCATCAACTTTATGTAGGTCATTGAATCAGAGAAGCTATACTCTGGCCCTGACAACATCGCAAGGGGTCGTACATTGACTGCATACAACCCAGCAAGAAGTACGGAGACAAATAATTCTTACAATTGAAAACTGGCCAATTTTATTCCATCTAGCTTTGCTTAAAATCCTAACGTATTGGTTTAACAAGTCCAAGAACTAAGATTATTCTCAGCAAAGTGTTGAGTTCCTGCAACCTTGCAGCTATATCTTGGTTGTAAAGTGAAAAATATGATTGTAATTAAGCATTCGCATATACAAATGCTATAGCATGTTTGTAACAGAAAATTTGATATATGACTACAAGAATGTGTTGTAATAAATATAAGGTTTCCCTTAAGTATTCTCTCCTACAAGGGTGATTACACTTTGTCTAGTTCAATAATATACAAGGTAACACTTTTCCCTGTTCAACTATGAAAATATACACTGATTTCAGAGACCAAATGTTCATTCCCCATTTCTACGATGATCTTTTGAAAAAAAAAAAAAAATGCAGAAATTTACATCTTCAATTCTGAAATCTCCTCCTAACTGGATAATCCTCATCTCTTCAGCTGGCTTTAATCTTTTTAAAGGCATAGATCGATAATCCATCTATCCTGCCCGAGTTTAGTATCTTGGACCATAAGAAACCTCAAATCCAACAACTGTGCAATTGAGTCCAGAGTATCAGTTCCATCTCTCATGTTTGGTCTCCGAGGTGGATGAAAACTGCATTGCCATTCATCTGTCACCAACCTTTCTGCAAAAGATGTAGCTGACTCAGCTGAAAATTCATACAGTTCAGGCAGCTCATTATCTCCAAGTTTTTAATAAGTAATACTACAAGCTGATGTTCCAGTAAAGAGCATGAGCAGCCAAGAATATAGCATAACTTCTTCTCAAATATTTAATTGTCAAAGGAGTATCAGAATGCATTTACTTCTGATAATGGCCAGGTAAGACAGTATATAGGAGTAGCAGAAGCTGTTTGTTCACCAAAGAACACGAGCACTCAAGAATAGATGCATCGATGATCAGAATGTAGCTCCAACTTGTGGTTCCTCAATACTTAATTAGTAATTCCAAAATCTGATTACTCCGAAACTTCTTTTTAAGATAGATAGCAATTAGCATTTTATAGGTCCAATCCTTCTTCTTAACATACTCCATAACTACTTCTGAGTTCAAATGAAAGTCCCCTTTTCCATAGCCTCGAAGACAAGTGGATCTGTCAACACAGAAACACAATCATTGCAGTTGAGTTTTCTCAAGGCAAATTTCAAATTTTTTCCCAGTTTTCTGTCCATGTATGCATCAACAACACAACCATACGTCACAAGATCAGGAACCACTGCTTCATGTTTCATATGTTCGAGGCTCAAGTGCAGATCCCATAGCAAAGACATTCTGGAGAATGCAAGTAACCTAATGTTAAATGTACTGAGATCAGGACGGAATCCTGCTTCCACCATTCTTACAAATTCCCGCTGCAAGCTTTTCATTTTGAAATTTGCAGCATAAGATAGTAGCAAAAGATTCCAAAGAAGATTGCCAACATTTTTCCTACCAAGACCTACATCATGCACAAAACGACCTAAAGCATAAAACTTGTTTTCCTTGACATAAGCAAATGAGAGTGCCCTAATAGCTTCTTCTTCAATGAGAATCCTTGACTTCTTGAGACGACCATAAGCAGATTCGGCATCAGCTAAGGAACCAAAAGTGCTGTAATACAACAAATAAGCATTTCCAGTGGTGGAATCTACAGAATATCCCATTGAAACCATCCACTTAATCATAATTTCCATATAGTCAAGCTGACCACTCTTGCCAAAACAAGATATAGCTAGATTGCAAATACCAGGTAATAGTGCAGAATCTTTCAGTTGCATTTGGTGCAGAATTTTTGCAATCATACCAAAATCTCCCATGCCACCATAAAGAAAGATCAATTGAGAAACTACTTCAGCATCAGGCATAAATGAACTGTTCAACATTTGCTCCCAAATTTCTGAGGCTTTAGATAACAAACCATTACGGGCATAGTACAGCAGCAAAGCTGATAAGGTGGATTTGTCAGGCAACAGGCTTTCTGATTTAACAATATTTTCAGGGATCAGAGGTAATCTTTCTCCACTTAAGCTATGTATTTGTGAACCAGAATTGCAAGCATTACGCTTATTGACATAATACTTACGATTCCCTGCAAACTCTGTTCTAAGCACATCCAAAACTTCTCTTCCCAACATATTAGCATATATGCAAACAATAGCAAAAAAATGAGTTAGTTCACTACACACATGTGACAAATCAGCTTAATAACATAAGCATCCACCTGCAATGACAAACTTATGAAAATATGCTAGCCCGAAACCAAATTTTAAGTCACAAATAGAAAGTACAAACTCTCAATTGTGTTCAACAAAGACTTACTCAGACTCATCCGATACACATGCGACTTGACCTACTTCATCATGGACTATCAAACTCAAAGAAACAAAAGCATTGAACTAAATTACTTTTAACACAAGACCCGACCCATTCTCTTATTACCAAATCATAAACATTTTTAACTATTTCTTGCAGTCAAAACTCCACAATCACCAACCTCTAAGAAACGTAGGAAAATAACAAAAAACCAAAACTAGGAACCTATTTCTAAACAATACACTGCTAAAAACAACAGAAAAAGCAGTACCTTGCTACGAAGAAAATGATTCAGATTCCGATTCCTCGAGGAAACTTGACGCAAACGCTTCCTTTCCACTGTACGCGACGTAAGAGGAGCAGACGCCAGCAGCACAAATTCCATTCCCCGTCCCTGATTGAGAGAGAGAAATCAGAACGGTTTATCAGAAAACACAGAAACGAAACGACAAATAACTGTCGGCCTTCAATCTTGGGCCTGTCCAAGCAAAATACATTACGGCCCATTTTTGCCCAACACATAATTGATGTTCATAACGATACAATCGATTGAGACCAAAATTGATTTACATGAACAAATTCGAGATCATGAGTTCAAATTTTGATGAGCATATGTCTCACTTTATAATTATTGTGATTTTCTATAAACTTACAGCTATAATGATATATTAATTAAATCGAGAGCTATTATAATTTATTATTTATTTATTCTTAATATATTAATATATTGATTAAATTTATGTAATATTGAAAAATAATAATTTTGAATTAATTAATTTAAAAAAAAAAACTATTATTATACCATTTAGATTCACAATTTCAATATGATTATGTAAATTTATATTATAACTAAAATTCTAAAATAACCCCCGTTCTTTAAGGTTAATGAAGTAATTAAAATATTATTTAATATCCAAATATGATTTTAATTAAATTTAATATTGAAAGTGATTATTTGAAAAATGGGTCAAATATTATAAGAAATTGTATTTATACCCAATGAGCAAGTTTAAATTGTTCAATCCCGAGACCAAACAAGAGTTGCAAGCTTCACTCTCTTCTCTGTTTTCTTGTCTATCTGCTGAACGTCGTGGCAAATCATTCTTGTGCGTATATAATAAATTATTTTTTATATTTTAAAATATATTATAAATAATAATAAAATATATAAATCAACAATTTATATTTAAAAAAAATTATGAACATTATCGATACACAACAAAAATTTAGCGTCATAGTATTACAAATCGTTGTTTATGAATAAAAAGATCTTTCTTTCTTTATCTAAACTTCTGTAATCATATCTTTCATAATTACTTAAATATTGTTTATTATAAAAAATGCATAAATATATTTTAATTTTATGTCGAATAAAATATTTATATAAATTGCATTATTAATTTTTGTAGAAGTAAAAAAGTACCTAAATATATATATAATATAACATATATATCAGGATAATAAGTTAATATAAATATTTATTTATAAAAATATTGACAAACAAAAAGAATAAATAATGTTGGAGAAATAAAGCTATACATGAACAAAAATAACTACCAAAAGGTACATAATTATAAAAATAAATAACAAATTAAAATTAAATGAGATATTAAAATAATGCTCTAGCTTAACAATAAATATAACGGACAGTTATTATTTAATTAATTATAAACTAAAATGTATGTAGAGTATTGTCAACTATTCTCATGCTTTACGTTTCTTCCCCATACTTATCCAATTATTACAAAATTGACCCCATGAGTGGTCATTTTTGTTTATTTATTATCAAAATTTGTAGCCCAACTACTGCTACCTATCATAATTCTTCAAGTACAAATGCAACTCAGTCCTTACACCCCCTCTTTCCTTTTCCCCCTGTCAATTATGAATTTTGTAATTTTCTAGTGTAAAATTTAAATTTACATAATTATTACATCGAGCATCTGTCGTTGTGTCATACAATACTCTAAACATAATTTTAATTTGCTTGGTCCGATAATGGATCTACGGCTTTAGCCGTTATATTGATTGACAGATAAAATAATTGCAGTTTATACTGGATGTTTGAATTGTTGATAGATACAATTCAAATATTTAAATCGTACAACTGTTTAGATATCGTAAGTTGTAAATTAATAAAAAAAATCCCTTCCCTCCAATTGGAAAAAACAAGTTGATGAAATCAAAGAGAGGACTAAAGTCAATGATGAGCATTTGGCAATGAAATGTTTGCCATTTTAGTGACAAAAGGCCATAAAAATATGAGATTTGATTCTTGATTTTTTTTTTTTTTATATATTGAAAGAAAGATAGGGGCAAGGGGTAGTCATTAGTGATTCCTTTGGACCACCAACTTCATGTGCCCATTCATTGTGCAATGTTTTTATGGAACATTCTGTCTTAGATTTTTTTATTTTTTCTTTTTAATTTTAAAAATACGCATAATAACCCATTTCGAATCTAACCATAAAAATCTCTTTTTCATTATAAAATATTCAATTCAAACCATAATTACTACTCAAACGACGAGCACAATTATCGAAAATTGAATTTCTCATAACCACATACACTTAAATCTTGTTGTCATAATAGAAATGCCATAGAATTATAATAACGTCACGCATCACGCTCCACACTCCCATTATAAATAATTCAAGATTGTGGCGATTGAACTCAGCCCGCATTTGTATTGATGGCTACAAAGTCATAAATTTCACATTCCTCATAATTTATTTATCAAATTTAAATTTATTAATCAAAATATAGACTTCCAAAATATTGTAGTTGTGCCACTTTTTTACATGTGATTTTTGTGAACTCAAAATGTGACTACTTTAGTAGTTGCATTTTCCCTTTTTGGATGACTACTTTTCCTATTTGCTTTACATTGCTATTTTCATCTTCTACTTTTTATATAAAAACTAAAAAAAAAAGTAATATTTAACCTTTTCTTTTTAGGTTTTGGCAAGTTCATTGCAGTTTGGTCCCCTTTGGTTGGTGATCCAAAAAGAGGGGACAAAGAGATCAAAGTAATGTCTACCTTGGAATTCCTTTTTGCAGGCTCCCAATGTGGTGCACAAATCTCCATTTTAGTATAAAATGAAGGGATAATTATATATATTTTATAATATTTAGTGTAATTATATGTAAAATTTTTTTATAGTTTTGAAAATTAAATTTATTATTTTTAATTTATTTCTGTTCATTAAATAGATAATTTCATTAGTTAAAATTGACTAAATTTGCTGATACCAGCAAAAAAAATTGAATGAAAATTCATATTTACTCTATTAATATACTATTAATAGAAAATTATGGTAGTAGGTAAATTTTTAAATAATTTTGCATATATCCAACTCTATGTATAAAATACCAAAAAAAAATAGTTGGATGTACTATTTGTATTATATAATTTATTTTAGATAAAAAATAATAATGTTAAATTACCTAATTTTACAATGATATTTAGTATTACTTATTGAAAAATATTAGTTGAATGTATTATTCGTATTATATAATTCATTTTAGATAAAACTATGCTAATTTAAATTGAATGATACTTATTGTGAAATTAAAAAATTAGATGAATATTTTATTTATATTATATAATTTATTGTATAAGAAAAATTATGTTAAAGTACCTAAATTAAAATGATATTAGTTATTAAAATTATAAAAAATTACTTCATTGTATTTATTGTATTATATGATTCATTTTAGATCAAATTTTATGTTAAATTACTAAATTTAAAATGATATTACTTAATAAAAATTTAAAAATTTAGTTGAGTTATACTTTGTCTTATACAATTAATTTGATATTGAAACTTGTGTTAAAGTATTCAAATCTAGACTAATATTACTTATTGAAAAAATAAGACATTAGTTGAATGTATTTTTTGTACTATATAGTTTATTTTAGATAAAAAAAATATGTTAAATTATTTAAATTATATTTATTTTATTTAATTAAAAAATAAAATTTTAAATCTGGTGAAATGGGGCGGGACGAGGTATGAGTCTAGGGTTTATGAAGCGGGGTGGGTCTCGGGTCCGGGCAAACCCACCTTGTTGCCATCACTACATGTAACCAGCACGTAGACATTAAGTACTTTTGGCTAGAGGAAAAATTGACACGTTTTCCAGCTCAGTACCACTTTTTGAGGAAAATATAACTACATTTAAAAGGAAAAAAATAAATATTGAAGAAAATTAGAACAAAGAAAGAGTGATTTATCTCTTCTCTCACAAAAATTAAATCTTACCCTTTTCATATTTTTATAAGTTGAAATCAAATAGAAACAACACAAAGAATCAAACATTTTACAAACGAATCAAGTAGGTCAAGTAGAACATTCAGATGCTACAGAGAAAAGAAATCCAATTTTTCTTTAAATAAAGTATTTAACGACTACGTATTAGATACATAACCTACACTATTAAATTATAAATAAAAAAATATATGAGGACAAAAAATACTAATTTTTGTAAATTACGGAAGTTGTTCCAAGTTGGGAGTTTGACAGCGAGACGGGTGCAGGGTCTAACTTTGGGTTTGGGTTTGGGTTTGGATTTGGGTGGGCCAAGTCGACTTTACGCCCCGTGAGAATCGGATCCGAATCTGGTAAAAATATTGTGTGATGTTAACGGGACTTTATATTTATATTTTTATTTTTATTTTATACTTATGTAATGGTAGTTCATCCAGGGTGTTTATGTCTTTTTACCTTGCTTAAGGTGGAAGCAATTAAGATATCAGGGACATAATACCATCCTGCTGAATTTACTTACAACACCTCTATTTCATTTAATATTTTAATATTTATGTGTATATAATCAAATAAATACGATCTAAAATTTTAAAATAAGACAATATTTATCTATATTTATTATTAAATAAGGTGCACTTTTTTAATGTATCTTAATTTTGATCCGCGATGTAATTTAAAATTATTTAATTATTTTTAAATTTTTATCCCATGCATTTTTTATTTCTACAATATTATTTCTTATCTTTATTTATCATAGTTTTTTTCACAAATCAACATTTAAAAAAGATTAACGATACAATTTATATAAATATTTAATTTTAATTTATTTTTTAAAAATTATGCGTATACATAGATTATGTGGCACTTATTGGTATTATTAAAAGCAGAATAAATGATAATTATAGGTGAAAGTGTGAGATAACTATGATAATATATTATCGATTAAAATATAATGTGAGCAATTTAAAATAAGAAATAATTTTATTGATACTTAAAGATATATTTGATAATTTAATGGCTCAAAATCTCCCATTTGCAATGTTATAACAATCAATGTCTCAAAAGAAATGGCTCAACGTACAATATATAATTAATTAGAATTATTTGTACTTAAAAAAATATATTATTGGGACAAATAATAAACTAGAATAAGAATGGAATTTAAAATGAAATTATTGGGTTCGTGCAATATCAAGACCATACTCATCGATAATATATGAAGATCAATAATAAATATTGGTGTGTGGCACACTTAAATGAATGTACATAATTAAATAAAAAAATTTAAAAAAATTATTTTGTTTTTTGAAAATGTTTTTTGATTAAAGAAATTATAATTCGCGTTATATATTACATTATATATAATGCCCATAAAATTCGAATCACACAAATAGATTCAAATAACCTAAAGATCACATGAGTCAAAGAGAATACAAAGTCCTTAAAAAGCCTAGAGTGACCCTATTAAACCCAATCCGAATGGACCCTAAAAAAGTCCGATGGAACGTGTTCCTAAAAAGTAAAAATTCTGACTCAAAGAAGCCTAGTAGTCTACACCCGATGAGGCCCAAATCTAAGACGCCTCGTGGGCCTATGAAAAAGCTTAGAGATTTGGAATTTTCTAATCAATATAAAAGCACATATTACATGAAATCCAAAATGATTTACGTGGTGTCTAGAAAGAATCTCTAAGGGCACACCCTATAAGATTATATTACGACTGACTACCTTAGCGGGGATACATGGTGCATCCAGTCAGAAGTGACCTCTGAATACTAAAGTCTTGGGACTCCAACTGAGATTACGTATCTCTTCAATTATTTTGTTGAAAATTCGAAAGATATCTCTCACGATGATTGTGCGTTTCCAACGGTTTTAAAATAACTCTCCATCAAGTTTGTGAGGAGTTTGCCTTATTTAACCATCTTGAGATAATCCTCCACCAAATTTGTGGAGTATTCTGTCTTATCAACTGATTGAATGTTGTCTATAAATTAAGATTATCCAGCAAAAAGCCAACTTTAGCTAAAATAATAATTTTATTTTTTTACTTGAAATTTCATACTTACACAAAAACAAAGTATTTTCACTATCAATTTTACCGATTTATATTCTTTTAATTCTTGTCAATTTATCTCAGTACTTTATACATAATTACGTCGAGTACTATTTTTTGCTTGCATCAATATATTGCATATAAATTTTCTTGAATATAAGGATGATATAAGTTTTTCAGTACAGATATTTATTAATATATATAAAATTATAAAATATTAGTGGATGACTTATTTTCTGACCAAAATAAAGCTTAGAAGAAATTATAATTTAATTATATATATTAAATTTAAACAAATAATGATATAAATATCTTTTCACATTTTTTTTTAATTTTTTAACAATTTTCAGTCTTCTTTCCCTTCTTATATTCCTTCCCTCCCATCCCTGAAAGCTCAGAACAATTGAGGAGAGAGAAGCAGAGGAGTGGTTGATTGATTGGCGGACTTCTACCCATCTCTCTCTCTCTCCACCCCCCCCCCCCCCCCCCGCCCCCTCCCTCCCCTTCCCCGCAGTTCCCTTCTCTCCTCTGTATAATTTCTTGCATTTCACTTCAAACCCACCAAGAAAGTATCTTAATTTGAGGATTTTTCTGTGTGAGTGTGTGCGGCGGAGAGAGAATTGCAGCCAAGAATCCACGTAAATTTCTCGTGTGTTTGTGTCTTGGAGCACCGGAAAATGGCTGAAACGAAAGGGGAAAACAAGGGATTGTCGATAAACCTCTCATTCTTGCTCCCACTGACTCCACAAAACCAACCGGTGCCAACAAATCTCCCAAGATTTTCGAGGAGCCAAACGGCGTCGTTGGGCTAGGGATTCTTGCAGCTTTGGAGAATCAAGATCCAGATTATATCAGTGGTGGTGGCAGAAGTGCGGTTCTGGCAATCTCTCCCAAATCCGCATCGAATCCCATCCCAATTCTCAGCAACAAAATTTTCTCGGAGGATGATAGTAGTAAGAAGCTTAGTGGGGATGAAATGGGGGTGGATGAGGAGTACACTTGTGTTATATCTCACATTGGAGAGAATCTGATCAAGAAAGAGTATTTTGAGGCTGACCTTCTGGGAAGCAACAATGGGTCTCAGAGGGTTTCTGTTGTTAAAGGAAATGTCGGTGGCTGTGAGGCTGTATCCGCGAGTGGTGGTTGTGGTGGAATTGCCGCGTTGGAGATCGCTGATTTTCTGTATTCTTGCTTTCTTTGCAAGAAGAGGCTTCATGGTTTGGATATTTTTATGTACAGGTAAATCTTGAAGTTCTCGGGAGTGATATCAACTATTTGATTATGATATGGGCTGAGATTGTCGTAGTATTAGTATTTCTCCTATATGGTTATGGTATGTGATTGATGCTTTTGGTTTTGTGATCATTTTGTGTTTCTTGTCTTGAGCTGATGGGAATTCTAAGGAGAATTTCAATTGATTTATTTTTATGCTCTATTCTAATTTCTTAGTGGTTTTAGATATCTCTTTTAGAAAAGAAAGTTACAAGTTTGCTTTTTGATAATTGGAACAGCTTTTGGAGAGTAAGAATTATTTTTAGCTAAGTGGATGGAGAACTTAATTGATGCCAAAAGGTGATGGGATCACAATGCATGCTCACTAGCTTTACCATCAGGGTTCTCGCTTGGACTCTTCGAGAGCATCTGCTTAAGTACGTTGGTTGAGAGGCTATCAACTTTTACCTTCATGAAAAAGTGCTCGTGGCACCTCTTTTATTCTAGTAATGGTTGGAATAACTGTTTATATTAGAGATTCAGGTGTTAGAACTTTATCATACCCAGTAATTTGATTTTTTACAGCTCAATAATTTAAGCATCAGTGTTGTCTTAGCTAGATTACTTTCCAGGAAGCCTGACGCTGAGCTCGAGATCGAATCGGTAGTCACGTAAATGTGTTCATTTATGCCTCTGAAATGAGAACAATATGAATCCATTGTGGCGACAATTGAGCAGATGGTTTTAGATAATGGCTTGGGTCGGTTATAAGTGCCTTTCTGAGAAAAAGGAGTTTGATAAAGTCACAGCTTTTTGTTTCAAACTTATTTAGGTTTTGCCATAGAAAATGGAGTATGTGTAGTGAATTGAAAAAAGCAAAAAATTAAAGCAAAGAGGTATGGGTGCTTTTAAAAAGCTTTCGGCTCTTTAACAATCATCTGTTCGTGTAAAAAGATGGAGGCTTTCTCTCTTTTTAGGTTTTACTGAGGAAAAATATTTTTATGTGCATTGAAGACACAGATGTTGGTTGAAAAGTGATAATCAGCCTGTCTTTTTAAAGTAGCACTGCTGACCTTCACTTAAGCCTCCAGAGGGCGATATGTTTTCTTTTAGTACGAGTCATTGCCTAAGATATGTAATAGTAGTAGTAGGTGTTCCTTTCATCTTTATTAGTCCTAAGCTTCCACTCCAAAGATTCAACATCCTGTTTTAATTCTTGAAGTTGATGCGAACCTGTTTTGCTTGTTTTCCCAAGAAAAGGTGTTTCTTAGTTCCTGAAGTTAATTAAGTATTACTTATATTTCACTGGTTGTTTGCTTCGTCAACACACTGAAGAGTATGTTTTCATACTTTCAAATGCTTGAACTAACTGCTATGATCAGGTTATTATACTGAATCCGCAAATAGTTTTTATAGTCATCTGGTCCATTGTTTTTGTTTCTGCACCCTTTTAAGAGCTTTATACTATAAGTTCCCAATATTTTCCCCCATGTCCAAAATAACTTCGATACAACAATTTTTATTGCCTCACTTGGAGCTTAACTTAAACTAGTTGTCATTGTTTTCCTCAATTACATGTGTATTGTCTTAAATCATTATTAGCTTGCAGCGTTGATGATATTGTCAACATCTGAAATGATCTTGATTGATGGCTATTGTTTCATCATTTTCGGTTTAAAAACGTGTACTTGTGAGATATTGTTATCGTGGTCCAACACGTTTGATGAGATTCCCTCCATTTCCAGTTCATTTATGATGTTGATATATGCGCCCTCAATTATGAGGGAAATCGTCATGATCTCTTTATACACCTCCAGAAGAAAAAGAACATTCTTGCTGACACCATCTCTTCTTGGCCATAATTTTGCAGAGGTGAAAAGGCATTTTGCAGTGCGGAATGCCGGTACAGGCAAATCTCAATCGACGAACAGAACGAGAAGTGCCATTCCGGGGCAAGGAAGCCAGTCGAGCACTCCGTTTCACCTTGCTCCGATCCACTTCAGTTTTCCACTGGAGTTGCCGCGGCCTGAGTAGCAGTTAAATTTTTTTATACCTGCAATATTTATACATATATATATATATATATATATATATATATATATATATATATATATATATATATATACTAATTACAGATGAATAAAAGCATGTTGGAAAGAAGCTATTTTCCGACGTAGTCTATATGTAATTTATTCATAAAAGGGCAAGGAAGAACAACTTCCTAGTTTGCTTTGTACGCTCTGATAGAGGCTGCTCAATGGTGTAGTAACAGGTGAACATGAGATTATGTATCAGAGAAAGCAAAGGGAGGCACTGAAATAATTGTCTTCTTATCTGCCCACTCTTGTTCTTTGAATATTATTGAAATTTAGATTCAAGAGATCCAAAGAGAGAGATAATGTTAATTCATGTCCAGTTCCTCTAATATATGTACACTAGATGTGTCTAAAACTAATAAAAATATGTGTCCATCATAAATTTTAATAGATCTACTGTTTACAAGAACTCGACCCGTCAGTGAGAATTGTACATACGCCATATGGGATGATCGAAATTTTTATATCTAAAATTATTATTATCAAGAATTAAAGTTTAATCACATGAAATCAAAACATATGTACATATGCATCATGTGACGGCCAGAATTCTTATAGCTAATTTATCAGGACGAACTGTACATACGTCTCATGGTATAACTGGAATCCTTATAATATATCAATACCATAAGACTGAAATCTTATAATATATTAATCTCGAGTTTAATCACTAAACTACGGTACTTGATGGGTATATATAATGGCGATGCACTATGATATGATCTTATCAAACTCAATATGGAGACTGTCACTTCTAAAAGAGTGACTTTTGAATACCAAACTGAGAATTTTCTAGTAGGTGTGTTAGTGGATCTAAATCTAATGAAGATTGCCTTTATACAAATTCAACAAGCAATCAAGTCATTATCACCAAAACATGTTTAAAAATTTGGATTGTTTCATCCTATTTTTTCAGTTCCTACTTAATTCTTGCATGATATTCCTAGAAAGAGAAAGATCAAAATACTAAAAAACAAAAAAATATATTAAAGTTTAGAAATAATGATAGAATTTCAGAAAATTCAAACACGAAAGTAACTTCCTTAGTGATAATAATACCAACACTAGTAAAAAACCCCCTTCTATGAATTCTTACGCATTAATAGGCAAGAAGAACTAAGTATAACAATTCAACGCCCCATTTTGTATTTAGACTTTATTTTAGCACTTTTTGTATAATTCATACATTAACTAAATTCTTTTTTTGGTATATAAAAATCATTTAATTTAATTTGCATATATGTCTTTAATGTATTATTAAATTCAATAACTTAATTTAGGTTTTTTAATATATTTTATTTTATGTAGTTTATAATTTAATTATAATGCATCTTCAATACATTAACTAATTAAATTGTTTATTTATCATGATTGTTCCTATAAAATTGGTTATTATTATTTTTAATTTTAAAAAAATTCATTATTTATGTACTAATTATTATCTTTAAAAAAAAAGTTTGGCGGTTTTTCTCCATCGCCGCCTCGTCGCCGACGGAAAGACGACTCGGCAACGAGCGACGGCGACGCAGGACGACGGCACGACGGGCGAGGCGCCTGCGGCCGCCAGATCCGAGCGGCGTTGCTCCGGATCTGGGCAGCACCCTTTCAGAAGGGGGCGACGGCGAAGTCGCGCCCCTTTGCAGCTTCAGCAGGGCGACGGCGAGCGCTGCGCCGTCGCCTCTTTTGGCTTGCGGAAGGCGACGGCGAGGTCGCCCAGATCTGGGCGACCTCGCCGCCGCCGCCGACAGCGGCGCCGCCGCCTGTATATATATACATATATATAGTATAAATGTATAAATATACACATATATATAACTATATATATTAATATATATTTAATATAAAATATATATAACTTTAAATCTGAACCGTTCATTTTAAGGTATTGATAATCAATGGCTACAATAACAAGGGTATAACGATCAACTTATTAAAAACTCTAACTCCGTTAATTTTGACTAACGGAGGGGGAGAGTGTGCATAGTTTTGAAAAATATAGGGGATTTTTTGCCTATAAAATTAACACAGGGGGTTTTTAGCTAAAAAATAAAAACACAGGGGGATTTTATGCAATTTACCCAAACTTTTTTATTAGATCAATTTATTTTATCATTCAAATAATTCATACCACAAAGTAAAATTGGACGGAAAATGTATTTATATGAAAAAAATATTTTAAAATGTAGATAAAGCTGATTATAACTTTATTAATACACTCTTCTCATGATTTATTTAAATCCATAATAAAAGGGAATAAAAGGTTTGAATTAGAACAATTATTTAATTAAATAATATATATATATATATATATATATATATATATATATATGACCATATTTGAATATGTTGGCATAATAACATGGGGGATCACAATAGTGAATTTCATTAGAAAGAGGCCCAGGCTTAGGGTACCGATCGAAACTGTACAATTTTCAAAATTCGCGGAAAAATTAGGGTTTAAGCGTTCATAAACCATCAACTACAGAGTTTTCAATTGTCTTGGTAAGCACTTCTACCTTTTTGGATACACGCATATGATGCATGGTGTTCTGTTATAGTAGAGACCACGGAGTTGCTTGTTTTATATCGTTGGGTATTTGTTCTGTGCGATTTGGCTGAAATTGGCTACGCTTTTGCGTAATCTGATTGCTCTGGGTAGATGAAATTTGGAATTTTTGTAGCTTTATGTGCTATTTTTCATGGAATTTGGCATTTGCATTTGCTCGCGATCACACTCACTCGGCTGTGTAAATTATCTGGATTGTATGGCTGCAAGTATGCCGTAGGTATATTTTTATGCCCTACTGCATTTAATTGTATATTCTGCATCACTGTTTAACTGTATTTTGTGGTGAAAAGCTCTCATTTCTCTCTCTCTCTCTCTCTCACTGTCACACCTAGGCGTAGGTGCTTACTCATTGAACAGTGAGCCAGGAAAAAGAAATTGAAAGAAACTGAGGAGTTTTTTGGTTATGAATAGAAAAACAGTCTTTATTATTGTGCTGTTTTCTTACAGATTAGCGGTGGTATTCTTATGAGCTGGGGGGACAACTTGGGATCTTGAGCACTGAGGCTAAATACTGTGGAGGTGTGGATGGACGAATATCCTACATCCCTCAAAAGAAAACAACCGGAAGAAAATTTAAACAGCAAACAAGAAGTTCCTGCTCAAGAATCTGCCTCTAAGAGGCGTAACTTATCTCAGCCATGTGTGCATGAGGTGGCTGTTCCAAGCGGATATGTCCCAAGCAAGGATGAATCAATTTATGGCACCCTTGCAGATCCCATTTATAATGGGGAAATGGCAAAAACTTACCCATTTAAGCTTGATCCTTTTCAGGAGGTTTCTGTGGCTTGTCTGGAAAGAAATGAGTCGATTTTAGTTTCTGCACACACTTCAGCTGGGAAAACTGCAGTGGCCGAGTATGCCATTGCCATGGCTTTTAGGGATAAACAGAGGGTAATATATACTTCTCCATTAAAAGCTTTGAGCAATCAGAAGTACAGAGAGTTGAGCCAGGAGTTTTCAGATGTTGGCTTGATGACAGGTGATGTGACACTTTCACCTAATGCAAGTTGTTTGGTGATGACTACGGAGATTCTAAGAGGAATGCTTTATAGGGGTTCTGAGTTGTTGAAGGAAGTTGCTTGGGTCATATTTGATGAGATACATTACATGAAAGATCGTGAACGAGTGTTTGTTTGGGAAGAAAGTATTATCTTCTTGCCCCCTGCAATTAAGATGGTTTTCCTTTCAGCAACGATGTCAAATGCAACTGAATTTGCTGAATGGATATGCAATTTACACAAACAACCTTGTCATGTGGTCTATACAGATTTTAGGCCAACACCCTGCAACACTATGTGTTCCCTATGGGAGGTTCTGGTTTGTATCTTGTGGTTGATGAGAATGAGCAGTTTAAAGAGAACAACTTTTTGAAGCTTCAGGATACTTTCAATGCCAAGGCCAATGGCAGAATTGGAAAAGGTGGAAGTGCTTCTGGTGGTTCAGACATATACAAAATTGTCAAGGTGGGCTACTCAGTATCAGACCCTGTAGTTATCTCTTGATCACCAGTTGGTTGTCTCTTTATTCCTCACTTAAGGAACCATAATTTATCTTTCTTTCTGACTATTGATTTCCTTGGTTGTAGTCATTCTTGTCCCTATTTGTTGTATTTTGTGTTTAACTGTCTTTGCTTGTGTGCGCGGTTTTTATAGTGTTCACACGCAAAATTGTTGGCTTTCAGATGATAATGGAGAGGAAATTCCAACCAGTCATAGTTTTTTTAGTTTTAGCAGAAGAGAGTGTGAACAACATGCCATGTCGATGTCCAAGCTTGATTTTAATACCCAAGAGGAGAAAGATGTTGTGGATCAAGTTTTCAGAAATGCAATCCTCTGCTTGAGCGAGGAGGATAGAAACTTGCCTGCGATTGAATTAATGTTGCCATTGCTTCAGAGAGGCATTGCTGTTCACCATTCCGGTTTGCTTCCTATCATCAAAGAGCTTGTGGAACTTCTCTTTCAAGAGGGGCTTGTCAAAGCTCTCTTTGCCACAGAAACGGTACTGTTATTATATTCAAGCAACTTGTTTGCTAGATATTAAAATTTAAATGAAGTATGTCTGAACTACCTGTTCAGTCTACCACTCCTTGGATCTTACAAGATTTTGGAGAATATGGTATCTTATATTCAGCATCTAGTGCCAGACAGATTTTGTATACAGATCTTGAGAGCATTTTTCCATTGTATTGTTACTCTTTGAGGCAAAGCTTCTTTCTATTTATTAAGTTTTAACTTTCACATTCGACAGTTTGCCATGGGCCTGAACATGCCTGCAAAAACTGTCGTTTTCACAACTGTAAAAAAGTGGGATGGTGACAGTCATCGTTATATTGGATCTGGTGAATATATCCAGGTGAGTTGTTTCGTTGTAATAATACGTGTAATATTGTCTGTTAATCATAGATCAATATTGACATATATACTTGTCTTGTAGATGAGTGGTAGAGCTGGACGTCGTGGTAAAGATGCGCAAGGTATTTGCATTATAATGATTGATGAAGAGGTAATGCCAATTCCGTCTTGGTTTGTTTAGGAAAAAATTGAATTTTCAGAAAAATAAATACCCTGTAAAAAATGTTTATAGATAGAGGAGTTACGTTATAGTTTTGTATCCATTTGCTTTTAACCTATGGCTAATGAGATGTTGCTTTGTTTAGTGAAGCCACTGAACAATGTCTAGTATCCATCTGGTTGTTTGTAGCTATGTTTTTAATAAATAATGGATGGTTACACATATATAAGACCTAAAAAAGTCAAACTACTAGATCTTTTATGACCAAACAAATGAGTGAAATTCCTGTAGTAATTCCACTGTATTGTTGTTAATTAGCAAGCATCTTGAGACCTTTCCAAGACTAAGAGTTGTGAAGTATTAAACGATGTTCAGTTTGTCGGAATATGCATGGGCAACTTTTCACTTTGTCTAGAGATGAACATTCTCAGTATTAAGCAAAACAGAAAATGAAGAAAAATGAGGAGATTGATATTTCTCAAAAGGTTAAGCTGTTGGGAGGCTGTACGATGGGTGTAAAGCTTAACGTAGCTGTAAATTGATACTGATTGTTTAGAGACTTAATTAACTGAAGCAATTACTTTGGTCTTGTTGATTGATGTCTACTTAATTTGCACATCTGATGTAGTGCACCTTAAATTTTGCAGGAAGTGGTGAAATTGGCAATTTATTGTACTATGTTGTATTAGTGGTCTAACTAATGTTTTTTTATTTAATGTTTAATTTTTCCTTTCCGATATCAGATGGAGATGAATTCCCTTAAGGACATGGTTTTGGGCAGACCAGCACCTTTAGTCAGCACTTTCAGATTAAGCTACTACTCAATTCTGAACTTAATGACCCGTGCTGAGGGGCAATTCACTGCTGAGCATGTCATAAAAAATTCCTTTCATCAATTTCAGTATGAGAAGGTTTTACCTATAAACTGAATTTCACTTGTGTTGATAAATTATTTACAATAGCTAAGGTGTGCAACTTCTGTTTCTTTAGGCTTTGCCTGACATTGGGAAAAAGGTCTCAGAGCTTGAAGAGGAAGCTGCTAAGCTTGATTCCTCTGGCGAGGTGACTTTGCTTTCTCATGATTAGATATGTGTTGTTTAGTTTTATAACAAAGTAACAGCATCCTCCTGTTTCCACTGCTAGGTTGAGGTTGCTGAATATCATAGGTTAAAGCTTGAGATAGCCCAACTTGAAAAGAAAATGATGGCAGAAATAACACGGCCTGAAAGAGTGCTCTCTTACCTTCTACCTGGTAGGCTGGTATGTCCTGTGATAGGTGCTTGTCTGCATAAACTTTGATCTAACCTAGAATACATTGTGTAATTGCGGTTCTTTACTGCCCTGGTCGGCCACGTGGCCCATCTTCCTTGCTCATGATATATTGTGATGTGGGCTTGTATTTATGTTCCATTTATGGCATCTGCTCGCTGCTAAATTTGAAGTCTCATGTTTGCCCCTCTCACAATTCAGAATGTGCTTGTCTGCATCACTCAGCACCAAAAATAGTTTGGCTTCATGCATTTGCACTTTTCTTATTCCCTGTGATTAGAATGCTACTCCGTCCTTATTTGTGACTCATTCCCCATTTCTACTTTTTATTTTCATTTCTGTTATTAGGTTGAGTTCACTGTTATACCTTGTTACTTCTACAGTTCTGCTAAGGGATTTTCCTTTGGTTTTATTCTCATCTCTCTCTGAAGCTAATTCTCTAAAATTTCAGGTTAAAGTAAGGGAAGGTGGAACGGATTGGGGTTGGGGAGCTGTAGTCAATGTGGTGAAAAAATCCCCTGCTGCATCGAGTTCTTTGCCTGCTGCACTTGCTTCTTCACGTGGTAATGGTTATATTGTGGACGCTCTGCTTCACTGTTCTCTTGGCTCAAGTAAAAATGGTTCTCAACCAAAACCTACTCCTCCTCGTCCTGGAGAAAAAGGTGAAATGCTTGTGGTAGGTTGATACTTTTCTAATTGGGAAAATGTTCATAACAAAATTGTTGGACATTGTAATTTTTACCGCAGCTCCATGTTCTCATAAATGATAATGGGGGAAGTATACACTGGTTTATTTCTCAGGTTCCTGTTCAGTTGCCTCTCCTTTCTGCACTTAGCAAGCTCAGAATATCTGTTCCTTCTGACTTGCGGCCGATGGAAGCTCGACAAATCATTCTCCTTGCTGTACTCGAGCTTGAAAAACGCTATCCCCAAGGTCTTCCAAAGCTTAATCCTGTGAAGGTGTGCATTTTATCTGATACTACTTTATTGGTTGACAGTATTGCACACCATGAACTGACTAGAAACATTGTGCTGATTGTTGTGGTAGAACTTCAACAGCACCCTCTTCAATGTCCTAAACTGTATGCCATACTCTTGCTCTCCTAACATTTTTTATTGCTACACAATTCTCTAGATCTCTTGCGTAACTCTAGTTTTTAGTCCTTACTTGCTGAATGAAGTCCGTACTGTAGTTTTTTGGTGGGTCTAGCTTCGTCTGTGTTTCTTTCGATGGACATTTTGGTGAAATTTGCCTCTTGATTTGTTGATTCATCATTCATAAAACTAGAATTTTAGACTGACACTTGCAGAAAACTATCATGGGAGCCAAAAGGCAAGAATTGAAACTGGCTGGTGTTGGGAAAAAGAGGTTATTAAACAATGAGGTTCAGCAATCTTGTTTGTTATGTTGATCACCAGACTGCTTCAATATGTGTACCATTGCAGCTTCCTTCTTGGTCTGTTTGACTCTGTTTGAGTGATAATGTTATTTGATAATTCCTCTTAACTCTGTCAGTTGCAACTGCATCATATGTTGCAACGAAATACTGGTTCTGCCATGTACTGTTCTTATCCTAAATTGGGGTCATTATGTAGGTCCTAAGGGGTTACTTGTTTAAATATCCTTGAAAAATAAAGCATCTGTTTGTTTGACAGGTTTCCACATTTACTGCAATGAGATAGGGTGTATGTATTTATAATATTTATATAAAACTTTTGTCAGGATATGGGAATCAATGATCCAGAGTTTGTTGAATTGGCTAACCAAATCGAGGATCTTGAACAGAAATTGTTTTGTCACCCTCTGCATAAGGTATGTCAAGGAGTTCCTCTTTCTCTTGTTGCTGCTTTTCCTACTTCTGTAAAGCAGCAAGGATGATGGGTTCTTATAAATTTGCAAATTAGCTCTTCTGGTAGGTGTTTTTATAATTTGTTTGTAATTCGCATGAACGTGCAGTCTCAAGACGAACATCAGATTAGAAGTTTCCAGAGAAAAGCAGAAGTCAATCATGAAATTCAACAGCTAAAGTCAAAAATGCGTGATTCACAGGTACTTGTCTCTGGTGGATATGTGCCCTACCTAAAACATGCCCGAACTAGTTTCGCACTCAAGTTTGTTGTACACTGTGATATGTGCACTCATTATTTATGTAGATTATGGATTGTCACAGTTTCTGCTTTTGTGTAGCTTTTGTTATTGTTTGTACTTAAAGTATATGTTGTTTGCATGGGCCTACATGCTTACTTTTTCATCATCGTCTTCTTCTGGTCAGTGGTATTTCATAGATAGCTATATCCTGTATCCATTAACTTAAAATTTTATTGTGTTTCTGGCAAGATTCATGCCTCCTGAATTATTTTCAGCTTCAAAAATTTCGTGATGAACTTAAGAACCGTTCACGGGTTCTCAAAAGACTGGGTCATATTGGTGGTGATGGCATCGTTCAGTTGAAGGGACGTGCAGCCTGCCTGATAGATACTGGAGATGAGCTGCTGGTTACGGAGTTGATGTTCAATGGTTAGCCTCTTAAACGATATCAAAATTCATTACCACTCACTTCTTTTTAGGACTATAAAGGCAGCAAGAATTTCTTTCTGAGCTTTCGTAGCATGTTCATAAAAATAAGCCTCAATAGATGATGCAGTTTCCTTAGCAACCCATCATACTGACATGTCAAAGCTCCGTCATGTCAGGACTACTTTTTAATTCTAATGTCTTGTAAAAGTTAGATAACATTGGAAAAGTTCTCAATGTTTAAGCTTGTTCTTTCGAGTAAATGTTCATTTGGAATTTGGGGACTCTTTGTTTGGGTCATGGTTATGCATATGTTAAATGTTAAATTTGATGGACAACTTTTTCCCTATTCTTTGAGCAGGTACCTTCAATGATCTCGATCATCATCAAGTTGCAGCTCTAGCAAGTTGCTTCATCCCTGGAGATAGATCGAGTGAACAGATTCATTTAAGAGCCGAACTTGCTAAACCATTGCAACAACTTCAAGACAGTGCCAGAAGAATAGCAGAGGTGTTTTGAGATCTGATCTGATGTACAATTTTCCTAATTTGTTTTCTGCATTTTGAATTTGTGCCCCAAGAAGGACTTATTTTTGCAAGCATGACAACTGACAATTGGAAGGTATTATTTTCTTGCAGATACAACGTGAGTGTAAACTTGAGATAAATGTGGACGAATACGTTGAGGCATCCGTTAGACCATACTTGATGGATGTGATTTACTGTTGGTCAAGGGTCAGTTGATTAATTTGATTGTTTAGCTTGCATTCCTTCTCTGAACATTGATTGTGAAACTGCAAATGTATTACCCTTCAAACCTGTTGATGCATTGGTCAGCACCTGTGTAAACCAAAAAAAGAAAAAAATCAATCAGCATCTGTGTCCTAGTGATGGGTGTGCATAATATAGAGGCACCCGAAACTTAGCAGCAGCTGTTGCATCTAGGAATGATCTCTGTCCAAATTTGGCTGAGATTGCTTCTCTGGTTCACCTTCTTTAACTTATATTAATTATCACCTTTCTTGTCAATTGTCGTTCTGGAGCTATTCTAAATAGAACAGTGCCGCCTCCCCCCATGCCTTTTTGATGATAACTTGGAGCTCTTTGGGTGGATGATTGTACTCTATTGGGAAAAGTAATCATGACATTCTGTTCACCTTTGCTGAACTTGACGAGTGATTTCAAAAAGAGATTCTGATATTCTTCATGTAGATAGTATAGTTAATTTGTTAAAGAGATACACCCACCTGCATTTGATTGCAATTAGATTTTTTTATTATTCACACATCCTCTTAATTTTCTCCAGGGAGCTTCATTTGCAGAAGTTATCGAAATGACTGATATTTTTGAAGGTAGCATCATACGGCTAGCCAGACGGCTTGATGAGTTTTTAAACCAGGTAATCCTTTACTAATATTCAAAAAACAAGAAAAAAGATTATAAGATAGAAGAACACCAAGAAGAAATCTCATCCTTTTATCATTTCTGGCACAATTTCAATAGCAAGTATTGTAGGATCCAGACATTTCATCAATGCCGCCTTCTCCTAGATTGTTATTAGCCTTAGACATCAAGATATAGAGACTTTGGCTTTGTAATCTAAGAGCAATCAGCTCTTATATGATTTGCATATCATAATCTGCTATCTTCTGCTAGCAGACATTATCTCGATTTTGTTCTATATTCCTCATCGATCATGGGTTTTCAGTTGAAAGCTGCTGCTCATGCGGTTGGAGAAGCTGGCTTGGAGGATAAGCTTGCAGCAGCTAGTGAAAGTCTTCGCCGTGGGATAATGTTTGCAAATTCATTATATCTCTGAGGTTGTGGAGAAACTGCTGATGCTTTGCTGCAAGTGCTGACTTAGTACAGACGTATCTCATCGCATAAAGCCAATATTGTCGATTGCCATTGTAGTTCTAAGATTAAAAGGTAAGTTGTTTACCATTGGCTACCAATATTCTCCATCCAAAATAAAGTTGTCAATATGTAGTATTTTAGTGTATATAAGTGTCGAAACAATAGGTTGAAGGGACAAACGTAATTTAGTTGTTGTTAAATTCGTGTTGATGCAATGTGTTATCAGCATAGAACTAGAAATGGCGATGAGAAATGACTGTGTGGAGATCAACCGACTATGTGCGCGGATAATTTACTCTAATTTCCAATTCAACTCACTCAAAAACCTAGTTTCGATCGTAAGGATTAGACAAACGGCAATAGTTGAACACAACTGATGGCGTGTTTGACACGTTCAGTATGGTACATATTTTCAAATTCAATGAATTATTTTTATGAATAATTACGACGCCCTCCCTTGAAGTTTATTGTAATTATACATAAGACTTTTTGTGGTTCATGAGATTGCATCTAGTACCCTCAATGTTTGTTTCAGATTGACAAAAGGATTTCTTCATTAGTTAAAATTTATCGAGTTTGCTTATATGAACAAAAAGAATTGAATGGAAGTTCATACCTACTATCAGTTGACTTATTACGCTTATTGCAAGTTAAACAAATTTTTTGAATCAAACTATCATTGTACATCTTTACATGCGTCAATGTATGTGAGAATGTGTATTTGCACCCATGTTAGAGTAGTTTGGTAAAAAAATATTTATTTGGGGTGGATTTTCAATTCAATTGTTTTTTGCTAATATCAACAAATTTAGTAAATTTTAGTTAATGGAGTGGCCTATTTATTAGACGAAATAAATATCAAAGGTGTTAAATGTGATTTTTTAAACTACATGGAGTATATGCATAATTATATCAAACTTTATAGAAGGGCAGTAGAATTATTCCTTATTTTTAATACCTTTCATAAAACTTACAGTATAAAAACTTACAAAAAATGATTTACGTTCAAAAGTATTCAAATGAATATAAAGTATAATATAAATTTATGTCAATTTATCATAAGATCTTGGCCTTAATTATTATGTCAATATCTTAGTTGTTTTTCATTCATGAATAGTTGAATGCGGAAAAAGTGCTATTATAACATAAAATTAGTATAATAATAAAAATAATTCGCCTTTACTAGTTACAAATATAATTTGAAGAAGCTCTTTTTCCCCAACTCATGCACTAAATACACGCACACACCTTATAAGATCGAGACTTTTTGTTAAAAAAGTTTTGTGTCTGAACCGTTGAATATGAGATTTTTCATAAAAAAATCTTGTGACTGAGTCGTTGAAATGTTCCCACAAGAGTCGTTGAAATGTTCCCTAGGACCCATTCGAATAAGATTATCAGAGGAATTACACAACAAGGATAGCACACTAGTGGGGCTGATATGCAATATTGAACTTTTGAGGGGCCAATCCGCATTTATTGGAAATTGATGGGGCGAACTGGTACCTAGTCTTTACATACATCAAGGCTCCAGCAGCGCCTTCTTTTCTTGCACGAAACTCCGCTTTTATTCCATTCTTCTTCTCCCCGAAGTCGTTAGGGATTGAATTCTCTGCTGTTAGACTACTCCTGTGTAAGCTCATTTGTCGATATCCGTTGTAAGCATCATGGACGGGATTTCAGGCGATCTGAACGCTCCACACTCGATGGGGACTACCATAATCGGCGTCACCTACAACGGCGGCGTTGTTCTGGGAGCCGACTCTCGCACAAGCACCGGTAGCTTTTTCCGACTAATTATATTTGTCTAATATTGTGAAGTAATTGTTTTGCGTTATACGTAATGGCTGCTTCTTATTAGGAGATGTTGTGTTATGTTAATTTGTAGGAATGTATGTGGCGAATAGGGCATCCGATAAGATCACACAGTTGACAGATAATGTCTACATCTGCCGCTCTGGTTCGGTGAGAATTCACACAATTGCCTTGTTTTTTTATCGCTTTTTGGTGGGGATGATAGGGTTTAACGTTCTTCATTTGTTAGATTCTTTCTGGATTGTTTTCCCCTAGTTTCAGGGTTTGAGTGTATTATTTTCAAGGCGTTTTAAAATTTTGGAACTTCTTTGATGAAAACCTTGCTGCTTCTCGTGTTGTTCACTGAATTGTGTATTCTGCTCTTTGAATTAGAAAATTACTTGATGGTAGCTTTAAAGTAAAAAAAATTGTTTATGTTGTAATTTGTCATTAACTTGATTCTATCTTATCTCATAAGTTTGATGTAGTATATACCCATGCTAAAGGGTAGTCAGTGTGGAACATTTTGGTCAGAGTATTTTGCTAGTTATTAGCAACATCTCATACGTAAGTAGCTGTTTTTTCACAGATTTTGATAAGAGTTACATGGAACAAGAGTTGCCTTTTTTTGCAACTTTTGGATATAGCTTGCATTATAAAATGGGTTGTCTTATGGCACTCATAGCTTCCATTTGGTGCTTCAGACTTCCTCTTAATTTTTGTCCTTCTGTGGTGAATAGTTCTATTTTTTTCACATTGAAGAACTTTAGTTCCATTTTAATTTCAATTGATGCAACATTTTCCTTTCGTTATATCTGTTATTGACTGTGAATCCCATTCCAACTTCCCACATTTAGCTGCAAATTTTCATGGTTTGGATTCATAATTCTCACTGCATTATTTGATAAGCTGCAAAGTTGGTAAACTGACGTTTCCTTTCTTTTGAATATCACATTTTTCCTTATTCTTTTATCAGGCAGCAGATTCTCAGATTGTTTCAGATTATGTTCGCTACTTTCTCCATCAACACACGTAAGTTTGCATAATACTTCATACTTAGAAAAATATTCCGTATCATCATCTGCTCTACTGTTCACATGCTGTCTTGCTATGTATTGATCAGTCGAAAGCCCAGTGCTTTTGTTGATCACCCTAAATTTCAAGTCAGCTACGCTCCAAACACTTGAAGAACATTCTGGGTGAAATTTATGTTCGTCTCAGAATAAGCTTAATATGAAAAGCAAAAATGTGATGTGGTCCTCATATAATGATAATGGAGACTGTACTTGATCAATTCTATTAGATTTTTGTTTTGATATAACATGGCATCATCATTTTCATGATCTCTTTGCTACCTAATAGTCTGCTTTTGCACCTCATGAGCAAAAGTTGAATCTATATATGCATGCATGTCAAAAAAGAAATGTTAACATTAGTATGTTGGTTTGCCTTTTAAGTAATAGTTGTGGTTTTCTACCCAGCTTTTGCTTGATCACATATGGCTTTTGTTATTTCCAGAAATTTTGTATCTATATATGTTGAAATGAAGTTAAGTTTGCTTTTAGAAGTTTTGGGGAACCAGTTCACCCCAGTTTGACTCTGTTGCTCTTTATATATTCAGTTCTGGTTGATGATATTTGATGTCACAATCCCTCTTCAATTTTGCTTACTAGGAGTTTAAGGGGACGAAGGTCCCGTCTGGGAATTAAGAACTATTAATGTTTTCTCTAGATTTTTCTTGATGAAAGAACTGATTCTAGTCTGATAATTTCCCTCCTAAATAAACCAAAAAATCATACTCCTGAGAAGTGGGTTTCACTAACTGGGACCACTTATAAATTTTTTTTTGGTTTACACCCCTTATCGCAAGTTTTAGATTGAACTAATCCATTGACACAAATAGTTCATGGGAGAAAATTTAGTTAATTAGGTCCTGGAGGACTAACAGGGTGAACTGCTAGTTTTTGGATCCGAGATATCCATCCTAGTCACTATGGTCGTGATTGCACCACGCGGTGAATTAAGACTTCTAAAAAATGTTAATAAAATGACTCTTCTATAAATTGCTTGGTGTTGCAGGATACAGCTTGGCCAGCCTTCAACTGTAAAAGTTGCTGCAAACCTTGTCAGATTATTATCCTATAATAACAAGGTTTGTCATATTTATAAGTTGCGCATCTGTGTGGCCTTTCAAGTTGAATGTTATTTCTTCTACAAAGTTCATTAGCAGAACTATTTTCCTGGTTCTACTGATTTCTTGAAGTTGGTATAGTACTTGATCAAAATGAAATATTCAAGAGTCTGCTCTTAATCTCGTCAATCATTTGAAATTCCTTTATCTCCTGTTAATTTTGCTTTATGGTTTCAGTTATGATTCTGAGCAATTTGTTGGAGGGAGGTGTTTAATTATTCTTAGTCTTGAATTCGTGCTATTCTATTGATTTTGCAGAACATGTTGCAAACTGGCCTGATTGTTGGTGGATGGGATAAGTATGAAGGGGGTAAAATTTATGGAATACCACTGGGAGGAACTATTTTAGAGCAACCTTTCGCTATTGGAGGTGTGCTTTTGTCATTTGTTACTTTATGTGTTTCTTGACTGGTTTTTCAGCTATATCTTAGATACTGAATCTTCCCACATGGCATATGACCCTGAATCGGTACTGTGCTAAGTCAAGCTGGTTAAATCATACACAATCTAATTTGTAGAGTTGTAACCAAAGTACCCAATTATTCACTGTGTATATATCACTTTTTTGGATGATGGTTGAACATTTTCAGTAACTTTTGAGCTATTTCATTTGCTGAAGCCTTGATATACTGATAGGTGATAACCGAATTAGATATTTATAATCCCATTGCAACTTTTTCACTATATATGTATTTTTAATTTGATAGGTTAATAGGTTTTATATGACATGCATAAAAGTAATGACTAAATATTTTAGTATTTTGTTGGTAAATTTGCATGAACTAAGAATTGTCTGTTTCAGGTCTGCACTTCCCATTGAGATGTCCAAATAATCCTTCTTCTTATTTAGTTATTTTGGAGATCCATTATTTGTATTTCTTCATAAGGTTGTTTAACATTTAAGAATTAAGACTGAATTTTTCCACTTTGCCTCCTGAATTCTTCAATTACTTAAGCATTGGCTTGCTGCTGTCAATTTACATGGCAGGTGAAATGTTTTCACTCACTCAGAGGGGCAAATATTATATGTTAATTCTTTCTGTATTTCAGGGTCTGGCTCTACCTATTTGTATGGTTTCTTTGATCAAGTTTGGAAGGAAGGAATGACCCAAGATGAAGCTGAGGTGTGTATTATGTCTTTGTTTTTATGAAGTTAGAAGAGTTTCAGAGTCCATTCTGAAGATCTTTCCTTGAAGATCTTTCCTTCTATTGAATTCCTTCTAATATTTGTGAATGTATGAACAAGAGCTGAACATATCAAGCTTTTCATTATGTGGAATTTCTGAAATTCACAAGTGATTTGCATAGTGGGCTACATAGTTCCACAGCTCATTACTTATGCCATGTTCAGCTCCATTTGTACTTGACTATTAACCTAACTAGAAGATTTTTCTCAGAAACTGGTCGTGAAAGCAGTATCTCTTGCAATTGCTCGGGATGGTGCCAGTGGTGGGGTTGTTCGAACTGTGACTGTGAGTTCCTTTCTGATGATGAACTATGCTTTCTAGTAAAATAGTGTCGATTCCCACCCCTCTATAAATTGGAAAATTAGATGTCAGCAAGCTTGTGGATATTCTTTTGTTATTGCTAGCAGTTCTATTCCTTCAGCTATTTGCTATGCATTATGAAGATTGGAGTGAAAACAGTTTTGGCAACTATGTAGATTATATATTAGTTGCCTTGTGGAATTCTAGAAATGCATATCTGGGAGTTGATTATTGAACACAGAGTTCGTAGTAGCGACTGTATGTGTTGGTTATAATACTATCATAGCCAACTTCTGATTTTCAGCTTTCTATTGCAAAAGTAACTACATAATTGCAGTAATGATAGCAGTAACTGGTGCAAACAATCAGATAAGTCTGTGTAACAGTTAGGATGTTTCTTTACTTTACTGTCCCCAATTCAGTTTTCTGGATGGATCCAATATCGTTTGACCTCTTATTGCAGATTAACAAAGATGGGGTCACTAGGAAGTTTTTCCCTGGGGACACCCTCCCACTATGGCATGAAGAATTGGAGCCGAAGGATTCGATGTTGGATATTTTGTCATCAGCCAGTCCTGAACCAATGGTCAGTTGAAGGAAAAGGTCATTCACCAAAAATGTTAGTGGCATTTGCTGCTGCCTTCTTCGTTCATCAACGAGTTAACGAACTGGGCTTTGTATGTCAGTTGTAACTTCAGTTTGTTCCCCTAAAATTTGATGAATTTTCGTACTCTCCATAGTTGAAGTTTGATTCTCCGGATAGCCTTTTCTGTCAACAATTGAATTTGTACCTATGCTTTTTCTGCGACTCATCACCATCCGCTACATTATTGTAAGTTTATGAAATTATTAGATCTTCATTACAGCCAGAATTTCATTTTTGTACGGAATTCTTCATAGTTACAAGTCAAGACTTTAGGACTAATCTACATACTTCATACAATACAGCAAGTCTTCTGTTCTATATCAGTGAAGGTATAGAACAAAGACAAATAATTTTTGTACGTCTATGAATACAATTCACTCTTGGATTACAAAATTTTGTTTTTCCATTGCCCATCAGATAATACGAGTCATAATTATATGTGCCTCATCGAAAGGTTAACTGAAATAGCTAAACATCTATACAATTGGAAACTATATCATGCATACAGAACTTAAGCTCTTAATTTCTACAGAAAGAGAGGTTTTTACATGAAACAAAGACGGAGAAATGCAGAGGCTTGGATCTATTTCTACATTTACCGGCTTGGACTAAAGATACACGGCGGGCTCCTAGGCCTGAAAAAAAGAACAGGGCTTAGATGCTTTGCCCTCTTGTCTACTTCTAGTAAGCAACTACCGGCTGTGGTTCTGGCGATGAATCACTACTGTTTGCAAAATGCTCCTATGGCTGCTCTTTCATTCCATCACAGCAAAGTGGACGGTAAATCAGAACTTGGGATGCACGACTCTTGCCACACTACTGGTGTCGAGCAACGGAACTCCACTGACGTGCTGTTGGATAAGCTTCCATGTGGACAGACAGGTCAAAAGCTTTATCCAACTAATTCATGCCATTATCAGAGCTGCTGCAAGCTTGGTTGGGAAGGACGCTATTTCCAAAATCTCCATCCAAGCTCATTTGCTGGACCTCTTGAGGAGAAAGGATCTTTATGCAACGAACACAGTTCACAAATTCCCTGAAGGCATTAACATACAAAACATATTAGCGTTGAAGGAGAATGTTCAATGTTTACAGATAGTAGATGAGATTGGGTAAAGTGTGTAGACGTACTCCCAAGGATCATCACCAACAAGCAAGACGTCATTCTCATGATCCACGTAAACAAGTTTCCATCCTATTCTCTGTCGGTCCTCAAGTTGTCCCTCTATACCAAACCTTCGAGCCAGATCTTGTTTAAGCTCATCATAGCCTGAGTAGCGTGTAATGTCAATTGATCTTCCAACAGCTCCCCTTTTGTACACCTTCAAGAAAAAACTTCCCAGGTTAGCAAAGGAGAACTTGAAGATACACAAAGGAGGTTAACATTTATATCCCTGAACATTAATAAAAAGCCAACCTTTGTATACGTCCGCATCCTTGGTATCTGTGGTGGAGGCCAAGCACCTCTATTCATGAAGCTACCGTCGTTTATAGTGGAATCAATGGAGTTGAACGTCATATCTGGAACTCCAAATGATTGGGAGACCATAGATGAGGAGAGTTCAGGTTGAGCCTCCTTGGGGTTCTCATAGCTAGAAAGCATGCCGCCTCCAGACGAGAGATTATTTGTGAAGTCTTTACCTGATCCCACCATGTCCTTCGTCATCAATGGCTCAGGCATCATGGGCATCCCTAACTGGTTGTCAATGTTAGCTCCGAACGCTACGTTGCCCCTTGGATCACCCTGGACTTCACCATCCTGGCTTGCATCTCTAAACAGCATTGATTGAGAATTGAATGACATGGAGTTGTTGTTCGGAGGTATCTGTACATCATTCTGAGACAGAACTGATGTTGCCGATGATGAACTATCCAAATAATCCATTTGGGTTCCAGTAGCATTAAGGTATGTTTGCGAAGCAAAAAAACCTTGGTTCTGGTTTTTTGACACATTCAGCGAGGGCTTAACATCAGCTTTTGTCTGTAAATCTTTAACTAAATTACCACTAGAAGACAGTGTCTCTAAACCACTTGGATTTAACAGAGTAGCAGAAGACTGAGCAATCTCATCACCTATTACTGCAGCACAGTGGTTTCTGCTATTCATTATTGATTGGACTGCATTTGGACAGTTGTTTGTGGATGGCGAAGTTGAACAAGACGGAACATCATCAGTAACTCCAGATTGACCTCCACCAGCAGCTCCAGTCAATAAACTGCTGCCACCAGCAGGAGGCTGATTGTTAATTGGGTTCAAAGTATGACCCATATGTCCAGGCAACTCTGGTAGTATCCCAGATTGCTGCTGCTGTTGTTGAAGTTTTGGTTGCTGAGGTGGTTGCGCAAACCGGAGGTTCGTTTGGCTATTATTTCTTGTCATCTGCTGAGCAAGAACATGTGACTGAGGGAGCATACTCAATGTTCCTTGAGATGCCTCCAACATTTGGCTTGTCGACATAGACCTGGAGAAGTTTGGTTGGACATCTAAAAGCTGCTTCTGGTGATCTTGGAGATGCGTCAGTTGTGATGGCTGTTGCATTGCTGACTGCTGTGCCAACAGTGATTGCTGCTGCTGATGGAGCTTCTGTAAAAGTTGAAGCTGTATTTGGTTCTCTGAAACATGCAATTGTTGGTTTATGATATCAGAGGGTTGAGACGGCATCAGATTTTGCTGTTGAGGGTGGCTCAGAATCTGCTGTTGCTGTTGCTGTTGCTGTTGTTGCTGCTGATGCTGAGGCAGATTTTGCGCAAGATTTCTCTGAAGCTGATGGTTTAGAAGAGATTGTTGCTGCTGGATAACGTTTTGAGCTTGGACAGGAGTCTGCGACTGCAAGACCTGAGGCGGAACTTGGCCAGCTGGTAAAGTTAGGCTGACTAAGTTCTGTCTTGGTGGTTGACTAATATCAGTCAACTGCTGTTGCGGCTGTATAATTGAGCTTAACGGGTTCAATGAAGAAGATGGCAGCTTTTGGAGTTGATCGAGTTGTTGTACTGGTTGCGTTGGCCTCTGCGCATTGAACTGTAAGTTGTTCGGCTGAGGAAGTTGAGTTGCAGGCAAGCATAATTGCCGTGAAATATCTGTACTGGCAAGGTTTTGTAGAACAGAACTAGATAATGAACTCATATAGTTCGGTTGCATTTGGTTAGCCAGAGAGGGATTTTGCTGCATGTTCATCCACTGGACTAAGCTCAGGCCAGGCAGAGCTTGAGGGTCTTTGAGGCCAAAGTCATCACCAAGCCACGGCATTGTCCTCCTGAATAAGTTGTCTAGATCAGAGGAGTCGTCATCTGCAAGGAGAAACATGGGAGATTTTTCAGGCCTTCTGCAGGTCATTGTGGGGTTATAACTTAATTTTATTTTGGTAACAAGCAGCTTCATTCTTTCATTCAATTCTCAGGAGTCCATGGAACGAGCCACAGAATGTGAAACGTAACTAATGGGAAGCATCTGTAATCCTTTTCGGTACCTGGCATTCCTGGTTGCCGTGGACGCTTAGAACGGAAGAATGGTGGAGTGGGGCAGATGAAAAATGGAGCAGTTACAGGTTCAATCTCCCAAATGGAAACGCGATTACGCCTTTCACCAGCCGTTGACTCATCCCAGCCAACCTGCTTGTACAAAAAATCAGTATCCAATGCATATCTTCCTACGACCAATGTTTATTTTTCATAAAAATAGATGGAAAGAAGGAGAAAACGAAGAAACTTTATCTAGGACGAAAAGAGTATATTTCCTGATCTTACCTGTAAGTTGCGCCATTGGGAGTTCTTCCATCTGACTGGATCCAAGTCACTGATACCAGTTATAGTACCCATATATCTGCATGACGCATGAGAATTTAGTGCAGGTTAATAACATAAAGAAGAGGTAGACTGTATCAAAGCTTTAATTTGCTGGAGAAAAGAATGCACAGTTTCTATGATGGGCTTAGAAGTTGAATGGATGTACCAAGAAGCACATAAATTTGAAGCAAAAAGGGAATTTCTTTGCTAGATGATTTTCGGAGCAGACAGAGTAACTAACAGCAATTGAGCATAAAAGAGGCCTACACTACCTTCTTGTCCCCGACTCTTCAGTTTCAAACATCATACGGAAGCGCATACCAAGAGATATTTGGTTATTTTTACTTGGCTTTTATAGTACTTGGCTAACGGGATGGCAAATTCTGATGGACTAGCCCTGATCAAAATTCAGAAGTAGATGAGAACACAGAAAGAAACAATTTGAATGCAAAAGATGAGAGGTTTCCATAGATGAACCAAACCCGACAACAGCATGGTTAAAGATGAGCCAATTTACCTTGGATTGTAAAAAACGGTGAACGGGCTATTGTTTTCAGCAGCGCATTGGCAGCTGCAGCAAGAATTCCAATATGCATGCTATCATTGACAACACTGCATGACGACAATTGGTTCGGTGGTTAGTCTGGCCGTCTAATGCCCAAAAGAAGCTGCTGCTTTATCCCTGCTTGCAAAGAAAAATAAGAACTCTTTTCACATAAACAGCTGAAACATGAGCAAGTCCTTGGAGAAACTAGATTATTACCCTGATAAATAAGACTGAATCACCCGCAAATAACCTTTTCCCACTGACGAAAAGGCTCCACCCAGTGCTGAGCAAGTTGACCCAGCTCATTGTGTTGAGCACAAAAAACTGACAAAGTAACGAACCAGTAAATGCAGTCAAAAAATGGAGCATCAAGACTGAATAGTTACCTGTATAAACAACCAAGCACAGAAAAGAAATTATCCCGATAAATATATGTCGGAATTCCAGACATTATCGTGTAAATCCCGGGCCAAAGCTCTTGTGCCGGTGGTTTGCATTGTGAAGTCCTGGAACAAGACCGTCTGAGAAATAGATATAATCCTAAGAATCCGCCAAAAAAATAGGTTAAAGATTCCTCATTAACCAGTGGAGGGAAAGATCTTTCTGCAGCACGTCGAGGGACAGAAAATCCCATGAGTGCTTATTATACTCCTTGCAGTCAAGGTTTTTACAGAAAAACCCGTTGGGGTTTAATTTGCTTTCATCGATAGATCTGACCTCAGTAAAGCATCCTTGTCGAACTGCAAATAAATGAAAGACACTCCGTTTATAATATCAGCAAAATAAAGCACAATGAAAAAGTACTGATGGTTAGGTACTGTTCTCAAGTCAACTTCCCCAGATCTCAGGCTATTCCAAGATTTCTCAAGATTAGAGAGTAGCAAATAGAAGCACAAAAACCTACCGAAGGCACCCTGCAGCGTCATTTGGGCAGTATCTTCATCTGTCTCTGGATCAGCCCTAACAGACTACGAAAAAATAAGTGATCACAGTGATCCGAAGAATCTTCATTAAGAATCCTTTTAAACTCCAGGTTTCCAAGGAGAAAAAGAAGCGTTAGTTGAAGGAAGCATACATGCAAAGTGACATTTGTGAAGGAGGCAACAGTAATTTGATGGAAGATTCGGATAGTTTGGTATTTGGAGCATCTATATCCTTTTTTCATAGACGCAGCAACCTGAAAAATCCAAAATACATTAAGAAAATCAGTCCACCAAAAACCATCTCACATACAAGACACAAACAGCACATATTTCCAGTAAGTTAAAGTAATGGAACCAAAACTCATCACCAATCGTAACACACCATCTTTCTTGACAAAATGCACGTGTAAGAACTTTCTCTCTCTCGATCATGGCAAAACACAAGATTCGAACGCAATAGATTGCAATATTTACACCCACAAAGCAAACACATAAAAGGCCAAAGTGATCAATATCTCCATGATACTTCAAGAAACACCATCCGTTGCTTATGAAGTCACTTTGTTCATTGCATGTGCACATTTTGAAAAATTGAACACACGTATTTAATTTGTCCGAAGATAAACTTCAATCCCAGAATTTAATCATTCTTGCATACATCAAAATTTCTCTCAAAATACTTTATATTATCTTGTGGTATAATTATGATACAGTTAATTATAAGGTAATTAAATGATATGGAACAGTGAGAGAAGGCAACTTGATACACCCTTACCCCCCCCCCAAAAAAAAAAAAAAATAATAATAATAATAATAATAGAGAAAGAGAGAGAGAGAGAAAGAAAGGAAAATCCCCATCCACCAACACACCCCAGCATAACTGCGCACATTAGCATGGTCCGGCAGGTATTAGAAACTATACTGTCTTTTTTTGTTCTATCTTCCCCTTTTTAACAGCGCGAGTTTAATCAGCTAGTTGAATACACCCCCTCCAAATACTCCAAGAGTGTTTTGCAACTCGTTTATGATAGACTAAAAATGTAACAATAGGAGCCACTACATCTACCTGTGCGTAGAACCTAACATACAATTAAATTGTAGAGTGACTGAGGCCATATAACCAATACAACCCACGCACTTGTCGTCCACATGTTCGCTGCGTTATGTCTTTAAGAACTTCAGTCATATTACTTATTATGAATAATGAAATGACATCCAATGACAATAAACAGCACTTTATTGAACAAACTAATTACTATCGAAATGGTTCGAATCTGCACTGGATATTATGTCATGGGAGATCGTGATCGAAAGAAATATCTATGTTCAGTTATTTGATAGTCTCGCACACTACTGGACTAGAGAGAGTGGTTATTGATAGGAAGGGGAGGTTAACTTCAGAACACAGTAGATATCGGTCAACTCCAATAAAACGGCGCACGTTAAGCAGCTGTCACACCGGCTCGTATGAAGATAGAGACGGATCTAGAACAATTACAAGTCCAGCGGAAATTCAGCGCAGCAATCGTGGAGTTAAACAAGATATATTCTGAATCATCAGTCTAGGTTAAGAAAAGCTACCGGAAAGAGATATTAAAAAATCGCGTTAACAATTGGATAGGGACCACTTTGAAGAGTTGAGAACTAGGACGACGTTGGTCACCAGCGAGTTGTACCATTAATCGTTCACACAAGACGAGCCGAGGCGAACAACCGCTTGCATAAGCTTCAGATGAGTTATTATCACTTTTAGTCTTTTCTCGACAAATCCATTGCCACAGTAAGCTCGTGCATGCATTTTTTTACGACAACAGGAAATTCAGCAAAAGCTACAAAACACAGATATAAATACATTTATAATACGATTAAATCAAAATAGATTCCAGCAAAAGGTTCCCAATTTTCAAACTTCCTCACTCTTATTTGATGTAAGTTTGATAGAGGATAAGGAATAAGAAAATAAATCCACAAATTGATTCAGCCACTCTGTGACACAATATTAAAGCTGGGTGATATAGACGTTTGTTGAACTTGGCCTAATACACAAAATACTCCATCACGTGGACAAAGGTTTTCACCTCATATGGGCTTCGTGGAGAGATTGCTCTCGCGATGCGTTGTATTGGTCACTAAACAACGAGTTGCCAACGGGTAGCTTGGTTGAGCCCGTATATAGGGTGGTTGAGGATTGCTACAATCAAGAGGTACCATCTATGTAGGCGGGAGAGGAGTAGGCTGTATGCGTGGATGGAGGGCTGAGTCCGGCGCCTGGTGGTCATGCCTGGTCTCACTATATCTCTTACTCTGGTATCTACTCCTGCTTGTACCTTCGCATCAAAGCCAGATAAATGTATCGCTTATAGTGCAAATACACACCACGGTAGATCTACACCGGAGCCTCATCTTGCGGAAACGAAGAAATTCAGGCATAAAAATCGGACGACATCTCTCTTGTGAGGTCTTAATCTCAATAGAGTTAATAAAGAAAATCAAATCTTTCAAACCTTTTTACAAGTGATCAAAACGAGGCCGACTATTCCTTGTTCCGCTCTTACCTGTGAGCACCAGCTCAATACCACAAGATTTAATTTTTTCATTTATGGTCAAAGAATGGGATATGTGTAGTAGATCGGAAAAGAATAAGGGGGACACACTTTAGAGTAAAAAGAAAGAGTGAAGGATGGAAGCCGTGAGAGAATCATTACTCTCTGCTGGCGAACGAGGGAAGGGGGAGGTAGGAGAGAGAAAGTATGATTTCCTAACTAGTTTAGTACGTCCTTTTAAGGAGTGCAGTACTCAGGATAATAACTTGGAAAAGTAAGGAAGATGTTGAGAAAGATGTCGAGCCCATCCAACATTGCATGCAGATCAGTATGATGTTTGTTTAACCTTCTATTTACATATGCTCTCACTATTAATTTTCCATGCACTACACAATCTACAGTACAATCACATCACTCATTGCAAGGTTGAATAAATGGGTGTCCATGCGTTCGTCTCTTTCTCTCTATGTGATATATAACGAAGGTGTGGCAGACTTATATTTATGCTTATATATGTAATGTAGTAATATATATGCATCATGTACACAAGCGTTAAATGCTTTTCTATCTCTCTTCTATTCTTATTCTTGTTCTTCTCAAATCCGCTTTGTTGGTGTTGGCGTCACAAGGCCCAATTTTCACCATTGTCCTCCTCCAGTTCGGCATTTCCGTGTGCGTAGTCGTGAATTGTTCACTGGTCTCATGGTACGTTACGGTCTTGATTTAATATGCAAAGACAATCTCTGAGCTTCTCTTCTCTCTTATAACTAGGAGTCTAAGGAATGTGACGTCACCTTCAGAATCATCACTTGACTTAATTTGCAATTATACTATGAGGATTGGCGGCACTAGAAGAAATTATGTAAGAGTGTAGTGGTAAAATAAGAAGTGAGTGATGATAAGAAAAATAGCTGTGTGCAGTGAGTTGGTGTCTGGTAGAAGTAAGGATGAGAATTGATAGAAAGGTCGCCTATCATGATGTAATATTGTTTTTTCCGCATCTCTCTCTCGATTACTACAAATAATGAAGTTAATTATGAATGGTATAGAACTTGAGACTCTCATCCCGATTCGTTCTCTCTCTCGTCTCTCTGTCTGTAACTGTAAAGATGAGGGCGTCGTCGGACGGACTGAACGTGGCTTTACAACAACGTGAAAATGCCACTTTAATTCATTTCTTTCTCTCAATTCACTCTCATGTTTCTACCTAAACCCACACCCACCTTCTGAATTTTTTATCCAAATCACTAATTATTTACAAATAAATATATATTATATTTGTTATCTAATTAATTTTTTATTATATATTAATTTCACTTGCAATATATACTTATGAAATTTAATATATGATGAAATATCAATTCTCTTAAATTTAATGTATGTAAATTTGAGGTTTTAAATATATTTGAACTTGAACTGTGATCAGTCTTACATACATATTCTTGAACTATGAAATGTAATAAAATGATCATCGATGTTATTGTTCGTCCTTTAAGGATATTGTGCGTGTTAAATATGTTAATTAAATTGTCAAAATGTCTATTACATATAAACAAAATGTGTCGAGTCATTGTCCATATCATTATCCACGTCAAAAGCCCAATTATAGTATTTATAAGGGTGAAATTAAATATTGGTATTCTAGTAATTACAGATGACACATCTGATGTGCGAACTTCACCATTAATATCATTTTGGTACTTTGCGTTCCAATTATTTTTTTTTATTTTTTTTAAGTAATGAATTTTATCCTTTTTTTTTAAAAAAAAATCATTAAATATATTTTAGAAAAAGTGCAAAAATATCAATAAATATATTTTCTCTTATTTTAGCTTTATTTTAATTATTATCAAATTATTAATTTTTTCAAATTATTTATTCTATTTTAAATACTCAAGTATCAAGGAATGAATTCATTAATGTTTTTTTATAATAATGTAATATATATATTAATTTATTTATACTAGGCCACTCAAGGAATGAATTCATTTTTTTTATAATCAGATATATTTATAGGACTTAAAGAATTTTTATTCAGTATTTATAGATTAATCAAGAATTTAATTGCAAAATCTAAATTAGAATTCAAGAACTTAATATTTTTTTTTTAAATGAAAAAGGATATTGATTTTTTCAAGGTTGAAATACCTCTTGAATTTTATTTTTAATATAATTAATTACTAAAATTGAGTTATCTTATAAATATTTATGCATGAAGTTAGTGAAAATAATAAATAAAAAAATATCATTATCAAGTATAATAATCAAACATATAATTTGGAAGTCAAATAGTTAAAGCAAATATACATTATGCAACTTTTTTTTGGTACATCAACTATTGCCATTTTAGTACCTAAGGGTAAAATGGTAATTACATAAAATAGATAATTAAACAAATAAATAAATAACATCAACTGTGTATCAAAATAATTAATGGTGAAAGTTTGTACCGTTTGAGTAATTTGTAATTTTATAGGTACCAAAATGACATTAATAATAAAAATTCGAATATATCAAAATAAATTTTACTCGTACTTATAGTATTTGTTGGAGAGTATAATTGGAACAAATATTATAACAGCAATCACTATAGTTCATGAGGCACTAACATATTGCTACTTCATACTACAATTTAGTAAAAAGAATCACGAGGGCCATTTTGTTATGTTTCATATTAAGAAATATATATATATATATATATACAACATTAATTATAGTTCAGGAGTATAAAGTATGTATATTTTTAAAATTAAATTAAAATAAAATACGAGATGAAAAAAATGTCATTAGATACAAAATATGAAGCAACCGACAAGCTTTAAAGTTGTATTTAAAAGATATATTAACTGACAAAATTTTGATATTGTCACAATATAATTATTAATTTAAAATTATCATCGTAAGTAATTAATAATAATTATTTGTTGTAATTTTATATTGTCACTGTATGCCAATAATTGTTTTATAGTAACACTTTTTTACGTAATTTTTTAATCACCAACTCTTACTATTAACTCGACAAACATTAAAATAATTAATGAATTAAGTATCATAATATTGATAAAATAAGAATTTTGTTATTATTAAATATATATACATATACATAATACGCATGATATTAAAATTTTCACTATATTTTTATTTTGTATACATAATCTTTTATTTTGTTGTCTGA
Organism: Sesamum angolense; assembly: GCA_034509725.1. NCBI lineage: Eukaryota > Viridiplantae > Streptophyta > Magnoliopsida > Lamiales > Pedaliaceae > Sesamum > Sesamum angolense. The sequence goes on from JACGWL010000008.1 coordinate 4,624,351, forward strand.
CCATATTACCCTCATTAATTTTTGACAATGACCAGAAAGTAAGAACATATATTTTGGGTGATTTAGTTTTTGTGGATGATGTTGATAGGGGTCCGGTTGGGACCGCGACGGTTCGAACAGTTTGATACTTGGTGAAGTGAATTTCCGGAGGTGCAACAATATGGGAAAATAATGTGAAATCCACATAAATAAAGTGCTACTAGTTGAGCAAATTTTTAAAAAAGACAATAGCTAATTCATTTACTCACACATTATAATTATAATTAGCCTCTTTGATTTACTCAAAAATATTTTATCTTCAAAAAAAGAAAATCAAATTTCCTTTTTTGTCCATTCGATATCGGACTTTATTGAACGTGATTATCCAAAAATATCATTTCTTTTAAATAAATCGATATTTCTAAATCAATTAATAAATTTAAGAGTAAATTGCATTGACATCGCTTGAGGTCAGACTAAAATTACACACCCCCTGATATTATAATTGTAATTATAACTACACTCTCCTCTTCAAATGCAAAATTTATACAAACATAAACATAAACATAATGGGTGTTTGGTAATTTGGTCTAACTTTGTGGTACGGTCAAATGTAAATGTGCACACCCTCCGAAATTTAAAGTAAACCAGAAATAGGATCGTCATGTTAATTAAACACTATGACTCAATCATACTCAACTAACACACCTGAATTCGAATAAACCGACTCAATATCACAACTAGTCTTAGTTGAGAGACTATCCACTGTTCCATCAAACAAACGAACATTATTGCTATAATATAATATAAAAAGAAGAGGCAAACTCCTAATGTTAACATGCATAATGGCAAACATAATTGGCAATTATGATTTAAGTTCTCCCAGACTAATTCGTTTTCTTTTTGGTTTGGTTGATATGTGATGTTTTTGTGCGTCGAATATCAGTACAAACGAAAAACTCATAGTTTTATAAACTCTAATACTTTCTTTGAATTTGATATATTCTTTTTAGAGCAATTGTCAATCATATGCAAAATAATATCGAATGATACATTAAGTAACGATATATGATAGTATTGCAGATGATTCCTGGAAAATGGATCATGTGGTCATCCCAAAACCTTTGTATGTCGAGATCATGGTACTGTCAAGTATTCTTATAACATTAATGTAAAAGAAAAGTTAAGAAACTAAAGATCCAAACTTTCTTTTTTTAGTTAACGTCTGCCCAATATCACAAAATTATAACTTATTATTATCAAACTAAAGAAGAAAATAAAAATATTGATATAATCTAGGACTACTACACACGATATAAGATTTCGATCACACAGTTGCACGATGCATTTTTTATTATAATTCTTGAGCCCTTACTAATATAAATAATTAAAAGATAGAAAAAAAAAAGTGTATGATTAGGGTCTCAAAGTGATAAATAGGAACAAGGAAATGAAACTCAAGTAATATAGGTATGAGCTCAATAAATTAAAGGAAGGATGAAATTAGGAGAGGGCGAGGCAAGATACGATTCAGTATGATTAACATGGCAAACCAAGCTGTAGAATATGAGTTAGAAAGGTAGAGGAATGGATTAGTTGTTTTCTAAAAAAGAACATAAATATAAGCAAAAGTATAAAATAAATAATAAAGTAGAGTGCATTTTAAGCATTTCCTCAAACTAAAATAGAAAGTGATACAAAACAAATTATACTTTAAGTTTAACCATTTTCACTTTCAAAAACAAAAAGACTAACTGTGAGAACCTATAACTACTTTAATATTTTTCCTATTTATTTTATAATATCATCAAGTATTACATTCCTAACATCCTTGGCTTGGTTACATAATTATACGAATTGATAAATCATGACTTAAGTAAAAGTGTAGTATGGTGGATGAAAGTGGGCATTTAAAGGTACGAAATAAAAAGCTAAACAGAAAAAAATAACAGATTGCTCCTGCTGTTGTTGCCTGTTCATTGACCAATGCTTCTTCTTCTTCTTCTTCTAGTGAGCTTATCACGCTGCTCTCACTCTTTTCCTCCTGTCCTGTCGCCTCTCATTCTTCGCGCACCCATATTTCTCATATGCTGCTTTACAATGTCACACTATGAACACTCGCAGTTGCTCCCTCATCATCGGACCGCCACCGCCAAAGCCTTTCTCATTTCCGCCGCCATCTCAGCGGGTAACCCTCGTGTAGTTACGCGCACGTCCCCGCCGTCAGTCTCTCCCCCCTCCCCTTCAATACCTTAAATCCATCTCAGCCCTAAGTGAACTACGTATAGGACTATCAGGGTATGGCATGTGTCATCTGCATTACTGTTTTCTATGTTCCGAGATGGCTGTGCCGGCGCTCGTACAATTACGCTAAGGGCAAGGAGGGTGTGGGAATGGTCATTGAAACTTATGTCTTTTGGAATGGCCACCAACTCTCCCCTGACAATGTCTCTCTCTTCACTTCCTTCTACTGTCTACTCTCTCTCCTCTCTCTGATTTGACTCTCATCCTCATTTTCTCTCGTCCTCTCCCTCTCTATAATACTATCTAAACTTTTTACTTCTCCTTCCACATCCTTTCTTATTAATAAATAATAAGTACTACTTTGGAGGAAGGTATGACCTCGTCAAGTTTGCAAGATTGTTCAGCAGGCTTGGTATGTATGTATGATCCTTCGCCCTCGCCGTCGCTGCAGAATGGAACTTTGGGTATGTTCATGTTCATATGCTTTTTTACTAGCCTTTGCTACTCCACTTTCATCATTTTCACTTAAACTTCCTGGATATGTGCTAGTATGCAGGAACACATTATACGAGCATATTTTTGGCGCTTCTATTTTATTAATTGTTGAAATGGTTCGTCTTGAAAACCTATTGTCTATGCAGTGGAGTACCTGTTTGGTTGCACTACGTTCCAGGAACTGTCTTTCGAACTGATAGTGAACCTTTCAAGGTTTTCATGCATTTACTCTAATTCTTTTTAAAATTTACTAATTGAATAAATTAACGCCGCAAGTCTTTTAAGCTTTACTTGTTTGGATTGGTGGTTGGAATTCCAGTATTACATGAAGAAGTTCATGACACTCATTGTGAACATGATGAAGAAAGAGAAGCTTTTGCATCACAGGGAGGTCCTATCATCTTGGCACAGGCAAGTCTCTGCTCTTTAAAAGACGTATCCACCTTATCTAATCATTTTGCAAGCTACTGCCTAAACAATTCAATAATATTTAACACTACAATGGGCATATGTAAATAGATATCTTGGTGATCCTGTCTACTGCCAACATGGATATTATGTTTGATGTTCCTTTTGATGTAATTGGCAATCCTTCTCTGGTCTATGCTTTATTATCAGCAATCAGTTATGCAGCTTCTTCTGTGTGTGGATTAGTTTAAATCTTTTTAGTCAAGGTGACTCATACATTCGATCTTATTGTTTTATCAAACTGCAGGTGGAAAATGAATATGGATTCTATGAGTCGGCTTATGGAGAAGGAGGGAAAAGGTATGCTCTTTTGGGCAGCTAACATGGCTGTTTCTCAGAACACTGGTGTACCTTGGATTATGTGCCAGCAGTTTGATCCTCCCGATACTGTGGTAAGCACCCATCAAGTTTGCCAATTCTCACTGACTTGGTCACCAGCTATAGCATCAAATGAAATTTGAGGTGATGCTAGCGAGGTGAACTTTTCACCATTATATCGTGACCTATATCATCATTCTTAAATCAATTTTGCCAATTCTCACTGACTTGATCACTAGCTATCGCATCAGAATCAAATTTGCACTGCTGCTATAGCGGTGAACTTTTCACCATTATATCGTGCCATATTTCGTCATTCTTAAATAAAGACCCCCTCTTTCATATTTTTTGCTCTTTCTTAAATTAATAAATTCTACGGTGTTATCCTTCTCCATGATGCATTTGCGTTACTAAATAACTGAAAACATTGTTTTTTTTTTTTCTCTTTTGTTATCACCATTTGCTAATTTCTCTGTTTTCTTGATCTTAGCTTGACTTGTTGATGTTGATCTAACACTATTTTCTTTCTTTTAGATTGACACATGCAATTCATTTTACTGCGACTCCTTCAAACCAATCTCTCCACACAAGCCTAAATTTTGGACCGAAAACTGGCCTGGATGGTATGTTACGTCACTGCACTTTGATTTATATCATCCAATCATTCATCTTGACTTTATATGTTTGTGTTATTAGTGTATAACTTCCAATGTAATCAAGTAGTTTGATGATTTCTCATTGCAAGGACAACGGAGAAGTCCGTGTAGCAGTCCTATGCATTTCTTGTCTGTCTGTCGGACTTGCTTGTTGCATAGACCCTTCAATGCATTTAAGAAAAGCAAAAAGGACATGCGTAGAAAACATTTGAGAAGTTGATTTTAAGTTACCAGTAATGGCTGTCAAATCAATGGCCAATGACGTTTTGGGGCAAAGAGGGTGGATACATGGCTTTTTGGGTGGCAAACTTGACGTCTATTCCTTTCATTTTAAGTTATTTCATGTTACATGTTGAAACCAGAATAGGATTAAGTCCTCAAAGGTTTTATCTGGTAAAAATTTAAGGGTTATGGTGATGTAGTCAAATAAAACTGCCGCTACTCATGCCTTCATCTTCGAAAATATCAGGTTTAAGACATTTGGAGCAAGTGACCCTCACAGACCTCCTGAAGATGTTGCTTTTTCGGTCGCTCGGTTCTTCCAGAAAGGGGGAAGCCTACAAAACTATTACATGGTACGCTGTTCTTTCTTTGATCTTTTTCTGGATAGGCCCTTGCAAGTCCTCAATGTACCATGGGAAAAAGCAGAAGTAAATGAACTTTGTCAGCAGTTAATTGCATTTTGCTACTGTTCTTTTTACTTGAATCTTATTTTCCTTTTAGTATCATGGTGGCACGAACTTTGGGCGCACTTCAGGTGGACCATTCATTACCACAAGTTATGACTATGATGCACCAATCGACGAATATGGTATATTTTGACATTCTTTTTAGTACCTTACGTTCTTGTTTGGATTACTGAATGGGCTGCTGTTCAAATATAAATTCTTCTAGCATCTTTTGGTGTATCTCTAATATGTCTTATGTGAATTCCAGGACTAGCTAGATGTCCAAAATGGGGCCATCTTAAAGAGCTTCATAGATCTATAAAGTTTTGTGAGCATGTGTTGCTGAATGGAGAACCAATCTCAGTGTCACTAGGCCCTCACAAGAGGTTAACCCGGTCCTTTAGCCTTTAAGCCCCAAAATTTTCACGTTTATTTGCTTGGTTTTGCTTTCAATGTGTGATCAAGGGTTTTGAAGGCCTGAGGATGTAATCATGAAGATCGGGACAAATGATATTGCCTGTTATGAAATCAAAGTTTCAGTTCTGTTTAGTAATTTGCACATCCTTGATGCTAAAGAATATGAGTCAATCACTTAAAATAAGTTTGAGAAACTTGAAATTTGTATGAGGGACTTGTAAAAAGTTACCTATCTGTCAAATAAGCGCATCTCCTTAAAGTTTAATCTATTTAAGGTGGGTAAGAATCTTAAATATACTTCTAGTTGATACTCAGATATGAGCAAAATTTACTTCGCGCAGAAGCTGCCTGTGCAATTGGTTGTAAATTGCAATGGGTGTGGAGAGGACTTTCATATATAGCCCATATTTTTCAGGAGCACCTCATTTTACCTCGTTATTAATGAGGAAAGATCTGATTTAGACAAGGCTGGGTAATGCCTTTTAAAAAAATTCGCAGGCTCCATGGTTTGTTTAAGGATTCTTTTCCATTCAGTACTTTGGGAAAAATCATTTTAAGAGCACAGAATGATCAAGCACCTTTTT